>VZTA01019677.1:91719-111507 GCA_013398855.1 Mohoua ochrocephala
GGCCCGCCCTGCCGCCGCTTCTGGCGGGGGCTTTAGCCGGTTGAAGGCTCCCCTCCCGCTCGGCTCTGGAGCGCCGTCAGCTCGGCTCCGGAGCGCCGTCAGCGCAGCACAGGGGGCTCCATCCCCTCGCCTGCCTTCCGAGCCGGGGGCTGCAGTTCCCAGCAGCCGCTCCACGCCGCTGGTCAGCCTGGCCGGCTGCGGACCCTGCCTCCGACCTGTAACCCACCAGCGGATTCTCGGCTTCGAGTCGAGAAGAACGGAAGAGACCGCGTATCGAGAGGGCAGCGGCAGGAAGACATTTCTTTGCCCGCATCTTTTCTCGGTCATGGGATTTTTATCCAGTGGATTTATAGCTCCGCTCTTCATTTTGTATGTCTTGAGTACCAGCTACCTGGACTAACGTGTGGAAATTGGCACAGATTTTGCCATTCTCAAAAATACAGTTTCAGTCTTTTGTGTGAGCTTCATAGTCCTGTAGCAACAGTTTTGGGCACCGAATGTAGTGCTTTGAACAGTCAGATTTTTCTTTGACCAGCAATACAAGCACTACTTTTATCATTAATAAAGCACGCTGCTTTTATTTTTTGAAACACCAGCACTTTGCTAATGTTTAGAGGTCGGCAAACAGCTGACAATTGAAATTAGTGTCCAAGAAGGGTTTGCTGGGGTCACAAACTTCAGTTTTCTATGTCTGCAGGAAGCCACAGAGATAAAAGTTGGGTTTGTCCTAAGATACTAACTGATGAGGGGAGAACAAACCACATATTAAACAACCTTAGTTTAATTTTATACAGGATGCAGTTTTTTCTTTTTTTGATGCCTGTCTTGGCCATCAGAAACCACTGAACAAGAAAATCTATTCCCACACCACCATTCTGCCTTATTCATATTGCAGAAATGATTCCCAAAGAGACATAATGATAAAAAAAAAATCCTGTTGCAAAATTTTATGCCTGCCTTGTTAATAGATGATGTTATTAAAGATCAAAGTACTTCAAAGATTGCAACAAAGTGGAACTGACTTCCTCTTTCTGTTGGCTAAATATATATATTTTTCCTTTTAGTCTAAAAATAATACTTTTTTTTTTCAGGTGCTGCACTTGAGTTTTCAACATTTAATCACATTATTACTTTTTTTATCAACTGACTTTTAAAAGAGGTATTAAGTGTTGCTTATTTGCAAAAAACCCCATCAGTTTGGTTCAACAAAATACGATATTTCTGTCAAAATCTGTTTGGCTATGTTCTGTCATATTCCTTTTCCCTTCATTTGAAAAGTGCTGCAGAGTGGAAGAATGCTAATACAAAATGCAGAGTGCTTCCGGGACTAGAAAACAGCTAATGCATAAGGATTGTATTGTACTACTGACGCAGTTAAAGCTTCTCAGCAATAAGTACAGAAAGTCTTGGGCCTCAAAAGCCCTCACGTGGCTGAAGTCTTCCCTGTTTTGCCCTCTTTAGGTGGATAAGATAGTGGACCAGCTGCAGCAGTTTGTTCAGAGCTACGATCTGGCTGCCCTGCGGGATTACTGGAGTTATCTGGACCGACGCCTTTTCAGCCGCTTGGAAGACGTCTATCGGCCAACGGTGAACAAGCTCAAAACCAGCTTATTCCGATACTACCTTGTCCATGCCATTCAGGTAGTATTTGATTGTTAGACTTCTATTTTATAAGGATCCTGGGCTCTGAAACCTAAGCAATAAACTACCCTCGTGAGCCTCTGACAGGCCTGCTGGATAAGGAACGAGCAATTCATATGTCATGATCAGGAGTGTAGTAAGGAGTTTGATGCGGGCTCACATGACAAGCTTGTGTGCAGGATAGGGAAACTCGGGCAAGAGGGAAACATGGTTTGCTGGGAGCAAGATAGTCACACTCACATAAAGACAGATTCCCCTCAGAAAGGATTGCAGTGCTGCTAGCTCAGTCCTGCTCAGTTAACTTGGATACTGGCAGAGAACACAAGGTTCAAACTGGAACAAGGAAATGTGGGAGAGAAAATGAATGTCTTTTTGCTTGCTTTGAATAGAACAGAAAATAGTGAGCTTAAAATGGAACAGAGATTTTTTTCTGTTCAAACCCTGGAAAGCCAGTGGAGTATATTCTCCCCTTGATTCTTCCTTCTTGATTCGATTCCCTGATGGAAGATCTTTAATGATGGGTGTTGGTGGAGGAGTCAAAATGTAATGCATCTTTCCTGAAGTGTGTTTTTTCATGTTTTGTTTTGCCTTGTGCTTAGCCTGAGGTGTGACAGTCCTGTCTTAATAATGTGTCAGATGGAAACCTTTTCAGGCTGCATCTGCTGTAGACTTGAGTAATTTGAATTATACTTTGATCCTGTATATGAATGCTCATGTCTCATTGCACCGGTTTAAGTGGAAATCAGTGTGTTTGGTCTGATTGGTCTCAGCCTTTAAACAGGATTGTGGTGACTAGAAAGAAGGTTGGATTAAGTGCATTTGTGAGCTTCTCCTAGTGTATTTGGGATTCTTTTGTTTCCTGATGAATCTGTAACTAACCTCTTGTGTCAGATGGTGAAAGTAGTTGTGATTGTGTTCATAACAAAAAGCAAATGTTCTTAAACCTACTGTGGTGGCATTAACGGAAGTGTGAGCCTTGTTCTTGCTGTGTTTCAGAATGGCCGCAATGACAAGGCGCAAGAGTTTTTCCTCAAGCAGGCCTCCGAGCTCCAGAACCAGGCGGAGTGGAAGGATTGGTTTGTGCTGCCCTTCCTCCCTGCTCCAGACTCCAACCCCACCTTTGCCACCTATTTCTCGCGCCAGTGGGCAGATACGTTCATCGTGTCTCTGCACAACTTCCTGAGCGTCTTATTTCAGTGCATGCATATCCTTTCTTGCAACTAATAGTTAAATCTCACTTGCCCTGGTGTTATACTGTTAGCAGTCATGCCAAGAATATAGTACTACAGAACCTCCTGCTTTCAGGTGATTTTTTACAGCCAAGACTTAATAGAAAGCTGGTGTTTACCAGAGGATGTTGCTCAGTTATCTGATGGTATGCTGTATTCCCTGGGCACAAACAATTGTGGTCAGTGCTGATGCTGAATCATCCTGATGCTAGTGACTAGAAATCTTGTGCACATCTTGTTCTGAAATGCTTTTACTCTTTGCTTGACATAGTACAAACAGGCATACAACCTTGGGTCATAGTCCATGACCGTACTGGCATCTTCTGTTGGATCCTTCTTTGGGTACATTATGTTCACAACATTGCCTTGTGACAGCTCATTATAATAGAGCAGTTGGCTGTTGGCAGAAATAAGTTTATTGCCCCACACTACCGAGTTCTGTCTTACTTGTTCATTGATGGGCAGGCTTATGCTGCAGCTGGAAGATAGCTCATCTTGAGCTGTTTCTTCAGAGTACAGTAAAGCAGTAACAGAACCTGTCTTGTCCTCCACTTCCGACTCTAAAAAGAAATAATCTAAAAGTCCTTGCCAAGTCCACATGAAATAGTTTGTGCAACAGCAAAGTAAAAATTTGACTTAAGTAATTAAGCTGTTGCTAATCTTCTGGTCATGTGCATACTTTTTGCTAATTGTATGGACTGGGCAGCTTTGTTTTTACAGAGAAACGGCCGGTATGGAGTGCTGGCTTTTAGAATTAAGCCAGGTGCACACAAGTTATTGCCTCGATTTTCTTTAACATTGCTTACCAGTTCCAGTCATACTGAACTTTGAAGCTGAATGTCTCAGGAGCAGTCTCATACAAGAAGAAAATGAATCGTTGCGGCATAAGGTCAGAACTGAGATCACTTTTTAGCTGCTGACTGATGCTGTGAGTTTTGTAAAATTGGTTCCATCCATTCGAGAACATTGTAACTGTTCAGTTTGGTACAGTTATTCAAAGGCAGATTCTTTAAATGTTGTGTTTTATTTTGATTTATCTTTCAATTGTCTCCAGCACACTTAGGGTTGTGATCATATTGTGAAATGTGTGTTTAGGGTATTCCTGTCCCTCTGCTGGAGGGGATTGTCTCCCCTCCCTGTGCTGTCTGACAGGTGACTGAATACTATACAAACTCCTTTTCTGTTACACTGCAAAGTCAAAACAAGGTGAAACTAGTGGCAGGTTAAGGGTGTATGTCATAGAATTATAGAATGGGTTGGGTTGGAAGGGATGTATGGCTGATTTTTGAATAGTATTCAGGGCATTCCAGGTTTTAGCTAATAGAGCAATAGAAACAGGCAGTAAATTCTGGCAAAGAGACAGAAGCTGTTACTTCTGAAATGACCACTTCACCATGTTTGATGTGCACTTAAAGCAATTTAGACCTACTAATGGAAATGTTGTGAACGTCCGTTTCCCAATTCTTGCAGTAAACCATAAGAAGGGTCGATTGGTTCAGACAAAATGTTGCCCAGCTCCATGTCTTGTGTTTGACAGTATCATCAGCAGATCTTTAGGGGAGAGTGTAACATGGGTCACTCATTTCCAAGTATAACTTCCTATTAGATTTGTGAAATCTGCAGTTTAAGAACTTTCTAAGCTATAGATCACATGTGGATGATCACATACAAGTAGGAAGGCTTATTCATGTAAGCAGAACTTTAATTTCACTTCCTCAAACATACCAAATAAAAGCTCTTTCTGTATAAATACTTCAGTAAAGTTTGTGCTTTACCTCCTGTGTTACAAAACATTGTTGTATGTTGTGCTTTCTGTTTTTACTGTTTTAATAGCTGTTCAACACTATCCTAAAAATTGAAGTAAAATAGAATAATTGATTTCAAAAAGGAGGCAATTTTGGGGGAAAAAACCTGAGGTTTGTCACTGTACTGTATGGAGCTAGTAGATCAGTCAGACATTGACAGGAGGATTCTGCAAAGATGGTCAGTGAATAGGGACAGCAGGATAAGGTATGTTTTGAAATAGACCTCTTTTATTTCCTCCAATTTTGTATTCTTTACTTTTAGTCAAAGCTATGGTTTGTGTTTTGCATGTTGGTTGATACCATTTGCAGTCTGGATAAGAGTTTTCTGGCAAATTGACAAAGGTAAAACTAGACTTTCCCTTTTAGAGAGCTCCTCAGGTCAGAGGAGGAACCAGCTACCTACAGAATACAAGTTTTAAAAAAAAGATGGGAATAAATATTGAATTTTATGCTAGCTGAAATTAAGTACTGATTCTGTTTTATGCTGCTGGAACAATGCAAATACATAAATAGCAAACTAGATTTCTAAAGCTCATTTTTCGTCCTGTATTTTCTTTCCTTAAATACAAGATAAAAAGAAAAAGAATTATATCTGAAAAACAAATGTAGAGAAACGGAAAAGCCTGAGGAACTCTTTGTGTGAATAAGAGTCACAGGCATAAACCACATCTGTTCCAGAAAGCTGCATCCTGAGGTTCCTCTCTGCTAAAGAGAAAAAGAGATGGTTTTCTTTCTCCATAATGTGGAGATAAATCTCATTGTCGTGCTTGGCAAGGAGTTGCACAGGGTATGGAGCTGGATTTCAGGGTGACCTGGTTTCACTGACCTTGGTGCACCCTGCCAGTTCACCAAACCCTTGGCTGTGGGAAGAAGATTACCTTCTAGGCTCCGTGCCTGCATTGCCCTAGCCTCAAACTGCCTTCACGGAGAGGGACTGGGAAGCTCTGCCCGGCCCAGCTCTTGTGTCCCCACAGCTACAGCCCGAGGAGAGGAGTGAAGGGTTTTAAGTAGGCTCCAGTTTCATGTGCGTAAAGGACCGATTGTTTTGACTAATTGGGCTAATGTGGTGCTCAGCCGGTCAGAGCAACTTTTTTCCTTCCCCACCCTTCCAGGGCTGTTGAAATAAAAGGAGTAAACAACTTCAGTGAGTGGGAAGGAGGTGAATCTCGGTGACCCTGTGCTCACTTGGCTCTTTTCTCGTGTTGTAGCTGTTTGCTCTGCAGGCTGAATCCTCCCGCATGAAGAAAGAGGAACTGGAGGTGGAACAAACAGTTATGCATCACAAGTTGCCTGCATATGTGGCCAACATGGATCGACTAGGGGACTCTGAACTGTGAGTGCCTGCAGGAGAAGAGCTGGGGACAGGCTCTGCTGCTTTTGTTAGGTCAGGGAGGTTCCTGGAGGGTCATTTCCTTGTCCCCTGCCCTGGGAGTCAATGCAGAAAGACATCCAGGCAGAAATTATGGTCACCTAAGTAGGTTTAATGGAATTCATGACAGGCATATCTCCCATCATTTGGGAGGTTCTTGCAAACTGGTGAGAGCCCGAGCACACATGGAAGTGATTCTGCTCTGCTCTCAGCATTTCACCAAGGTGCTCTGGGCATCTAGGGCACTGTTAGCAGTGCAGTACCCTGCAGCATTGCTCAAATGAAGTGGATTGTCTCTTGATTCCAATTTACTTGAGTGCCTGCAGTGCCATAGGTGAGTGCCCCGTGTTGTTTTGTAGATACTGTTACTGTATGACCCAAAGGGATTCTCGTTACACAGGGATGCTTTCTTGCTTTTGCAGTCAAGGGAAAAGGAGCTTCTCTTCTGTGAGGCTCAGTTATGCACAGAATTCCCCATGAGCTTGCTGCAGTTAAAAGTGCATTTTATGGCTACATCTCTTGTATGCCTATCTCTGGAAATTAGGCAGCATACACAGTGATACAGCTTCTTTAATTATTATTTTTTTACCCCAGTACAGTGTCAGGCAAAGCAAATCTGTGTGTTACTGAGGCTTTTTTTCCCTTGCTTTAAAAGGATCTGAAAGCATATGTAGCTCAGCTACAAGTTACGAATAACGCTGTGGCTTCGAGTTTCTCACGTGCTTCTTTCACTTGCATTGGGACAGGAGTAGGCTTGATTACATTATCCTGTTGCCAGTGACAGATAGAAGTTGTAGCAGGTACTACACACAGAATGTTTGACTCTAAAAGCTGTCTGATTAAATAGACTTAAGTGTCTATTGAACTTATCTTGATAACTGCTCTGCAGTCTTTGCACAGGACGGGCTACAGAGTTTAGTTTGTGATATGTTTTTTTTAACTATGTGGAAAGCCCTGATGCTATCTGCATGTATGGACGAGTGTGACATGAGGGATGGGATAATTTATTCCTGTATTTATTTTTGTCCATTTGAATTAGAAAAACTTGCCTAAGAAGTGGTATTTCTTGTGTGTGCAAGTTGTCTCTTAGTCTGGGGGCCAGTTCTGTTTGCTTATTTTCATGTCTCTGCTTAACCCAAAGCCCAGCTTTGGTAGAACAGCTCCATCCTTGAAGAGTGGATAGAGACAGCGAAGATTATTGTATTCCCCTTCGCCTTGCTGCCACTCTGCTCTCAGAGGAAGCTGTAGCACATTGAAGTCAGACAGTTATGTTCTGGGAAGCAGCTGCTGCTTTTGGCATTGTGGATTGAGAAGGGAGGTGTTTATAATCATAGAAATGGGCTGTAGCTCTCTTATTTTCTTTGGGTCTGGATTTTGAGATATTGAGGGCCTGTGCTGTAAAATTGTTGAACATAACTTGCTGATTATCAAAGGGTGTCCAGTGAAACACTGGATGCTAAATGTCTCTCAAAGTAGGTCTGTTTTATGCTTTGAATTGGGAATCCCATCTGAGTAAGTTCTACAGAAATCTGAATTCCCCTGCCTTTCCCTTAGGGTCTTTCTAAATAAACCAGATGGAGTGGAAAGAGTTTTAGGTGGCCATACAGTGGATTCAGCAACAGTTTGAGCTCACTGTCTCAGTGGCATCTCTGAGAAGTGAGCTTTTGGTTACAGTAACTATAATGACCTGCTCCAGGCACTAACAGGATATTTTCAAATTGTTTTTAAATGCATAGTGGTGCACTGGCTTGGAAATGAACATCTGTCTTCCAGTGGTTCAAACAGCTGCCACTTCACTTAACTGGGTGGTCTTCGATCAGGTTGCCTCGCTACACTTTCACACTCTGTTTGGTGGTGTTTCCTTTTTTCATTAGTGATATGACCTGCAATCAGAGGAGTACAGCACATTCTCTTCAGTCCCGGGGAGGCTTTCTGTCCTCTTTTCTCTCCCAAAGTAAAAAGGGCCCTTCCAGACCAACCCATTCAAGTGGGGCTTCTCCAACGCAGACTGGCAGTATGCTGCTAGGGAAGAAAGAACCAACAAATCACCAGGTAATTCTCAACTGAAAGTTGCTCAGTCTCCAAGGAGTTAACTTGCAGCATGGCACTGCTCCAAGGTTTTGCTTCCACCTGAAAAATTAAATGTCCTTTCCTGCCTTGCAAACGTATGCTGGGCCTGAATGCAGCACAAGAACAGCTACTGTTTTCTAAGAGCTTGTGGAGCCTTTGCAGGTGCTTGGTTGCTTTGCTGCTTCTTTTACTCTTTGCTCTGCAGCCTAGTACAAGCGTAACTTTGCCCAATCACTTCTCTGCCTTCCAGAGTGCCAAAGGAAAAGAAGGAACAGTGAGCTGTAAGGATGGGAAGAGCCACTTCAGTGGTTTAGTGGCAGGCGAGTCCAGTTCCCTGCAGCAGCGGCAGAAGCGCTTGCAAGAGCATGGGAAAGAAAGGAAGGAACTGTTGTCGAAAGGGACCTTCCAGGTACTGGTCAGCACTGCAAGGCTTGGAAGCAGAAGGCTGGTATTTCTGTGAAACTAAGTGGTGAAACAAGTGCCAGCGTTTCCTTTAAGCTTTGGAATTGCTAGTCAGAAATAACTGTATCAAAGGTTAAGGTCTGTAGTTAATCAACTCCTTCTCTGCTTGGTTTATTTTTGTGTCCCTGGAAGATGGTTAGTACTGTCATTTCAAATGGAAGAAGAGCTGTCTTTTATCTCCATGTTTTTCAACAGCCTGGTCCTGAGGCTTCATTAAGGTTTCATTCACTTTTAATGGTTGTGTTCAAATACCTTGTTAAAATCCCCATTCCTCAGTGGTAATGAACTTGGCTCACTCATTTAACCAAAGTGAGTTCTCTTCCTGTAGGTTCTTAGGCTGATTTATGCAGGCTCTGTGTGGGATGATGAAAACTAATGGAAAATTTTCCTGGATAGGAGTGGAAGTTGCTTTCCTAGCAACATTTGCTTTTTGGAGTTTTTCGCACTTTATTGTTGCAGTTTTGCCTGGGGGTGTGCCCTGCTTTAAAATCTAATGAAACAATAAAACTTGTGTCCTGGATTTTAACTGCTGAAGGTCAGCAGACTACTTCTGTTCACCTGTGTGTTGTCTGGCTTTCAGCAGCTGTGCTGTCAAAAAATACAGAGCACAGGCAGCATCTCAGCCATTGTTATTTTGTCTATATGAGACATTCTGCCTTGTGGAGAGACAGTGCTGAGGGACTGTTGCCCGTTGGCCAATGTGTGGCTGTTCTGTGTGTGGGAGTGCTGTTTTAAAGAGATATTACTCTTTCACTCGGCATTCAAGGTCTTGAGAGAACTTTTTTCTTCATGGTTCATCTAAAACACTTTCAGCATTGGTTGGAAAATTGCAAAGCCCAATTTCCCAGTAAGTTTCCTTTGACTTTCCTTTTTCTATGATGTTCCAGGTTAAGGCAGTGATTTTTGGGCTGGGTAAAGATTGGTTCATGTGCTCTTGGGGAAGCTTGATACTCTTTAACTTTCTCTTGTGCTCAAGGCATGTGAGCAAAAAGGAAACTGAAAGGTGGCACTGTTTCTTTCACATGAGTGTCATTCACTGGTTGTTCCCTCCCCACATTAACTAGCAGGATAATTCTTGGATTTATTTCCCAATCTTTTCCAGCTCTGTGATTTCAGATGATTTGATTATGCAGTGGTGGATCCATTGGTCCTGATGTGAAGCTACTGTAAATTAGGCAAGCACGTGTTACAGAACAGGAGTTCAAAACCATCAATACCAATACCATTTTGGGACACTTAGTTTTCAGAGGATGGTTTATCAAAAGAATGCTAGCAGATGATTTACCGCCTTATGTGCTGTATCTGCTTGCTCAACTTCTGGTGGCAAGAGAAGACCTAAGCTGCTTCCAGATATTTCTGCCGTGCAGATCTTGTCTTATCCAGATACTTTCACCACCTAAAACTCCCATTTCTTCTGTCTGCCCTGTCAGATTGGGTTTTGAGCTTTTGGACTCATGTATCAGCTCTACTGTTGTCATCAGTCAGTTGGCTGCAGTGGTGGCTCCAGTGTGCACAGTCTAAATCTCTGGCAGATGAGGATAATCCGTCCACTGGGGTTTGAGATCCAACAAGTTTTTGTGCAGGTTTCATGAACTGCGTGTTCTACAGACTTAACTTAGATTCCTGAAGGCAAGAATTCCTTGAAATATGTTGATTTACTTGTGAATCTGTGCTCTAATGGCATGTAAATGTGCCTCTGATATTGGCTGAGGTATGCTAGAAATGTTGTGCTTCCTTTAATTCTTACAGGAAAGTGTATAGCTGGGCACATGGAGGGGGATATAAGGGTCTCAACAACTAAGCAGGTCATATTAAATAGTGCAGTTGTGCAAGACATGGTCCTTGTGCTCAGAAAGGTCCCTGGCAGAAGGAGTGTTGGGCTGACAATGCTTCTGGTTTGTTGCAGTTTCTTTTCTTTTTTTCTCCCAGCAGGCTGGGGTAGCTGAGGAGCTTGATATGGAGCTGCTTCCTTGTATTTCACATAGGATTTCTTCCTTCAGGGCCAAAGTGCTGAGAAGAAAACAGATACTAGCATAGCTGAGGCAGAATGCTCAGATCTGCATGCTGAGCAAACAGAGACTTCAACCAAAGTTCCTGGCAGCAGTGCAGAGGCTGTGGGGGTTCGGCAGGAACAGCCTTTCATCGTCCTGAGCCAGGAGGAGTATGGGGAGCACCATTCATCCATCATGTACTGCAGGTAATGCACTGGCAGAAGAGGGCTCTCTTGTAGGAGCCTCTGCAGAAGGATCAGCTGTGTCTGGCCTCTTTCTCCCAGCCTCCGCTCTGTCCAGCACGTTGGACATGTGCTCTCAGTTGCAGGGCAGTCAAGCTGGTGTGACTGAAAATAGCATGTAGCTTGTGCAGTGAGGATGGACAGAGATTTTTGTCATTGGGCAAAGCTAGCCAGGAAGAAACTCCCTTGGAAAGCAGGATGGTATTGCTTAAGGGCAGTATGCTCTACATCTGGAGCTTAGTGCGCTTCGTTGTGCCAGTTACTGTGAAGTGAGCAGGAAGTGGTGCAAAGAAGTTCTGATTCCTGCAGAAGGAACGGGCGTGTGGCCAGGAAAGGAAGCATTAGTGGATTGCATCTAAGAATTTGAAGGAGAAAACTATCCCATCAGTTTCATTCTACACACAGGGTTGATTGTTCTGGACGGAGGGTGGCCAGCTTGGACGTGGATGGGGTCATCAAAGTCTGGTCTTTTAACCCCATAATGCAAACTAAAGCTTCATCCATTTCCAAATCTCCATTGCTGTCCCTGGAATGGGCCACCAAGCGTGATCGGCTGGTGAGTAGTCCGCGTGTGGAAGCGCAGCAGATGGTTTGGGGCTGTGTTGCTACGTGCTGCATGTTCACTTCTAGACAGCTGCACTGCGGGTAAGATGGGGGCAGCGGTTCCTTTCCACTTTCAGTGGGACACGGGGAACCAAAGCCTCTAGGGTCTAAGAAAAACTAGAGTGGGGAGTGCATGCTTTGTGTTGAGTGAGGAGTTCAGCACCACTTGCCTTGAAACAGAAATTCTCAAGCTGCAGTGTGGGTACAGCTGCAGGACAGAAGTCGTTCCTTTGAGAGAAGTGCCTGTCTTCACACAGATCACGCAGCAACTTGTAAAGACAGGCAGAGGCGACTGGGTACAGCAGCCTGTGGGAGGCCTGCAGCAGAGAGCTGTGGAGCTTTACTCATACCCTGAGCCAGCAGCAGAGAAGGGGAAACAGGGTTGTGGGGGTGGCATTTTACTTGTGCAGGTGTGAAAAAAGCTCCATGGCCAGTTTTAGACTGGTGTCTTAAGAGCTGAGGGTTTGTGTATGCATGAGGAGCTTGGAGCTTGTTTAAATAACATGGCAGTTTAAATGTTTCCTATATCCCTTTTTCTCTAGTTCTGTTACTAGAGGGGAGCCTTAAATTTTATGCATTCTTCTGAGTCCTAGAACTGTTGCTAGTGTTTCATGCCCTCCCTTGGCAGATCCAGGGCTGTATGAGAAGGCTGGCCTGCAAATGAGGCAGTATTTTTCGCATTTTGGCACTGACAATGTGTGGCTCGCTAACCCCAAAATGCCACCTGTGATGAGCTGGTGCTACAGGTTGTCTCTGCTTTTAGAGAGCAAGTTGTCGATGCAGTTGTTGCGCTTTGTTTGTTGTGATGATGTTTCTTCTGCTTTGTGGAATTTATTTCCTTCTTGCTAATAGAAAGATTCTTCATTCTGAAATACATGTGGGATTCACCAGCAAACTAGGCACTGAAGTGACAAAGATCTGGCTTGCTCAGTTTTTCTTTTATAATGCATCTCTCTCTGATTTAAATTTTAATTGAAATTGTAACACCACTAATAAAGCACGTGTGAGCTCTTCTGGATGATTTCATCCTCCCCTGGGTGAGAGGAGTTGGCTTCCGCTTGATTTTCTCTTTAGCAGACAGTTAACAATCTTAAGCCTCTCTGTCCTTGGACCCCTAGATATTGAGACTCCATACATGTTTTGCATCCTATAACGTTGAGCTGTGATCTAGAAAGTGGTGTTTCTGCCACCTTGGTGCCTATTAGATCTTTTTCTCACCGGAAAGCAGGGTTTTAACTCTGACTTCTGTGGCTCCGGGGTAGTCCTTACTCAGTGTGATTGCACAGGAAGACAGGATGTACCGTAATGGAGTAATATTTAGTCTGAAAGGATAAATAGAAAAAAAATTACTAAGTTGTGGTGGTTGTTGGACAGCATCATTGTACTGTTCACTCACACTCTTTCCATCTCCTTGCTGGTTTCAAGCTGTTGCTTGGCAGTGGGGTCGGGACGGTTCGTCTTTACGACACAGAAGCAAAGAAGAATCTCTGTGAAATCAGCATTGATGAAGACATGCCCAGGTAACTCTGGAATACTGATTTTTATATATAAATAAATGGTGTTGGTTTTAACAGTGAACATCTCAATGTTCCTGCTGCTTTTCTGCAACCGCAAGACTATCCAGCCTTCATCTAGAGGGCAGTCCCTGCCTGAGCAGCGTAAAACTCCTCACTTAAATGGGAGACACTCAAAATCTGTCTAAGCACGTGAATCCTGCTGTCCTTTACAGTGCACCTTGTCTTGCGGGGTCTTAACGGGAGAGCTCGTAGTTGAGTGTTTTGTTTGAGGCAGCTGCAGGAGAGAGGTGATTCAGACCATGTGCCTGTGTTTCAGGATCCTCTCGCTTGCCTGCAGCCCAAGTGGTGCCTCCTTTGTCTGCTCTGCAGCAGCTCAGAGCCCCGTCTCCCATATTGACTTCTCAGTAATCAACTCCGGGGGCAAAAGCATGAACCAAGTTCCTGGGAAGCTGCTACTGTGGGACACTAAGACGATGAAGCAGCAGGTACTTGCTGGGTTTCTTTTCCTTTCTCAGTCTGCTTGCTGAGAATGAGCGTCTTCTGTTTCAATGTGTAGGAGCCCTCTTTCTAAATTGTGCTGACTTTCTTTTCAACACCCTTCTTTTTCCTCCTTCTTCCTTTCCCCTGTGTCACATTCAGGATAAAAATAAATAATGTAAGTAGCTGCTGGATTGGGTGAAGTATTTTTGTTTTATTGGTGTGTTGGGGTTTTTCTGAGGGATTCTTCCGAATAGTCCATGGCCTTGTTTCTATCCTGGCTGCACAGTTTGTGACTGGAAATATCCCAAGTGGATTGAATGATGCTTTGCTCAGGCTTTCTCCAGTTGAGCTATACTGAAGGGTTTTCGTTGCTGCTGTTTCCCTTGCCTTCCCTGTTTTTAAGTGAAGTGCTGTCCCTGACATGTAGGAGAAAGCAACATACTCAGTCTAATGCCTGCCAGAAGCTGGTTTTGCAACCTTGAGGCCATGGCCAAAAAAGCTATGGCTTGGCTGAGGTGAATTGCTGGTTTAGTGTCACAGTGAAATGCCGCTGCCAGACGTTGAAGTCTGTAGTTATTAGAGGTGTAGGGCTCCAAACCAGAGTTCTTGTTACTAAATACCATCTTTTCTTTCTTCCTTCTCCTGGAGTTCAGCTCTTCAGCACCCCCAGCTCCATTTCTCAGCATTAATGCAAATTTTCCCTTCCAGCTGCAGTTCTCCCTGGAGCCTGAGCCCATTGCTATTAACTGCACAGCCTTCAACCACAATGGCAACCTGCTGGTCACCGGGGCTGCAGATGGGATTGTTCGTCTCTTTGGTACGGTGGGAAAGGACCTGGGGGTATTGGTTGATAGCCAGCTGTGAGGCCAGGTGGCCAGGACTGGCATCTGGGCTTGTATCACAAATAGTGTGGTCAGCAGGACGAGGGAAGTGATTGTCCCCCTGCACTTGGCACTGCTGAGGTTGCACCTCAAACGGCATGTTCAGTTTTGGGCCCTTCACTACAAGAAAGACATTGTGGGGCTGGAGAGTGTCCAAAGAGCAAAACCAAAGCTGGTGAAGGGTCTGGAGCACATGAGGAGCAGCTGCAGGAGCTGGGATTCTTTAGCTTAGAGAAAAGGAGACAGAGGAGACACCTTACTGCTTTCTACAACTACCTGAAAGGAGGTTGTAGCCAGGTGGGGGTCAGTCTCTTCTCCCAAGTAACAAGGGATCGGACAGGAGGAAACAGCCTCAAGCTGCATCAGGGGAGGTTTAGATTGGATATTAGGAAAACTTCCATCACCCAAAGGGATTGTCAAGCACTGGAGCAGGCTGTCCAGGAATGTGCTGGAGTCACCATCCCTGGAAGTATTTAAAAGATGTTATAGATGTGGCCCTTAGTGGTGCACTTGGCAGTGTTAAAGTAACAGTTGGGCTTGATCATCTTGGAGGTCTTTTCTAACTTACATGATTCTGTGAAGCCCCTAGTCCTCAGCTGGGCTGCCCCTAGTACCCTTCTGCCAGCAGGGAGGCAGCTATGGGATATGCTTGAAGACCAAGGTGGAAGCTGTTGTCTCTCCTCCACAGGAGCTCTCAGGAGTGAATTGACATAGACTTTTTCTGGAGGACATTGGCTGGAGACCCTGGTAGTGCTGCTGGATTGGTTGTTTCTCTCCTGCTGAAGAGGAGAGTTAATTTGCCCTTAAGCTGTGTGGTCTTGGGCTGTGCCAGGTAGCAGTACCACTAGAGGCTGAGTTGTGAGGAAAGCAGTTAATGTGAGACCTTACATTTAAATGCAAGGGCTTCACATCAGTCCTCCTCCTGTGAGCAATTTCTCTTTCTCAGGTTTTTGTCCTCTTCAGCTGGTCCTTGCAATAAAGGCAGTTCAGGCCTCTTACCTTTGAGTGGGGAATCTGCTTCTGGCACAGGTGGAGGCTGCAGTCCCAGGTCTTTGGGAGGACAGAGCTGTCAGCAGCTGGGAGGATGGGCAGGATAACGAAGGGAGGAGGAGTGCCAGTGGTGCTTGGATGCAGAATGCCTGCAGTTGACAGTGAGCGTGTGAGCAGCCCTGTAAAGTTGAGTAGTTACGATGATTTCTGTGGCCAAAGTGAAAGCCATGAGTGGGAGTATAGGCACAGGGTGCTGGGACTGGATTGGGCTCCCCCAGGCTGCTTTGGAGGGCTGTCACAGAGGGGTTAGGAACATAAAAGGCCTCCCTCTCTTCACCTCAGCTCTGTGTGAGTACAAGGAGTGTTCTCACTGGTTCTCCCCTCAGATATGCAGCAGCATGAGTGCGCCATGAGCTGGAAGGCACATGATGGGGAAGTCTACTCCGTCGAGTTCAGCTATGATGAAAACACAGTCTACAGCATAGGCGAGGATGGCAAGGTAGGCTATGGGTGACCTCCTACTGGTCAGCTGGCAGAGAGATCACTTCTGGAGTCTTCTCCGTATGGTGGGGACAATTGTAAAAATATGCTCAGATTCTGGATGGTCTGTGGGCTGCTAACTGTAATCCTAGGTGTGCAGTACCACCCTGCTCCATGCTATCTGCTGGGAGAGTGGCCGAAAAGTGTATTAATAGTTGGAGCTGTCTTGGACCTTGTGTGCAAATCCTACTGTTGGTGACATCCCCTTCCTAGATAGTCCATGTGAGGATGACCTTTCTCTCCCTGAGATCACCACATTTGAGATCTGGGATTCACAGGGAAGCAGATCCTTGACCTCTTTGCATAAATCTCCTTGTCAGCAGCTCCCTGTTGTTTAGAATAAACACTTCAATTTCTGCAGTTCCTCAGTCTTCAGCAGTAGAGGTGTGGCTCAGGGAGGGACCTTGGTTGAGGCGTTAAGCAAGTTCTCAACAGAATACTGCATGCAATGTGGAAGGACACATAAGCCGTAGTGCTTGTGGAAGGCAGGGCATATCTTTGCCTGGATAGTAGGCACTCTTACAGCCTTTGCAATTTTATTAATATAGCCACTTAGATACAGATGTCAAAATGCCATCTTCTGTTTGTGAGGAATACCTACTTGGCTTAAAAGCAAAAAAAGGTGACTCTACTTGCATCCCAGTTAATTTCATTATAGGCTTTTGTCATCTCTTTTTCTCATTCCAGTTTATTCAGTGGAATATCCACAAAATTGGCTTGAAGGTGTCTGAGTATGACCTTCCCAGGGAAGCTACAGGTCCTTTTATTCTGTCCGGGTACAGTGGCTACAAGCAAGTCCAGTTCCCACGAGGCCGGCTTTTTGCTTTTGATTCTGAGGGCAATTACATGTTGACGTGTTCTTCGACTGGGGGAGTAATTTTCAAGGTAAGTCTCAGGAGTGGTGGGGGGTACTCTTAAGTATCCATACAAGCTTTCGTTAATTCTGAGGATGCAACATCAGCCACTGGAAGTTCTTAAGCAGCACTTTACTCAGCTTTGCTCTGTGAAAGTTGCTGCTCAGTTTCACACAGTGTGCACTTTAGCAGTGTGTGGCGTACAGCAAGTGTTCAGGTCCTCTGTATGTAGCTGGAGTATGTGTGCTTCTTCTTAAAGCTTAGTTTTTTGTGTCCAAGTGCCTAGGACACCGTTTTAATTACTTTTTTAGTATATGGATGCATGCCAGTTGGATGCAAAGTGTGTGATTGTTAACTGGTGCTCATCTTCAATCTGCCTTCTGTGCCTGCTGATTCTATGTTAGACCCAGCCCGATTCTCTTCCCTTACTGTGTACTGAAATTAAATGAAGGGTAAGGCTGAATGGTTCTGAGTGCCCAAATTTCTGTGCTTCAGTAACAAGTGTTACTGATCACATGCTCATGCTCTTGCAAAGCAGATTAGATGGAATTTTTACTTTGCATCTGGGGCACTCAGAGCACCTGAACTAATGTGAGCTATAGCTTAGGCTTACGTGCTTCTCAGTGTGTGCTCTTAGCCTGCCTCATTCAATTACTGCAGTGCAGCTGATGTCAAAAGTTGAGCTGCTTGAGAACACCTGCTTCTGTAGTGAGACTGGAAACTTCCTTTCATATGTGTGCTACACACATCTCAATATCTCTCTGATTTTCTGCTTACTTATGCGTGCTGTTAGAGATATGGAGTCTCTATCAGGCTTTGGCTTGTCTTGTCGGGTGCATTGCCCCCACTGCAGAAACTTACCTCCTTAAAATCTTCTCTTTTCCTTCTTTTTAGTTAAATGGTGAGGAAAAGGTTCTGGAGAGCTGCCTTTCTCTGGGAGGACACCGAGCTCCGGTTGTCACAGTGGATTGGAGCACAGCCATGGACTGCGGGACCTGCCTCACTGCTTCTATGGATGGGAAAATTAAATTAACAACCTTACTGGCTCAAAAGTCTTAACCTGGACAGTACTGAAGGGGGAAAGAGCAATAGACTTGACAAAACCAGTGTTAACTCACAGGAACAAACTGCATGAGAGAGAAGGCAAAGCAAAGTCCCTCTTCTCATTGTAGCTTTTGCCTCTTGATAAATACATTTGCCAAACCACTGTGCAACAGAATGCCAGTATGGGACTGGATCAGTGGCAGCACTGAAAAATAAGTCTCCACTAATCCATTGTGGCAGCTGGACTTCCCTCTGTTAGGGAGTCTTGAGTAGCACGTGGCTAGTAGGCTGGGATCACGTCAGGGTTCTGCAGCAGAAGGTGAGGCTGGAGGAAACAAGCATGAGGCAGCACAGTGCATGATGATAAGATGACTCAAACTGGAAAGGCTGATGAGAAACCAGAGTATTCTTTGGGTATAACATTTGTTGTTATGATTTTGTTAGTTTGTTTTTATTTGGGTTTTTTTTCCATAAAAAGAAAATATTCCGTTGCACTTGAGCTCTATGCTTTGTCCAGCAGTTGCTCTGAAACATGGAGGGTGGCTGGGGCAGTGATGTGCCAAGTCTCCTGCATGCACGCAAAAAAGGCCCTTATGCTTTCACCAGTGCTTCCAGCACCACACCAGGGTGAACCAGACATCCAGGAACAAAAATAACTGTGTTTGTTTGGATATATTGTGTTACCTTGCCATAGGTATCTGCTACCAACTAGAGCAGAAATCCTGAGTCAGACTTTGAGATGTTTGTGTTGGAGTTCAGAAGCCACATCATGCCTAGCAGCTACCTGATGGTGGATAGGAGGAGGGAGGCCAGAACCAGTCTGGCCCTCTATAGGGCTCTCTGTCACTGGAGGTGTCTCTCGCGCTAAGCCCCCCACCATCAGGGCCAGTGCTGTGCTCAGGCATTGCATAGTCTTTGAATGGACTAAGCAGATACATTTCATCTGCTTACACGTTGCCACGGAGCTTTCTGCTGCTTATGTCCCTGGCCTGTATTGGGAGTTTATGGTACTGTTGTTCCTTGGCAGAGGGTACACTCTGCTGGAAAATGAACAGCCATTCATGAGCCGTATGGGTAGCCATACTCATAGACAGCTGTTCAAGGGCAACGCTGCTGGATACTGAAATCCTCACTACAGCCATGTTCATGCTGCGGGTACCTATTGTCCATGGAGTATCTTGCTCCTGCTGACTACAGTCTCCTCTGATAACCCCACCTTCCATTTCAAGGGCCTCCAAGATGAACAGGTCCCCTGGCAGACTGACATCTAAGTACAGGGTTTCCACCTCAGTGGGATGTGATACTAATGGTGCAGTTGCTCTTCATGCCAGTCTGAAGTAATGTCTCCTCACATCCAGTGCTGAATTTGAACTGGCTTCAGGAATTCCCATGGTTAGTCTGACAGTTTAGAGAGCTCTCAAGTGAGAGGCTTTGTTGGCCTCTCAAAAGGCCAAGGAAGATTGCAGCTGTATTCCAAGCCCTGCAGGGTTGACTACATTGCATAGGTGTTTTAGAATTTAGAATTACAAAATTATAGAATGGTCTGGGTTGGAAGGGACCTTAAAGCTCTTCTAGTTCCAACTCCCTGCCATGGGCACAGACACCTTCCACTAGACCAGGTTGCCCAAAGCCCCATTCAACCCAGCCTTGAACACTACCAGGGATGTTACTGCCTTCCGGATGTTATCTTCCAGCCCTCACAGACCGTCAGTTGAGATTCTGGAGAGAGACCACTTTCAGGTTTGCTTCATAAGTAGGACTAAAAGCAAAACAAAAACCCCCAAACAGGGAAAGAAAGTATAAAAAACATGCTCCAGACCAAGGCTGCTATGCAAAATGATGCATTAGCACAACATCGATACTGTGCCAGCAGCCTGGAGGGAAGGAACGAACATGTTTTGCTAGAAGCAACGCTCAACATGCTGTATTCCTAGAGGGGCTTTTACTCCATGCTTCGCCCGGGCTCCGCGCTCTGCTCTCTTCCCAGCACGAGTCCCGCCGGGGCTGCCCTGCGCGCCCGGGCCTGCAGAGGGCGTCCCGGCAGCGGCGGGCGCGCTCGGGGCCCCGCAG
>VZTA01019677.1:112102-181150 GCA_013398855.1 Mohoua ochrocephala
GGCGCTGTACTGCATGAACGAGGCGGAGCTGGTGGAGGTGGCCCTGGCGGTCCTGGCCGAGGTGAGCCGGGACCTCCGGGGGTGGGGACACTGCCCTGGCCGAGCACGGCCGGGCGGCAGGGCTCCGGAGGACGGGCAGGGAGCGCTGCTGCCCGCGCCTCCCTGGCGGCCCCTCTCTAGGAGGGGGCTCGGGGGATGCTGCCGGGTGCCGCATGGCTTTCCCGGTCCCCTCCTCTTTCCCAGCGGCGCTGCAGGGCAGAACCGCGGACCTGGGGCCTGGTGAGGGATGGTTCACGGGAATGTTGGGCTGCCCTCCTACTCCTTGGAGTGCTCCCGGGGTGAAGTCACGCACGGCCGGGGCTTGTTGTTTTCCTTCTGGTCAGAATCTACAGAGCGAGGAAGGTGAAGAGAAGGCCCGGTCCAGGAGCAAAAAGGAGCAGGAGCTCCCGGCAACACCAGGCGAGTCTCCTGGAAGCACGGCCAACACGGATGGAGGCAGTGACCGTAGTCCGGAACTTTCATCCCCTCCTGGTGCTGGTGCCGGTGCCGACGCAGAGAGGACAGGCGGGGAGGACTCTGAGGACGATGTCCTGAAATACGTCAGGGAGATATTTTTCAGCTAACATCTCCTCTCTGACTCCCTAGGAGCAGAGGGCACAATGGGGAGGGTGTCTCCTCCCGCGGCCCGGAAAGCGGTGGGAGGAGGGCCCGGAGGGGGCTGTGCATCCATCTGCTGTGTTGGTGCCCTGTTTAGCTGGTAGGATACCCATGAAGGCCAGAGGGGGAAAGGAAGGAGGTACTCACTTCTCCCACTCTGTGCTGGGATTTAGCTCCAGATTCCGATGTGTTCGTTTCTGTTTCACATCTCAGAGCATGGACAGATTAAAGAGGACGTTCGGGTTTCTGTGAGTGTCCCTTTGGTGGGTCAGTGTTGGGACTGGAGGGGAGCAGGGAGTTGCTGACCTGGAAGACCTTTGCTGGCAGAGCTACATCATCATGGTTCAGCCTTGGGGGCTCCCTTGTCCTTGTGGTCCCTCTGTCACAGCTGCAATGGGCCTGGCAGGCTGTCTCCGTTGGACCTGGTGCTGACTTTGCCTCCAGACTCCAGAAGATGCGTGCAGGAGCAGCCCTGAGGGGGCTGGCCCCGTGGCAGCGTGCATGGGGGTGTAGGAAAGGATGAAGATGGCTCAGTATCCTCTTCCCAATCCGAAAGGGGGATGAACAAACCGCATGAGGCCAGGTGTGAGAGCATTTATTGAAATGAAGAATCAGTCAAACCAGCATCACCAGCCTCATCCCCACCAAGGCTGAAGCAAGAGGGAAAAACAGACCCTCATGTCCCTTGAAACATTCTCTCAACAGCAAAGGAAATCACTGTTAAGCAGGAATTCTTTATTCACATAAGTGCTCCCAACTATTGGATGAATTAGTGCAGTTTATATTTGCAAGGCTGTTACATATTCACTACACAGACAAATCAGTAACAAAATGCCTATTTTGAAAAATGATTATACAAACGGGAATCAACCATTTCAGTCTTTTCTGCCATCTAGTGTCCTTTAGGGGTTATTACAGTCCTTTTGGTGGTCGTTTCGTAATCTTCATCACTCGTCCTTTAAATGCACTTTCTTAATTGGTGCATGCTCAGTCTGTTATCTTGTTTTCAAACTACAAAACTGGTTCTTTCTGGTGTTATTTCCTGATCGTTCTAGATGGCTTACTTCACAGCCTCGAAGGTTGGTTATTGGTAAGCTGCTTCTTTATTTTAAGCGATTTATAGCCTGTCTACTTACAAAGAAATTACCTATTTGGTTACATTTTCCTGAGCATGTTAGTTCCTAGTTAAACATAATCTGCAGATCCTGTTTTTAACACTGCTCCCTTTATTTTTGTTATGTGGTAGGGCAAAAGGTCTTAAAAGCATTTTGTTAGTTAATTACTGATTTAACAACATATTATGAGATACTAGCAACTTTCTTTCACCCTAAAGGGGATGGGGGCAAAGCAGGCACTTCTTTGTGCGAGGGTACAGACATGCAGGGAACGCTGCTGTGCGCTGTCATGCCGTGGAGACCCCATCCAGTGCTCTGGCTAGGATGGCCCAGCTGGGGCACTGCACCCCAGCAGCCCTGGCCCTGCTCCCTGAGCACGCCCTTGCATGGCATGTGCTGAGCTGGCTTTGTGGCGAGCTGCCCTCACACAGAACCATTTCTCCTGGAGTGTCAAAGGCTGTTGGAATGCTGGGCTCAGCCCCATAGTGTTAGTGGGAGCGAACCTGGAGCTCTGCGCCAAAATCCTCTGCTTTCTCATGGAAACCCTCCATTAGGGCTGTGTTTGTTAAGTTGTTAGGCTGCCCCTCCATGTGCTCTGCTGCTGCTGGGGTTGCACGTGGGGCACGTTACCCTAATGAGCTAAGTTAGAGTCACTCTAGATATTATTCCAGCAGGTGAAGTACAAGTGCACCTCTGAGGGTGCCACTGCTGTGATGGCCGTGTGAAGCCACAGCTCCTCAAGTCACAATTACCTTGAAGGCATCTCTGGTTAGTCCAGGAGGTAGAGAAGGAGCAGATTCTCTAGGCAACTCCAAGAAATGAAGCTTGTTTGCTGCTTTGCTTGTCTGTACTTAGACTAGGTATGGGCAGAAGGCTGTGTCCACTGTATGCTGGTTCTGCTACCTTCACTGCTCTTTGGGTCAGGGCCAGAAATGCTGTCACTTTAATGCTGTGCCCCAGACTGAGGGGTGTCACACGCTGTTGTACCTGGGGAACTTCCGTGCTGTGCTGTGGCTGTTGGTGTCTGCTACCAGCTCGATGCAGGAGTGCTGCACACAGCAATGTGCCAGAGCATGGCTCGACATGAGCCTTTGGACTGGGGATCAAATTCTTGCTAGAGAGTAAAACTGTATTGGGATTACTATTTTACATCATGTTAATGATAGCTCTTGCATCTTCTTCACTGTGAAATTTTAGTGGGCGGGGCTTTGACACGCGTGTGCACTTGGCCCAGCTGAAGTACACAGTGGCAGTGAGAATCTGGAGCACTAGCAGAGCCTGAGTCCCAAGCAGTGCCAGGAAGCCTCCAGTGAAATCAGAGAAATGAATCCACTGCGAGGTTTGTAAAAGAAACATACCCAGGCCTCCAGACAGGATTATCATCTTGATGAAGGGTATGATGAGGATCATCTTCCATCCCTCTCTCGTCCCTGTGCACTTCACATTTGAAACAAAAAGGAGGTGGAAGATGATGAAGACCAGGCAGGTATACACACAAACCCTGGCCAGCGCCATTTCTAGTAGACTGATGCCCATCGCCTGCAGCTGCTTGTTGTCCAGGCACAGCAGCTCCCCAGCTGTATCATTCCACAGGCAGAAGTTGTAAAAGCCAATGCATTTGTCAGGCAGGTTTACCAGGTTTCCTGCTTCCCACAGCAGTGCATAGGACATCAAGGCCAAGGTCCCAACATTCTCCAGTAAAGTCAGCACGTAGAGCAGGTTCTCGGTACACCTCGGTTGCAGCAGGCCCATCCTGGTGCCCACATGCTTTCTTGCTACCATGGTAAAAGCTGCTGTGGGGATGCCTGTTGCAAAACATGAAGGGGGGACCCCTCAAGTTGTTGCCTGTTATGGCACTCTTCCCAAGTTGGGCCCTGAGCCTTATGGCTGGAGTTTAGGGACTTCCCTAAGGGGAAATAGAACAGGAGTGTCTCAGTCCTGCCTAGGACTGTGCTGCACATGTGTTACTGGGTCGAGGCAGGTGCATTTGGGGCATTTTTGGTCAGAGCAAAGGTGACGTCCCACGTATGGACCAGTACTGGGAGGAGTGTATGACTCAGCCCCACACATGCCCTTTGCACCATGCTATCACTGGAAAAGAGGCATTTGTCAGCAAACTGCAGTGACAGGAGGAGAGCAAAACTGCTGTTGGGTAAGAAGTAGGATAAGAGCTATTCTGGGATAATGCCTTTCTTCCAGTTTTTATCAGACAAAGACATCCCTTGTGACCTTTGGACTATTGAGTAAAATGCAGACATGACAGAATCTGAACTGCAGGGCTCCCCTTGCCTCCCTGCCCTTGTCCTATAGCTCTGGAACACCCAGTGCCATTGATACCACCCATTTCCAGCATCTGAGCGCCACATGCACCTGAGGTCCTTGCAAGCCTGTGGATTTCTGAGCACAGCAGGACCGAATACCTGCAGCTCTGCTACCCACTGAGGCTGGCAGACATGGTGCTCCTCTGTCTTGGTTGCCTGGGGACCAGTGCCCTACACAGACAGGCAGGTGCCCAGCTCAGAGAGGTACCCTGGATCCACCTGCAGCCACTCGCCTTCCTCTGAGGCCCAGGGACATGGGTGCTACTGAGACACACCTGTGATTGCCACCCACCTTGCTCCTCACACTGGTTGGCTCTTCTCCCAGGAATGTGTACTGTCCTCAGTGCTGTCTTGCAGGCTTCTGCTTCACGCTGAAAAACAGGGAAGTAGCATCAGGAAAAGATATCACTGGCTGCAGAGCCACATGGCATAGAAGCACTGTCCACCCAGGTCTGCAGAGAGGCATAAACACAGGCTTGAGACTTGGCAAACAACTCTTCCTCCCTTTGACAGGCATTATCTGCTGAGAATCTTTTACCACTTTCCTTCAAGAAGTTCACGTTGGCCCTGCTGTCCCCTTCCACTGCCTATTGCCCAGTGGTATATCATCCTTCAATCCTGTGTGGCCCATTTACTTAAGAATTGGACTCTGGGTCCCTTCCAACTCAGAATATTCTGTGAATCTGTGATATCCTGGATGTCCTCCTAGACCATCACCCAAAGCTGATTGTGAATTTGGTACAGCCTCTGAGTTTTTAGAGTGCCAGGAGAGACTCCACTCAATCTGTACTCAGCATCCGGTGGTGCTGCTGGTGACGAGACCTTTCAGCATCCCCCTCCCACTCCTCATCTCTCCCTGGAAACTTGGAAGTCAGGCACCTCTGTTTAATGAGCACAAAGATGAAGCTTCTCAGTCCCAAACTTCTCCCAGGAGCAGCAGACACACATAGCATGGAAGGGGGGGGTCACAGCATCAGACACCAACCTGTGCACTTCCCCTGGTCCCTTTTCCCTCACTTCTTGTAGCATCCCTTGAAGGGCTTCTTCACAACGGGCTTCTGGAGAGACTGGAAGGTCACATGGAGGACGCCCATTGTTCTGAATCTGCAATGAAGACGCAAGCAACCAGGAAAATATCTATGCCTGGGCACAGAGTGTGCTGCAGAATGAGACCTCCAGCACATGTAATTTCACCACGATTTGTCTTGCCCCTGGTATTACTCCTTAGTTTGTTTGTCTTACACATGGTGTCCTGCACCCAGGCATTGCTGCTCTTCCTCTCCCTGTTCCGCGAGGGCTCACGCCACTCACTGTTCTCCCTGCTGTCCTGCCTCGCAGCCCTCAGAGGAAGAACAAGCTGCACTTGGAGGGAGCTCTCGGCTGGCTGACCAGGTCTCCAGGGGTTTCTGTTAGACCTCAGAAGTGTGACCACTACAGCCCAGCCGATTCCTGGCCCTGCCCACCCACCAACCCTTGCTGTCATATTTCTTTAGACTGGTTTCCTAAGGAAGGCAGGCTTGTAGAAATATGGCTTTTTGTTCAATCATCACACTCTCGCTCCCTTGGCATCCATAAAATATAAAAGCAATTAAAAATTGCCCTAGTTGCACGTTTACTAGAGAGGGGACAGATTTAAATTCCTATCAGGTTTGTGGAAATAGATGGCAGAGGTGGAGGACAGCCCCCTCAGAGACCCTATGCTGCTGTGTGATCTCTGCATATACGAGGACCTGGGGAAAACCTATGGTATTTCTGCCCTTTCCTCTGCTTTGAGGCTCATATGCGTAAGAACATATTTTCCCAGTGACGTCCCCTCTGTTCACTGCCAAATTGCTGGCATCTTTGCCCTTCAGGCTCTGCTGCCTCCCCAGCAGGTTAATCACTGTCCCTAGGTATGACTGATAGGACCAGAAACATGCCTGGGATGGCCCTGTGCCAGCTGGATAGAGAACACATGACTGGCCTGGAGACAGTGAAGGCTGAGAGCTGGCACAGTGCAGCCACAGATATGACATTTGTGAGCTCTGCAGTTCATCACTGAGGTAGGATTGGCAGCAGCCTGGCTGAGAAGCAAGAGACAAACAGGAAAGAGCTCTCACCCAGTGTACAGCTTGGGTTTTTCCCAGACAGCTGCAGCCTCACTGCCTCTAAGGAAGTGTCTATGCCTTTGGATGGGAGACTGTGGCTCTTCCTCAAAGGTGCGAGAACCTGAACGCAGCACAGCAAGCCCCAGCCTGGATTCAGCCTCCTTGTTCCTGGACTGGCATTGCTGGAAACACTGGGTTTCACCAAAGGAGAGCTCTGTGTCTCGGTCTCCCCAGCGGAGAGGCCCCATGAGAATGGCTCAGGAGCTCCCTGAGGTCTTGGTGTGGGAAATAAGGCTCCAGGCACCCTCTGTGCTTTTGGGACTGCACAGCCCTTTCCTCTGCTGCTCCTAGGCAGGCGCGCAGCCTTCCCAGGCTGGGGCTGTGCCTTCCGCCGGCAAGCTGCTGGCGGAGTGCCTGGGCAAAGACGGGAGGGAACACAGCTCTGGTACAGAATCCGGTCTCCGTGCAGGGTCGAACATCCAGTGGAGCCACTGGATGCCGCTGCAGTGGGGCCGAGTGCAAAGGGGCGAGGGAATGGGCATTTGCTTTTGCACCGAAGAGTCCCCCAGACAGCTTGACTTTCCCCGCATCCCCTCTCCCTGGCTGCTGCGGGGAGAAATGCTGTGCAAGAGTGATGGGAAAGTGTCAAGCCTTGGACGCGACACTTTTCCTTCAAGACATCTTGCCTTTGGATGGGAGACTCTGTCCCTTCACCATCTGTCCTGTCCCTTCACCACTTCCCTACCTCCCCACCCCAGCTATCCCGATCATCCTTCCCCCTCAGGCAGGCTTAGCTGCAGAGAAACCATGGGTGAAGAAAGGCCACAGACAAGCGAAGGATTGCCGGTAAACAGAAACCGACCAGCAGCAGATGGAACAGACTGTGGGAGAACTGCCCTTAAAGCGTCTTACAGCAGGGGAAGGACCCTCCAAGACATCTGCACCCTGCAACACCACTTCTCCTGGCAGTTCTCCCCAATGCCAGTGACATTAAAAAAGTGGGGGTCTCAGTTGAGGATACTTACGGGCTGCCCATTTGGGTGGGTGCGGAGCTGAAACACGCTGGAGAGGGCTGTGGTGCCGTTCTAGGATCCGAGAACTCTGTAGCTACTGCCGATCCTGTGCCGGCTGATCTCTGACATCACAGCCCCTTCTGTCACGTGCAAATCGTTATCTGCTTTCTCTTTCGGTTCTAAGGGCAACACCCTTTCCCGATACCGAGTCAGCTGAATATGAGCAAGAAAACAAGCCAAGTCCAGCTGCACGCTCTGAGCCGGGGGCAGGTTTGCGTTTCCTTCTCCCGGCTGTGCAAACCAGCACGAGTAACTGACCGGGCTAAGCTCACCCATGACTGCTGTGCTATTAGAGTAGCTTGGGTGACCATGAGGGCTTTAGATGAATTTGTTTCGTTTTGTTTGGACACTTCTCTAAAGGTGCCTGACCGTCCCAGCACCGATCCCGGTACCGCAGCAGTGCCGGAGTTCGCTGACAACATGGCGCTCCTTGCACTTGGGACGCTGATCCCCTCCCTCCGCTTCCCGGACCCAGCGTCGCCCGAGCTTCCCTCGCCTGCAGCCCCCGTGCTCACGCAGGCACAGCGTGAGGTGGCTGCTGCTGCAGGAAACCGCTGAGACCTCGAGTGACGTAAGGGGCAAAACTCTCCTTCCTTTAGTCCTCCTGGGCAGATCTGGAACTGTTTGTCCTACTAGCAGCCTTTGTGGTGGGTCTTTTAGGAGGGCTGTTTGTTGGGGATGGACGCATGCGGGACACCTAGCCCTGAAGCTGTTCACAGAGTTTCACCTAGTAATTCCATGCTTAGTCGTGCTTTAGAAACCTCTAGAAACAGTACACATGCTGTGAGCCTGTAATACTGGCACTCACATTCAAGAGCACAAAGTAGGTGAAAAGAAATATGGGAGGAAGTTCTAAGACAAGCTCAGTAGACAGAGACATAATGCAAGTGGCAGTGTGGCACTTCCTATGTGGCTCTGTGTGTGGAATGACTTGAGCATGGAGAAGAACAAGGCTCTGGATCAAGGGAGTTCAGCTCATAGGTGGCTTAGGCTGGGGTTTTGGTGGGCAGGGTCAGAAACTTGCAGCAAATGAGGCCCAGCAGTTCAGAGCTGCTGAGCTGACCATGGAGAATGGTGGGGACAGAGAAGGAAGCCTTGGGGCTGAACGTGGCCATCTGCTAGCACTGGGGCTGCTGGCTGGGAAACTGAGGAATAAGCAGAGACCTCTGAGGCAAGACCTCTGGTCCAGTGAAGTAAGGTGCATTGGCAGGAGGCATGTTTGTGCTCCCAAGAGGGGGGTCATGCAGTTTGACAACATGACATTCATTTTTCTGTCATTCAGGGAGGAAAAAGGTGTATAATTTTGATCTGGTGATCAACCAACTCCTTAGCTGATCTCAGCACCATAAGTGAGGCTGCTATTTCACTGCCATGGGCAGAAGGCACAAGCAGCTCCTTCAAAAATATCCTTGCTTTCACATTGGGGTCCTGTTTGCTGGGGTAATCAGGATGACTGCCACAGTGGGTCTGTTCCATCATGCCAGAGCATTTCTCCCTGGAGCCACTGTCCCCCTAGAGGGGTGGCTGTTCCAAAACTAGCACACCATGTCACCTGACACTGCTTCCACTGGGCACACACCTTCCTTTTTTGGCCTTTTTTTCCCAAGAGAAGATCCCTGTTCAGCCAAGCTGGCCTTCTGCCTCATCTGCTTGGCTTCCAACATTTTGTAATTTCTGGCTACTGTGCCCTTAGGAGGTGATGTTTAAAAAATGTAAATGTTTAAATGATATCATTTGGGAATGTTGCTCTTGGAGCATGACATCTCACTGGCCAGAGCTGGTTGCCTGATTGTGCACCTGTAGCAGAAGCACTCCTCAGTGTTTCCTGAGGAACCCCATGGCTCCTCCCTGGCAGGGTCTCAGTCTCTGCTGCTTTTAATGCCTCCTGGGGTGCCACAGCTGCCAAAAGGAAGAAGTCTAGTCAAAATCTGGCTCGAGACTTGTCCTTGGTCCCAGCTGACCTGATTCTGGAGGATTCCTTCCACACCTTTGGCTGCCTCTCTAGCAGGTAGTTCCCCTGCCTTCTCCTTCCAGGTATTTGGGCCGGGAAGATTGTGCCGAAAGGCTGGGCAGGATGCACTATGCCTTTCCATTCTCCTTCCTAGGGACATTTTACAGGTATGCTCTGACTGCCCCTTGGGCTTCCAATGCCAAAGTCTATCTGATGATGGAGCAGTTGGGAAGGATAAATGTGATGGGGATGGGGTAAGCAGGGGAATGATCATCAACATGCCTTATGGAGAGAGAATGGGAAGGGAGAGGAGAAAGAGAGCACGGCTTCTACATGTGTGTACCTGGAGGTAGGAGAGGCTGGATGGAGTGTTTGGGCTGCTGGGTCCTGTTGTCTGTGGGTGGGAAAGGAGAGCACGTTCCAGGAGCCAGTTTCTACTAAGTTCCTGTGTGAATGTTGCCTCCTGGAATTGTTTCCTGAAATAGACATGTTTTTTGTGTGCATTAAGATGTTTATGTGGCTTTACAGTGGAATGAACTGCTCTGCAGGTCTTGATTTCTCATTGTGCAGTTAAAGCAAACACTCAGCAGTTTAGTAATATTAGCAATCGCAAAGAAAGCATGTGATGAACTGTGACTTTCCGGAATTTTTTGGTTATTTTACCTTCCTGTTTTTAATAAACTACTACGCAGAAGTTGGTCATGATCCTGGGTCCTCATTTCTGAGGGAATATCCACAGAAGAACTTGCATCCAGTTCTAGCTCTGACAGAAAGCTCATCCCATTGTCTCTAAGAGGCCTCATAATGATGATTTGTGCCTATGAGTCTAATTTTTATTTTGATACTGCATTTGTCTTTCTACAATGCAATACAATTTTTCCTCTTGTCTCTTACACAACACATAACAGAGGGACTGTATGGGATATTTCCTTCTGGCAATTCTGGGGTAATGAAATAGTCCTGTGTGGTACTTCAGATATGGCTAGGCCTTCCTTCACATTTGATAAAAGTTCTTGATCTGGTCTATGTGGAAAACCAAGACTTGCTGATTGTTGTCCTGTGTATACATCATACCCTGATATTCCACCTGCACTAGAGCCCTTGCAGCAACATGGCTCAGTGGCTTCTGTGTGAGGTTCTACCCATCCAAGGCACCTGGCATTTTAAGCATTTGGTCAATTCTTTCTTGCTGCAGATAGGAAACAATTTAGATTTTATTTATGATTGCTCTAGCTCAACCCCTCTCAAATACTGAAAAAGTGATGGCCCCGATTTTGCAGCAATAGGTTCCAGTGTATGGATTAAAATGGAATATGCTGTAGAGACAAAGATGAGGTAGAGAGAGGAAGCCCACTGGGTCCTCTACTAGGCAATCCTAAGGAAATTTCAAGGAGACAAAACACAGTAACTTGTCTTAAACAGCATATTTTTCATCCCTTCTCCCAGATATCGGTACATGTTAAGAAGCTGCAAACTATGCAGGTATATGACTGTAATTAAGAAAATATTTCCCAGGCATGTAAGAACACATGAATGTCCATATCGGTTCAGGCCAAAAAAAAAAAAAAATTTCTGTATTTCAAACTATAGAGAACCACAATGCCATAAGTGCCAATATCATGTGCTTTCTATATCACTGTCCCATCTGAATCAGCCATTGAGATCACAGACACAGCAGAGGGTTACTTTGCCATCACTGAAGTAAAAACAGACACTAAGAACATTCCTTTTCCCTTTTATCAGCAGAAAAATCTAAAATTTTCAAGCTTGTGTGGCAAAGTTTGAGCTGTAAGGTGCAAAGCAGGAGTCCTTGAAATCAAGTAGTGTGAACAAATGAATGTGTGTTGTTGGTAAGGTGTTTGTGGCAGGATCCGCTGTGCTCTGCCTAGCCAGCTAACTCCACTTTGCTCTGTTACCCAACAGCAGCCAAGGGTATGCTCAGCAGCATACTGTCCCATGGAAGACAATTACAGCTGTAATGATCTGTGCCCAGACTTAGAGGCTGGGAGAAGAGGACACCCTTTTAACTTCATCTCCCCTCCGTACTGTGGATGGTTGATGTATCTTTTTCTCAAGACCTAGATCTCCAGTGCCTTGGCTGGTGTGACAGGCACTGATGGCAGGCGAGGACCACATCTCCTCAAGTGCCCAAATCGGTGCTGCAGGCCAGGCCCCTGGGCTCTCTCTCAGCATGACCTGACCCAGCAGATGTGTCTCACCAGCTGGACATGGCCGGGTTAGCTGCAGCTGGCTTTAGTGCTGCACTGCAAATACCTCCCCTCACAGAACCACTGGGTGAGGTCTGTGATCAACAGGTGAGATGAACCAGGTCTGATAGTGTCTGTCTCTTGGACACAAAGAAGATTTACAACATTTTGAAACTCCTTTTATTCTAAACAAAGAGGTGCCTTACACAGTTGATACTGAATTTAATTAATAATATTTAACCTAATGAGCACAATATTACAAATGCATGTACCCTACTGCCAATAAGGGAAAATATTATTTCACCTCTCTGGAATTTGCCTTGGGTTTATTTTTTCTCCAGTGAGATTGCTGTCAATCAGTAAATCATAGTGTAGTAACGTGATGAAGACAGTTTAAATTACAGAAAAATGAGCTCTTCCAAATGCTGAGACGGAACATTTGGAAATCCCAGCCGAAGAACTCCGTACTTATCTTTGTGGAACATACTCTTTACTGAGGTTTGAGATTATAGAAAAAAATGGCTTATTGGTATTTAAAGGATTAAACAAACCTGTAATGTTTACCTTTTTCACTGTCTCAGATACCTGAAATATCTTAGGTTAATTACCAGTACCTTGAGTCTGTGAAACAGAGTAGTGCCTTGAGTTTCTAAAAAGAACAGAAACAGGAATGAATTATTACTACTATCAAGTTCCAAAAGACTGGTTGACAAAAAGGTATTATCAGTCAGCCACTTCAGGGGCTGTTCAGGGAGTGTACACCAGGCTGGGACACGGGAATCTTGGTAAGAGTTCAATAACTAATGGGAAAACAGTTCTCATGTAAAGGCCAGTATTCTTCTTTTGGTGACAGAATTGTTTGTGTAAAGTTACAGTGGTTAAAGTAAATTGTCATATATCAGTCTCTGGTCAGAAAAAAACCCAAACGGCCACAGCATGTTCCTCCTGGGATGAAAAATATGGGTATTTTTCCTTTTATGACTTCTGTTCTTAGCAATGCCATGAAAATGTTCTCCTGATCTATTAGGGTTTTTTTTCTGCCCAGAAAATAGTTTGTAACCATTTTGATTCGTAAGGGAATATTACAGTTACAAATTTAAAAAGCCCCAACAAACCAAACCATCAATTGCAAATAAACGTGACAATCACAATGCCAGAAGGAGTACATGTAAGAAAGCTGCTCAAGGTTGAATCCCTTATGCTGTTCTTTCCAGCAAATATTTATGAACCTGGATACAGACATATCATATTGACAAGGGACCTTACTTCCTACTCAATATGGCTTGTTTATTTTTAGTCTGGGAACCTGGACAGCTATGCTTTCTTAGTAGTATTAATTGCCACTGCTCTGTTTTTCATATGTTTGGGCTTCTGAAAAGAAGAATTGGTATAAAATGCAAAAAGCTTGAGAAATGTTGGTCTACCTATTGAACCAATGAAAACATTAATAAAGCAGTCAGCATGATAAAGTTTATGTGCATAAAAAGAATATTACCCATCGAAATATCGATGTGACATCTTTCCCAATAACAGTTTGCTTTCTCTGGGCAACAATAACAGTGCTCCTATTTTACATCTTGGGGCCATGTAGTTTTCTAGGCTGAACATCAGCAAAGTGCCTTTGAGGGCTACGTACAGCTCCAGCATGAATTTCTGTCAAAAACTCTACTGCAGCTGTGATATTCCTTGCTATTCACCTTTTTTCAAACAACTTTAACAACTTTCATCAAGATCAACAACAGAAATTTTGTTAAATCTTTTGATCTAATAAACTTAATTAGTCACTGAAGTAGATCCACATGGGAAAATGCACATAATCATGAGAGGAAGAGAATTAAGAAGCTTCTTGAAGGAATTGTGATCCGTTTGATAAACTGTTGTTACTTGCTTTACACAGTAACAGCATCACCCTGACATGTTTTGCTTCTGGTACACATCCAGAAAGAGAACTTTAATTCATTGCATGAAAGATGTATGAGTGTAATCCATACAATTTCATTGCATGGAAGATGTCTTTGCCTATATTTTAGCACAAAAATTACAGAACAGGACCTAGTGAAGCTCGACCTGAGTAATAGTTTTGTATACAGCAATGTATACTGGTGTTTATAGGTCTTGGCAAGCATAGCCTTACAGGATCAGGCTCTTAGGTGGCCAAAGTGGTGTTCAGTCCTGAACATTTCCTCCTTTACTGAGTTTCCCCTTTTTCTGTTGTTTATTTACAATATTTATGTCACAAACAGGAAGCAACAATTTACAGGAACTATTATTGTTGTCTAAATTTCATCCCCAAGCTTTCTAAAAGTCATTCACTCGCAAGAGTTTGCTTTGCATATCTGTGGGAAACCTCTTGAGTAATAGTATGTCAGTCACAGGCACCAAAGAAACAAACACCAAGTAAACAAGGAGAAAAACATAGAGCTGGACTAATGAGGCAGGAGAAAAGGCCTGGGGGAAACTTCCTTTACCTGCTTGTTGTTTACACAGTAGCCCAAGAATACATTGTGGAAATACTGTCCTGTGGACTCCAAGTCTTTCATATTGAAATGGGTGTTTTGTCTGCAGCCTGAAGCATCAGTCTCCTGTAAGTTAGGGATCTACAGGCCAAAACATTCATTTGAAAGAACACAAACGTTATTTAAAACAGGCTGTAACAAGATGAAAAACATTAAATGTACTAATTCTGACACTGACTTTCTGCATGAGATTCTTTTTTTTTGTGTTAATTTGTTGTAGAAGTAAAACTGGGGGGATTTAGTTTACCAGTTGAAGGTTTAGTTTAATACCAGAAGATTTAATTTTATATCCAGTGTATCAATGTCTTTGTGAGTGGAAGTCTACATAAGAAATCAAAGCCATTTGTAGCAAAACAAACAGAAAACTTGGCAATCTTTGCTGTCAAAAGGACATCCAGGATCTGTTCTGAACCTGACTTCATTCTGGAAAGTGGTTGTATGCCAGAAAAGAAGAAAATGAAAGAAACAGGGAATTCGATAAGTAGGTTTTTGCAGAGGACGTGGGGAGAAATATGCTGAAAATGTTTTGAAGAAAATTCTTTTATTTTGAAGATACTACCAGAAAGGAGAAAATATATTAAATGAAAACCTGCCCAATACTGAAGAACAAAATAACCCACTCTGAAAATAAACTTAACCTAAACAAAACAATCAGAAAGACTTGGGTGCAGTGGAAAGATGTAAACAATACCAAAACGATAAGGGACATAGAGACATCAAACTAACAAAGATATAGTGGAAAGGAGAATAAGGTATTCTAAAGGGAAAGAAAATGAGATTACCTTTTGACCATGTTTTGGGTATACCAGATGGAAGGGGACCGTTTCTTCATGATAGATCTGTATTTGAAGTACAGCTCCTGGCCCGTTAAAAAGCAGTGTTTTCCCACAATCACACCCTCTGGATTCAATGTTGGTACCACTTTCAAGACAAAATTATCCCATAGGAGTTGAGCTTTGCTTGAGTCACCAAGAATAAAATCCATAAAGCCCTTCATTACCCAGGAATTGTTAGTTTCTCCTGGATGCACCCTCACTATCAGTGTCGCAGCCTTCTGCTCGGTGCCCTTGCCACTTTTGGAGGGGGGTAGCGGCAGTGATAGTTAAAACATACACTGTGTTTCACAGTGAACAGCATAAGATGTGAATCTTGCAGAATTTGGACAGCACTGGACCTTTAGAGATGGCCACTAGGTACCCCTGCAGGTTCTTGTAGGTGTCATGATAGTAGTGGGCAAAGTAGCAGGTGTCTTGGTCAGGGAACTGGAACATCCGAGTGAGTGAGAAATAATGGTCTGTCTTGCCCCACACTGTTTTTGTAACACTTGATTAATTTCCAGTCCTTTACCAGCCATTTCTTATGCTGTTCCCTAGCACTGGTTTCTGAGCACAGCAGTGGCCACAAGCAGTGCTTGTACAGGCTGTTTACTTGGTGAAGTTGACAGTAGTGAAGCGCTGCAGCATCCCTGCCTGCATATGGCTTGCTTGGAAGTAGTGCCACTGTGTGTGTCTGCTTGTGTGGAGGTCGGTGTGGGGTCAGCCAGTACTCAAACACAGCATTGGCAGGCAGAGAGCAGACAAATGGGGTGATGCTGGTTAGCACTGGAGTATGAGGCAGTGTCAAATAATGTGCACTACCGTGAAAAAGCACCCTAGAGTGAATCAGGTGCAAATCTGATTCGCACTGTTACAGATCAAAGTGTAAGCAACTGCTGGGAAAAGACACCTCATCTCACCAAGCATGTCAGTAATGCAGCTGGTATCTTGATTAGAACTTTTAGTAATAACTAGAACTTCTAAAAACATTCTCCACACTACGCTTTAAAAGGAGGTGCTTAAGAAATGTCTTGAGTTTGTGTGCATGATTATCACCTAGAGAACACATTCAGTGCTAAGCAAGCACCTATGTTCTACTGCAGCTTGATGCTTGCTATCCCAGGAATTGCTAACTGCCTGCCTGTCATTCCTCAGGAGCAGGAGGGTCAACTGGCCACACTTAAAGGCATCAGTGATTGGAAAGTTTCATTAATGAAGCCTGAGAACCGCAATACCACAGCACCCACTTTGCTGGAGAGCTGTACAGGCTGAAATAAGAATCACTTCCAGTTGCCTGTGCATGAAGTTCAAGTCAGTAATAAAACACAAGGAAAGTTGAATTTTTAAAGAACAGCAACTAGAAGACCGTAAGAGAAATCCCTTTCCTTGTTTACAAAAAGGCTGGGATCTGGGATTCCCTGTGTTCCTCCACATCTTATCCCCTGCAATAAATTAGTGTGTCCAGTTGCAAAGGACAGAGGTTCCTTCCTACCCAGCAGTTACCAGTTTTCCTGGCCACCAAGTGTAGCAACCTACTTGTGATGGGTAATATGCCCATACTGCAGAAGTAGCTAATTTCTAAATACACTTATCTCAAGGAGTACCAGTGCTTTTCTGTGTATTGCAAGCCTTTACTAACTGTGTTGGCCTCAAGAAAGGTACCAGATCGCTTTCAGTTTTGTTCTTCTGAACATTTTATGGCCACAGCTAGTTATCCTAGGATTGCAAAACTATTATAATCCTTTCTTATCCATGTAAAAATATCCCAGGACCAAAAGCAACAACTGCCAGAAGTTCCAAGTTCATCCAAGGCAACTGGATCAACTTAGCAAACACAGGAAAGAATAAATAACTGATACCACTGACAGTGGAATAAGGCAAATAACTCCCTTTAGCTCTGTCCAGTGAATCCTTGCCAGACAGAGAAGCCTGTATTCAAGAACTGATCCAATCTGACCAGGTTCTGTTTATAGATTTTGGCAAAAACAAAATATTCTTCCAACACAGACTTCAGTGTTGATGTTGCAGTTACACAGCTTTCATCTTTTTCACTTTCTCTTTTGGCTCTTGTCTTTCTTCGCTCATATTTTCTCAACAAACGAATTTTAAGCTGGTTCATATTGTTTTTCACTGAGAACAATGGCTTGAGCTGAGCTGGGCTTCTGGGATAAGTAACAGTACAAGCAGAACTTAAAGATGACGAGGCAGATGTGTAACTATGTAACTAATTTCCTTCCCCATCTATAGGAAAATAATTTATTTCCAAGTGCTTTAAAATAACATAGAAAATCATATTGATTCATCAGACTTTGAATTATATTTGTAAAGGAGATCAAAGCAAGTGCTTCATCTACCTACATCTGACAGCAAGATTTCTTAGGCTGTTCCCACCCTCTCCTAGATAAATCAGTTCTAGATAAAAACTCCTTTGTCAGGAGTTTGCTGTGGCAGCATTGTCTCCAAACCTGTTGTCGTGTACGATGATTCAGGGGTAGTGGGTACCCACTCTGGAAAAGGTAGCAGAATAAGGGCATAGATGTCTCAGTCCCACCTCTATGCATTTCCAATTTTTTTTTATTATTTCTGAATTGCAGTTTGCTGTATATGTAAAGCACACAAACTGCCTTAGTCTTCACTGTCTCAGAATAGGCTTGCATTAGGACTTCTGCACAGACTGCATAAAAGCAGTTATTAGCTGACATTCATATTTAACCTTACATCCCTGAAATACAGTACTGACATTGCTAATAACAAAAAGTGAGATTTGTACTGAATCTGTAAGACCTCGGGACTCAAGTCTGAACTTTATCTGCCCGCAGCTTCGTTTCACTTAATTTAGCTGTGGCAGCAATTTCTCCAATTGACATGTATGGCTAATTTGTTGTACTTTGTTTGCCTTTGTGTGGTACAAACATAGGCTTACACAGACAGCAGTAACAAGGAGCTGTTCTGTGTAGAAATGCAGGCTTACAGCTGGACAAACCGCGTTTTAGGGGTAACAGAGAGACATCTGAAGTCGGTGGGGGGTTACTTGCTTGTCAGCAAGGAATTCTTCAAAGCTGGGAAAAGCCACTTGAATGAAAACACGATAGGCAGAGAAAAGGCTTTGAATAAAATCTATTAATTGGATGACTGGGGCTGCTGGTACTGTGCACTGACTGCAGCACTGCTCGGAGTTAATTACTTGTCATAGGATCACAGATGTGAAAGGATCCCCTTTCAAAGCATTCCCCATCCTTCCTGCTATCTGCTTATATCAGGCCAAAAGATAGAAGTTTGGTTTCATGCAAATTTGTAATTGCTTTGGGTCTGAATCAGATACCAGCACCGGTGGCACTTTTTTATACTAGAAAAAAAATTCTCACTGTTTTAGGCCTGGTTTCTAGATTTAATTCTTTTCACAACAGACAAAAACCCATCATAAACAAAAGATCTTCATCTGAAGGATGTGGTTTCAAGTGTAGATGACATCATATATGAGAAGTAAAAGAATTAAACACAAAACTGATGAACCCATTTTTAAACTGTAGCGGAAACCTAACTCTAAGGGATGACCGGCTCAGTAACTGGTGGTTAAGGGTGAGCTGCAAGGTGAGACTGAGATAAATACTCAGCTAGGTCAAGAACCATTAAGTATGAGTAGACCAACCTCCAGTTTAGTTTAGAGCTTCACAGTAATGTGTTCACTAATATATTTTCCCTTGCCTTTTCTTCCACCCTGAGGTTGTACAGGGAAAATGTAAGGGAATAATTGAAAGGGTCTTAATATGTAAGAACAATGCCTGTCTCATGTCACAAATTAGCTAGGGAGAGTCTTCATCCTAAGCAAATTACATTTAAATACTAAAATGAAACTGAAAGTCCATAGTAGGATAGCTTGATTTTGTTTATTTTCAGAGAGAAGAGCTGCCTCTTTTGGTTTATTTTACGGCCCGCAGAAGAATTAGGCCTAATGTCCATAATCATGTACTCCACCATTATCCCTTGTGTGGATAATGCTCATACCCCTGTATAACTGAGACAGGGTGCTTTTCAGCTGTTTGAGGAGGCATGAGCAGGAAAGTCTGGTGGGTTATACCATGAAGGCCCAACAGAAAGGTCAATTTGCACAGGAGTTAAGGAATAACTGTGGCGTTGGAGGTCACAGCCATCTAAACAAACTGGCTGGACTCCTCCAGCTTCCTCTGTTGTCCATGAAGGTATGTACTCATGAGGAGCCATCCAAAACACCAAATTTTGTATCTGCTTGGGTTTGCTCTCTGAAAGAGCTGCTTTTCCTCCACTGGTTGTAGAGGCACCAATGGTGAGTTCCTTGGCTAACTCAGGAGTCCGAGTTGGTTATGTGTGAATATACATGCCCAGGATTTCTCTGAACTGCAGGCAGGCATGACTGTCCAGCCCCCTGCACCTTGGCCAAAGCAAGTCACAAAGGGGATATGTGGCTACAGAAGGGACTGTGGGTGGTAAGTGTGCTCTTTACTGAGCAGAAGAGGGATAATTCAAACCTTTCTCTTAGAGTGCCCAACATGTTACTGTGTGCTCTTGATCATGGATATAACAGAACACCTACGAGCTCCACAAGTAGTCTCCAGGGCTGAACAGTCATGGGAGTTCTGCTGTTTGCTGCCACAAGATGAAAACCATGACCTCTGTATCAGCAATGTTTGTTGTGGTCGTATCAGTTTGTACATGACACGAGGGACTGACCACTGGTTCTTCATACACGTAGAAGAGTTGTTCCCTCCCTGTCATCATCACACTCCATGTGTGGTCATACGACCCCCTCTAGAGTCAGGCTCTGCACCTTCAGCCCTGGAAAGCAATGGATGTGTTTCTCTCTGTAGCGAAGGTGGTCCTGAGAGGCAAGCAGGTGTGGGACATCTGTGCCATGCTACTGAAATACTCGAAATAAATTATGTCTCTGAGAAAAGAGATTCAAACCATAACGCTTCCCTACTTATAATGAGATAAAATTGTGCGTTTAATATAACTGTTTTTACAGTACTACCATGTGCTGCAAGAAAACCATTGTAGTATGAGCAAATAGTGGGGGAAAATCCTGAAAAGGCCTTAAAATTATTCTATTTTGCAGGATGAAAATTAATATTAAATGATCAATATCCTGTGATTTCCAGAATTACTTTTTTCTTTTCCCAAAATGCCAGTTGAGTGATCAGATTTACTTCCCTTGTATAAACATTAATTTAATAATAATAAATCTATAATCTAATCACAAACCAAATAAACTCAGTCATATGTTCTTATTGCAATTATCCAATTTTATTTCTATCATCATGATACTAAAAAATCATAATCTCAATTGGAATCATGTGTAAGGTGCAGTGTTTTGCTAAGAGTCCACCCTTCCTTTAGAGAGGTGAACAGGAGAGGCAGAGATGACAGTGATAGGAGGCAGGAATGACTTTGCCCAGAGTTTGGAGTGGAAGAACTGCCGATGAAAACTATGTCATAAATCTGTCCTGTCCACTGGGCAGCATTATCCCTTGCATGAGCTCTAAAGTTTGCTGCTGACAGGGGAGACTTCACAGCCTAAACTTTAGCCTGGGATCTCCAGGAAACTTTGGGTACCTCTGGTGAGAATTTTTGTATTCTTTCTTGGGAAAAAATGCTTGTGTTGGTAGCAGCTTGATTTAAAATGTTTTCTTAAAGCTTTATGTTGCAAACTGTTTCTCTCTCTAAGTCTTAATTTGTTTCTGAGTGAATCAAGGATGTCAGGAGTGCGGGATGAGTGCACGAAAGCTTTGTTTGATATTAAAGATATTGTTCATCACAAATTATTATTATTTTTTAAAGGATCTGTGTTATGTTTCCTTAAAAGAGTTTTATGTGCTTTTGCAAAATGAAGTGATAGGTGCTATTTTCAGATCCTTGTGTAAACTTTATGAAAAATGTTTTTGACACGTTTTTCTTTTAATCTTATTCATTTTACATTCATTTAGGTGTCACAGTATACCTAAAGTGCTTTGGGTTTGCTACTCCTTTCCCTAAGAATAATTTATTTCTAGTGGAACGGCTAAGAGAACCGGGGAAAACAGAACTGGCTTTTGAAGAGGTGGGGTGCTGTTGCCAGCAGAGAGAACAGGAATGGCCACGAGATGGTAGCAGTCTGTCAGGGAAGGCCAGGAGATGGCTCTCAGCTCCTCTTCTTGATCCAGGGAGGCCAATGCGCCCTGTGGGCCTTGTACCTTACAGTGGAACATATGCGGTGTACAAGCAGAGTTATTTTAGAGCTATGTTTTGCATTATGTCACTCGGAGGTGATCTCGCGTGAGGTAAAGCAAGGAAGAGAAGCGCCACGGGCTGGTGCGACACGAGCCGAGCAAGGATGCCAAGCGCAAACCCGCTTAAAATCGCCAGCGCAAGCTGACATCTGGGACTGTGTGCTGCTGTGGGGCCTCGGCTGGCTCGCTCGGTCCTCCTTTTGGGGCTGTCCTCACGGCATCCAGAGTGGCACAGCCCCAGGCTGCAGAGGGTTGACCTGCCATAGACTCCTTCTGCCCTCTCGGCTCCGCTCAATGTAAGGGGTTAAGTTCATGCTTGGCTTTGTGAGAGATTGGATGTCATCCACTCTCCCCTGGCTGACATAAACTTCATGCTAATAGAAAAAGACAGTGAAAACTCCATCATGATTTGACATGAAATGCAATCACATGCCCACACGTGATCAAGATTAAACTTGTGCTGCAGAGTGATTTGGCAGTGTGCAAACCCCTATGAATGTGCACAAACACACAGTTTTGGGGGGAAAAACCCCAAAGTTTTTACTTCTGCTGCTTCTGCTGTAAGGTAAAAGAGAAAGGGGAGCTTCTGACGGATTGCTGAGGCAGAGAACTGCAGGGATCATTTTAGTCTGGGTTGCAATTACCAGAAAAGATACAGGAGATTGTTCTGTAAACTGTTTCACTGTGAATTCTGGCAGAATTTCATCCTTTTTTGATGCATGGAATTCATGGGAAGGTGCGTGAGGGCTGGCAACACTAATCTATTTCTATCTTGTATACATTTCTATCTGTTCTACATCATGCTTCAGTGAGGTTATTGTGTGTCAGCAGGACTTTATATAAAGGCAACATTCAATTTACAACATTACAAAGTTAATTTAACTCTGCGGTGAAGATGAGCCCTGCATTTCTTGTTGCATTTCTATGTACAAATGCTAGTCGTGCTGCAAATAAGAGCAGTTTCATTTGGGCATGGTACTCAGATGTGAATGCTTGAACACCTTCCAGCATGCAGTTTAAATATGTCAAAGCCAGCAAAACGGTATTGGTATTTGTATTGAGCCAACTTTCATGGTCATTTGCTTACTGAGAGCCATAACCAACAGTCTGAACTGCCTTCTCCTCCATGAAGTCCATCTTTTGTGCAAGTTTTTCTCCTCGGTGCTAATGATTTAAATACCTATTCATTACTCAGTAAGACTCTGTCCCTGGAGGCTAAGAAGGAGTCTGAATGTCACTTTATGTTGTAATAATGAAGACTTGGTTTGTATGAGGTGCCTCTTGCCCAGTGCAAACATGCACACATGCTTTAAATTTCTCTCGGTTTCTATAGGACTATTCTTAGCGGCGCAGTGAAACGTGCTTATGTTAAACATGCTACAGAGAAGGTTCGAAATAGATCCTGTCTCGAATTGACCTGATTCTTTTCTTTGCTGTTTTCCTTTGGCTATAATACAGCTTGCGAAAAGATAAAATGCGGCACCGAAAGTAACAGTTTAGTTTGTTTCTCTCTGATGCAACCGTTGACACATTTTCCTATTTCTGACTTAATTTCCATGTTTTCCTTTGATTGCGCAATTCTCAGAGGTGCATCCTCCATTTTACAGAAGGCAAACTGTTTAAGAATATATGTATTCCAGATACTTCTAGCTAAATAAAAATAATATACTCTCCGGATACTTATGCAACTGGCTTACTTAGGAGATTTGGTAAATCTCTATGAATTTTTACAGGTATTTGAGAAGCTCCAAGTCAAGCAAGCTCCTTTAAATCCAGTTATTTCTGCTTTGTTCTTTTCTGCTCTTTGCAGACATTTTATTCTCTCAGGCCGTCTCACAGCGTCACATCCCTAGCAGCCAATACTGACCTTGTGTCCATGCTTAGGTTTCTTTCTTTTTTTTTTTTTTCCCAGCTCCAACTTTAATAAGACTCCTGGGCTTTCTTTGAAGATTTCATTTGCAAATCCAAAGAAACCCTTGTGTATTTCAAGTCTTCTATGTGGATTAAAAATATTTTAAAGTACTTTGTTTAAAAGACTGAACATAAGAGTTCTTGAAGATACATGGAGCTGGGTGCTTGACACGCACCTGAACTCAAGCCTGCTGCACAGAAAAAGTAAAAAATGTTTAAAATATTTTTCTGCTTTCTTTAACAAGTTGCTTTGAGCCTGTTGTAATGTTTAAATTCCTTCCTGTGTTTACTGAGTTATAAAAGAGGTCTGTAAATATGCTTCTTTCCTATTTTCCTCCAAATGTTCTGGTTCTTGTATATATACAGAAGTTTCCTCACATACTTGGGGAATAATTCTAATATTTTTCTTTGTAACTTCAATCTGTTTTAAAGTCTTGGCTGAAGTTCTTGAGACATGTTGAAACAACATGAGATCACCTGAAAGGAAATCTGAAATGTCATGGTACAAACCTGGCCTTGCAATGTCAGAAAGTTTGCAAGCAACAATATACGCCTTTTTCTGAGGCAACTCTGTTTTAACACAAATGCTTGCCCAAATCATGTTACTGTATTCCAGCACAATCCCTTGAGAGAAATGGGCAATGCTGAGAAACTTTTGGAAGCAGTTGGGGAAAAAAAGAGTCACAGAAAATGGGTGGTGACCACACATGGATCTTACTGCTCCTGCACATGATCTCCGGGGATCAGGAGTGTCTTTTTATTACGTGGTAGGGCAGTGCTTAGCACAGCAAAGCTTCGAACCCTGCTAAAGGTTTTTGGATGTTGTGGGAATGCCAGTAAATACTGTGCTATTTAACCAATGGTTATTGTAGTGCTTTCAGAATTTGTTTTGTTCCCACAGGTTTTATTTTTATCCACATTCCTCAGCTATGTGTTGGTGACAGTGACTATCACTGTCATTGTTTTGCCAGGATTGGTCCTCACTGCATTCTAGTCTACTTTGTTTTTGGATTCTGAGTATGGCACTGACCTCTAATCACGTGCAAATGTCTGTGTCTGAGCTAGACACCTTGGGGTTTTTCCCTTGTTCGTGAAGAGTTAATCAGTGTTGCTGAGACTAGAGCACAACTCGTCTCCTGCTGAAGCAGATGCCTGTGTTTGGTCAGATGAATATGTCCTTCAGCTCCAGCGGTTTTATTGACTGGATCCCCCTCGGCAGTCGTGCTATGGATACCTAAAGCCAGGAGAGATGAATCCCATCCTCGGAGACCTGTACCGTGCTGCCTGTGCAACCAAACATAGGAGGATGATGTGTGGAGGGGGCTTAACCCGATCCCCATCAGCGGGCTGGGGGCTGCAGGGGCTGTCCCCCCACCCAGCAAAGGGGCTCCTCTAGATTTTACCATTCTGTGAATCTGTCATAACAGTGACACATGTCCACAGAGCTGGCCACATCTAGGGCAGAACGTGAGCTCCAGATAATAATTTCTCTCCCTTTTTCCCTCTGCCACATTTTCCCTCCCTGCCCTGTCCTCCCCTTCCCTTTGGCTAATCCCTGCTGCTGTTCCCAGTGCTATGCTTGTGCCCACACAGTCTTCTACCCAGACTGCCAGTTTTCTACTGGTTTCACTGATTTTTCACTGGACATTTTTCACTAGTCTTTTTCTAACTACAAGGGCAGCAGAAGTAAGAGAAATTCCTTCCTCAGCTTCTGAAATAGCTTAGAACATAAGTCAAGGACCAGCCCCAAGGTTTCACACCTCTCTTGTTGTGTTTCAGATATCTTCCGACAGTGAACCCTAGGGAAGGATGTAGGGCAAGCCCACAGTGGTACTTCCAGCCTTCAGAGGTCTGACTCAAAAGCTTTCTAAATCAGAGACATTACCTTGGGATCTAAGTACATGAACAAGAACAAGGTAGGGACGTGGCGGTCGGTCTAGGGCTGATGTGTCCAATCCCTTCTCCTTCCTCCTCACTCTTGGCTGGACATTGCTGGCTGTGTGGCTGTTCTGTAAACTTGGGATTTACTTAATAACTCAATTACTTTTTCTGATTTTTTAAAATGAAATAATAATTAATTTTTCCTTAGCTATAAACTCCACAGAGATTGGCTGTACTCAGAGAACAGAGAAGTCAATGAAAGCATTGCCATCTGGGGTGATTAGGGCCTGGTGGAAGAGCAGTGGTAGCAGGGCTGGTGCGTTTCAGTATGAGTACAGTGTCTGAGTTTGTGACGTGCAGTAAAGATTGCCTCTGATTTAATACCCAGCCATTCAGGACGTGGATGCCCTGGGATAACCAGGCTCTGAAGGGTCTTGTGTCTTAGAAAGGCCTCTGTAAGATGCAGTGCAACCAGAAGTCTTCCTTAGCTCTGGGGTTACACCCCAAAATTGTAGAATGCAGGCTGATTGTGAGCAACAATATGACACCAGTGCTGGGAGGAACAGTGACCAGCTTTCCAGAATGGCACAGAAATAGGGGAGGAAGTGAGAAAAGCTGATGGGGAAGATGCTTTAGGGAGTGAAAAATTTTGTTTTACAAAAGGGAAGGTGAGCAGACAGTATATGCCTACTGATGGCAAGCTCTGATCCTACAGCAGTGCATCAATAAGCAGGAGCACTTAGAGATCAGCTATCCTGATTGTGTAGCCTCTTAAAGGCCATGAACTTGGATTTACATTTCCATAGCACAAGAGATGGAAAAGTATTTTGTTATTTTCTCATTTACTTCTTTGTAGAAACACATTGTCTAGAGGTGATGTGGTCTGTGTGAAATACTCAGTAATCCCTTCAGTGATTTCTGGACCGGCACACGGGTGCCATGTCTGTATTTCAGAGCTCAGATGCAGCATAACACCACCAGTTACAGCTGCAATACCTGAGCAGTGCTGTGCTGAGATAGCAGTCTGAACCTAGAGACCAGCACAGCAGTTTCACTGGTGACTCCTTTTCTCTGCAGGAAAATGAGCTGACCAGGCTGCTGTGCTGAGGTGGTAGGCTGTTTCCCAATGCAGAGCTATTTTGCTGGGCATTAACTCTGCAACCTTTGCACCAGGCTCTGTTGCCTGTTTCTGCACCAAACAGAGCTGTAGTACAACAGACAACATGACAAATACTGAGGCAGCTGAGGTTATTTTAGTCTCTCTGTAGCAAGATGGCTGTACCCAGATCAGGGCAATATGGAGTGGATCTGGTGATGCTTAATGAGTCAAGAAGATCTGGGGCTGGCTGTGTAAATCAGCACAGCAGATCTGTAATGCAAAACCCAAAAAGTTCAACAATGTTCCTACTTTTAAGATAAAAGCAAAGTCTCTTGGCTCACTGAAATGACAACAGCTCAAATAAAGTAGCACTGAAAGGCAATGAAACCACTGCACTAGCTTTAAGCTATCTGGCATGGATGCTGCTGAGAAAATTGGTGCAGCAGCAGGAATTCTGCAGGGACTGCAAAACGCTGTATATAGAAGCTATATAAAATCACCGTAGGTTCATGTTTCAGCTAGTTGAAACACTTACAGTCCAGAAAGTAGTATGTATGAAACAAGTTCCTGCTCTTTAGGCGGCTTCACGGACTTTTCTAGACTGCCTCCAACCTTGCATGATTTCTTCTATCTTTTCCCTAAACATTTCAAATTTTTTTTCTAATGGACTGACCATGAAATCAAAGCACAGTGACAAGCATCTTGCTTGCCTTGATTGTTTTTCCTGGATTCTTTAGAAATAGTTCATGAAGTCCCTGCAGACTGTAGACCACAGACTGAAAATCATTTAATAATTCTCTTTGCTTGTGCCTTGCATGTTCCTGGGACACAGCATGCCCTTCAGCAGAAAAATCAGGGTGATGCCTCGCAAATGCTTTAATAGGTTACTTGAGACAGAAGGTGTGGTTTTCAGGTCAAGACAGTGGATTATGCATGGCAAAAAGAACCTGATAGACAACAAAAGGGCTATGTGACGTTTAGAGTATGATAATGAATTATGTTCCTAATTTCTTTTTGCATTGAAACATTTTGTTTGTGAGGTGAGGTGAGAGGTGAGTGAGTTTGTAGAGTAGAAAACACTGGTTCCTCTGCTGTGGCTAGGTTGGGGTTTTTTTACATTAAATTTGGGTTAGGAACAGTCTGTGGCTGTTGCTTTCTTCTTCAGTTATATTTTTAACTTTTGGCGAAGCCTCATAGTCTTGAAGATGTTTATTTTTATAGATTTCAGAAAACAAAATAAATAAAAACAAGCTATTTGTATCTCTGTGCTTGTATAATTCAAAGTCATGACTATGACTTTCTCTGGTCAGAACCAGGACCCAGCAGCTGTTTTCTTCTGCAGTTGTGGATAATACTTGGATAATACTTGATAATGTTAGAGGTACAAAATATTTTCACAAAACCCCTTGTCTTTGCTTCTAGGAAGAGGAAGTTCTTATTTATGGAACAGCTGCCAAAAGATGAAACTCATGTTGTAGCACTGCTTTTTTCCAAGTAAGCCCATCCCAGCAGCTGGGGAGGGGCTTACTACTCATTTTCCTACTCTAGGAAATACTTCCATGTAGGGAGAATTTATCCTGAGGTACAAAGAGGATTTAAGGATTTCATCCCATTGTGGATGAGCATCCTGGACCCCTCTGGGCTGCTCCTGGCACCAGGTACTATGGTATTGCTCCCCTTCTGCATGACAGGGTGGGTTGTGGGAGGCAGCTGGACTCCTTATGCTCTGCATTCAGATGTCAGGTACTACTAATCCTATGATTCCTCTTCCATCAGCTTTGGAAAAGCCTCTAAATGTTTCTATGGATGGGGAGCTTTCCTGTGTTTCAGAGTCAGAAATGGGAAGCTCAGAAGGGTTTTCAGAAGGGTTTTCACTTCGCACAGCCTGACTCAGAGTGGTTTTGCCTCAAGGCCGGAGAAGCATGAGCTAGTAGGGCAGAAGTTTTAGGGCTCAGTTTTTGCAGAGACTCTTGGAGAATGCCATTGTCATTAAAGGAGCTTTCTGATATTTCTGGCTCTAAAAAGTCCAATAAAAATTCAAGTGGGAAAACATACCAAAGTCACCCTTATTTTCTGTATTTATAGCTCCAGTTCTCACAACACGCATTACTCTCACAGACATCACTGTCTAACCATACAAGGCTGCATCCTCAATAAGGACATCTCCGGGTTGACATCTCCTGAAGTCTGGCATGGGCAGGAGCTGAGCGCCCAGCACTGTGTGCAGAGGGGAAGCCAGGCACAGTAACCATTGGGGGAGCAGCAGGCAGAACCAGTACGAGCACGTCGCGAGCCCCAGGAGAGCAGAACAGGCTTGGCAGCCACTGTCACCATCCTCTGAAGGGAGCTGAAAGGAAGCAGCTGAGTGCAGGCCATGGGAAGTGAGGATTGGAGAGGGTGCCCCCTCCCATGCCTGCAGCCTTGCTGCCTCTAGCACTGGAACAAGAGCAATGCTGCTACTCACTGCAAATCCAAGACGTGGCCTTGCTTCTGCAGCTGGACTTTGCTCTGAGGGAATAGGGGTGTCCTGGCTACCCTCTTGTTCATGAAACCTTATTTGCTACAAATAAATTAGTAGCATCTCTCTGGTTTGAATCCCCTGAGAATCTGCAGTTCTCCCTCTGCTTCTGCTGTACCAAGTGTGGACCCTACCTGCTGGGCACAGCACCTGCTGAGTTAATCACCCAGTTTCTGTCCTGGGTGTGTCCTGCCAGCTTTTCTGAGGCAATAATTCCCCACCTTAACTTTGCTTTGAGTAACCCATAAAATGTAATATGCTCAGTTAAGATATTAGTGAGCATGAGGCAGTCTCCTCTGGTTTCCCATAGATGGCTAAAATATTTAACCAACAGCTACCTCGTCTTCTCGAAAATGTTCCTTCTTGCTAATTATGTAATGAAGGCTAAGAACTTTATGTCTCTTTCCACAGTAAAGCCCTCAGCCCCATTGTTTCAATGAGCCTAGATGGGTTTTACTGCTGGGATCAGCTGCCAGCACCCTGGAGAAGCTAGAGGTTGACTCTTGGAGTGGTGATGCCTCAAAAACAAACTGTGGAAAGAGACTACTTGCTGGAAGAAAACACAGTTCCTTGAAACAGTGCACACAAGACCACCTGAGCTTCTCCCAAGGACCCAGAAAGTTGATCTTGTGACCAGCTGCAGGAAATGTGGTGACTTATGGGAATAAGGTCAATTTTCAGCAGTTATGGTCACGATCCTGTGTATAGAGAATGGCTGTGAAGTGTATTTTTTTAATCTTGAAACTACTGCTAGAACAGAGTAATTGTAAAGATTATTTTATCTGCCCACAGGAAATTTGCTTAACCAGCTTCCAGTAACTTCTACTTATCTTCACCATGTCCTATCTGAATTCTTTAAATGCTGATCTTAAGTAAAACTGACTTAAAAAAACCCTCACCCTCCCTCTGCATTTTGTAACTGTATTTGAATACAGGTGTCCTGACCTCTCTAGGTAAGAAATAATATGGATTTTTAATAGTTTTCAAGTAACAATGTTCTAAATTGGAAGCCAGCATTTGCACTTGATTACCTCTGGCCAAAAAATGAATGACCACAACATCCTCTGCTTTGGAGCACCAAAAGTAATAGGAGTAGGTTACTTTTGTCAATGTAGTGCTCTTGTCTCTTCCAAGGGAAGCACTGAGGAAACTTGCAGGTAGCAGAAGTAAAATGAGGTGGGGGGTTTTATGCATTCTGGGAGAGAAAGGTCACGGGTCTATTTATTTCTCTTTTAGGTATGAGGATTTATTGTGTGATCTCCTTAACTAAGGGTAGCATAGAGAATAAAGGCCTCTATAGGTTCAGAAAGTGTCTCTAAGTGTCATGGAGGAAATATTTACCAAGTGCTATTGTACACAAAGACATCAGCTCTGTCTCAGGATGCCCTTGAGTGCAAATCACTGGAAGCTGCTAGATATGTTAGTGACATGCTGTTATATATGTGATTTGTATCTTGTCCTTTGCAACCATTACTGGCTACAGCTGGAGACAAAGTACTGGGTCCGAGGGACTTTTTTTCTGATTTGGTAGAGACTTTTAATTCTTGTGTTTTTCTGGACATTTCTCATTTAAATTAGACACACAGCAGGCAGCACTGAAGACCTGTTTTGCCTGTTCCATACCAACAGGCTAGAAATTTTGCAGTGCCTGTGTCAGGCTCAGTGGCATTAGTTTAACATACATGCCAATCTCCGTTCTTCCAAATACTTTAGTATGAATATACAGATTATTGCATCCTAACACAGTTCTTGCTCATGGGATCCCGCCTGTGCACCGGGGGTAAGCATGGGTATTAGATTGTCAAACACAGCTGGTATCATCCTAATGACATCTTGTACAGTTCTGACTTGAAAGCTTCTTCAGTGGTCCTGCACAAGAGCTCTGAAATACCTGAACCACAAAGGTTACCCTCAGCATATCTGTCCACTTTCCTGTCACACACTCTTGGTTTGAAGACCTACAGGGCACAGATCATGTGGAAAGTTGTTTCTGAGTTTCATTATTGCCTCTGTGAGAAATTAGCCATGTGGTTCTTATCTGAATTTGCTAAACCAGCCACCAGATATGATTTTACTTTTCTGCTGCATATAAGAAAGACTCATTTCCTATCAGAAATATGTTCCCATGAAGATATTTCTGGGTTTGATCAAATGGCCTTTTAGCCATCTCTTTAGTAAACCAAAGAGGGGTTAAGGACCCCTGATGAAATACAACGAAGCTGTTTAGGTTTACTGTGCACTGTTCAGCAGCTGAGCTGCAGCAATGAGTTGTGCTCGTGCTGAGCTTGCTGCAAGCAGGGATGATATGTGCAAGCCTAAGTCACCGTGAACTGTATTTTATTTGACAAATGGAGCAGCCAAAGAGGTCACCTTCTCTAACCCAGTCAGTGAGCAGCAACTTTTAAAGCAACCCCATTGACTTGGATTTGTGCCTGAGCTTAGGACTGATTTACCCTCTCTGTGTGCCTTGTCACAAAGCTCGAGGGACTGAAGGAGCTGTGAGACAGATTTCTCATTTTTAGGTAAAGTCAAAGTGAAGACACGTGAAAGGCAGAGAATGGGTTTTGCACTTTTGTGTAGCTCCCGGCCACAATTACAACTTGAAAACAGCCAGAGGATTTGTACTACTGGGAATACTTGGGACATTTATTTGAGGTTCAGAGAGAAATTCCAGGTGGTCCCCACAGTATGACTTTTCTCTGGTCTTTAAAAGAGGTGATTTAAAATTTCCTCTGTAACTAAATAATTATAAATAGCAATAACTTCCTCCTGTTTGCAATTTAGTTCATATTAAATGTATCTCTATCATTTTTGTCTGAAGGAACTTGGGAATCCAGTTCATAATTGGCTCATTTAGATAGATCAAGAGATAATGTTCTTCTGAGAGTCGGCACCCAAAGGCTTCAAGCTTCTCATGTTGGATCACCGTATCAGCCCTGGGCCAGGGTAGTGAGGGTAAGGAAATAGTTCTTCCTGAAGAGTTTATCAACAGCATCTTGGGATCGGGGTAGCTAATTATTCCAGTTAGATGCTGCTTGAAGTTCTGAAATTCTTATGAATGCAGATTTTATATACATAGAAAAGCTACTGTAAGAGAATATAAAACCATAAAGCCTTTTCAGTCAGGTAGTTCACTGGTTTGCAGCAGGTTGGGGTTTTTTTGGAGGTTGACTCGATCCAAAGCTTATGGAAATCAGTGCAAAAACTCCAAAGAGAATCCTGGCTTTAATTCAAGGAATTAAGTTGTATGCCTTAATGCCATAGGATATTATTGCACTAAAGAGCTTATTAAGATTAAAATGGGATTAGGCATTACTATGAATGAATGCAAAAAGTTTACATGGCTGGGATAAAGCTTCAAAGCTTTATTCCGCCTTTCAGGGAAATGGTTCCAGACTGAAGCAAAGAAAAAAAGTATTACATATCATAGCATTACACACAACCAGGTGCATGTTGTGCCTTCCAAAGTGAGAAATCTGGCACTAACGGTGGGATGTGGAACTAAAATCTTACTGTATTTTCCAAAGAAGCAGTTCTCACTGAAGAGTGAAATGAAAATATCTCATGTGCTTCCATGCTCTTTGTTTAGAGCTTGAGATTTTTGCTGGTTTTTTCATAGTTATTTTTCAGCAGCCGAGAACCTGGCATCTTACTTTGTGTCTTGTTATCGGAAGCTTACAGATGGCTGCTAAACAGAGCTTCCTATGTATTTAGCTTTGATATTGTAATGACCGAGCACGAATTCCTTATGAAAAGCAAACTTACTTTCTGTACATCACTAGTGTCTAGCTTGAGAGACAACGGCCATGGAGATGGCCCAGGGTGACTGCCGTGACTCCTGCAGGAACTATGCCTGTTCTGTACCAGATGTTCTCTGCAGGGGATTCTTGGATGCTTTCTACAATGCAGTCACAAATGTACTAAGTATCAGAGCCTTCCCAGTTCCCATGGGGCCAAGAACCCAGTTTTCCCAAGGAAGGTATTTGTCAGGACCTCTTGATAACAGCTACTTAATATTTCGATGTTATTTTCAGATAGTTTTTCCTTGTTTCATCCTCGCTAATATTTGCCCTCCTTTGCTACCTATACCCTACAACTACATCCAGGTGGGAATCATAACTCCATTTGACTATTTTGGGGGGCTGTGCATGCTGGAAAAACTTCCCTGATGCCTGTGGAGTCCTTACTCTTCCTTTCTTCATTTTTGTTTACTCTTCATCCCCCTTCTACATGAGTTCAAAATACAGAACAGTTTATCAGCTTCTGTCCTCAGAACAGTTTGTCGCCTTCTGTCCTCAAAATGCCTAGAACTGAATGGAGCCTTCTGGATGGGGATGCAATGGTGTTAAGATCCTCTCAGATTTATCGTAACATAGCTCCTTGTGGTACTCTTTCCGTATAGGCAGCTTTGGTTCAAAATTGCTTCATTTGCTGACCATATTTCATTCCAATGTAATTGCTAACTTGCTTTCCCTTTGTTCTTGTCTGAGACTGGTACTTACCAGATCATCTAGCTTAAGGTTTGTGTTTGAAAGGACTTTCCCCGATGCCTCCATCTGCGTGTTCCTCGTCCCAGCTGTCTATATGTGACCTGGCCATGTACTGACATTTCCAAGACTGACTGTGCTGCATCTCTGCAGTACCCCCTTGTTAGTGGAGTTCAGTATCCACAGGCTGGAGTAACACACTTGCTTGGAGAACAGGGTTATAACTAATTCATTAGTTCACAGTGATGTACTTACAAAGTGCCTAGCATGGAAAGACCTTGATCCCAGAGAATGTTTCTGGTAAAGCTGCACTTGCTAAAGTCAGATCTAATACAACTTCTTGTTTTCCACATGGTTGGCTTCCTGTTATTTTTCTTCCCTTACTTTCAGACTTGCAGCCAGTTCCCTGGTGCAGACAGATGCAAGATTGCTATGCCCATGGTAGCAGCTGTCTGGATGACACAAATTTGAGCTGGTTTGAATCCAGATAGCTCTTGTGAGATGAGCAAATGAGTTTGCCTTCTCCTTGTGCCTAGAGAAACCAATGTGGTGTTTTGATCAAGCAATGGGAGTTTGTGCCTCAGGTCACTGGTGGGGCAGAAACTTCTGTATGGCTGAGAAACTGGCCTTGCCTCCCATCTGCCTATAGCCTGCTGTGCCCTTCTACAGCCCCTGTAAGCCTGCCGAGGTCACACTTCCAAGAGATGTGTTCCAGCAGCCTACAATGGTGGGGGTTTTAATGATCCTGGGATTTCTATCTGTTGCTCCTTTTGGTGTCCTGTCCAGAGGTGAGGGGAAGTAAAACACAGGTTTATTGAGTTCTCCTAATAGCACAAGATGCAGATTCTCCCATTGATGTTATTCCTGCTTACCTACTCTGTCACCCATGATTACAGGGTCATTGTGGTGGTAGTCTGGAGCTCCCACACTTTTATGTGGTTTTCTGCAAGCTCTCTTTCTTCCCGGGTGGTTGTGCAGCTGCTGTCTCCCAGAGAGAGCAAGGTCTCTGGTAAGGGACCAAGTTCAGCTTGCTCAGTGCTCTGTAAATAGTTTGTACCTTGTGCAGGTGCTCTTCTTCAGTATCATAACAGGCTCAGAATTCCTGCAAGTGCTCCTTGGCCAGCTGCTGTACCCTCCCTGTCTGGCACAGACCACAGGGCAAAGCCCAGTGTACAGCTTTGGCAGGCAGCTCTCTGGGGCTTCACCACATTCCTTCTCCATGGTCTCCATGTTCTTGAAGGAATCTTTCCTTCCTGTGCACTTTTCCTGTGCTGACCACTGTCCTGACCAAGCTCTCAGGGTACCACAAGGATTCTTCACTCCCAGTGCCCCCTTGTCTAAAGTCCTGCCCTTTATAGGGTAGTGTAGTTCATCTATTTCTGTCATATCCCTTGTCTGGTCTGCCGTCTGGACAGTCTGTTGTATGTTGAGCATGTGCTGGTGATTGCTATGCTTGGCCACTTCATTTACAGCCTCAGGAATGTGAGAGGCCCTCAGAAAAATGCCAGAGGCAAGAAAGTGTTTGAAAATTCCTGGAGACAATGAGCCTTGGTAGAGAAGGTATTCTTTTCACCCAGCAGGAGCAGAAACGACCAAAATTCTCACCACAGTTATGCTAAACTTCAGGAAGAGGAACAACATAAAATATGAGAGCACATGTTAAAGGTAAGTTGAAAGCTGCAACTGACAGAATTCAATTGTTGTATACCCCCAGCACAGAGGCTTCAGCCATCCCACTCCCTCCAGGTGAATCCCAGTTGGTGTGGAAAAAGCTCAAAGCCATAAACGCCCCCTACCTTGGGCTGTCAGAACAAACTTCAGAGGGGCAGGTGCCTAACATTAGGGCACTAAGCTGGTCCCAGCTTCAACAGCCCTGACAGCGCTATGGGGACTGGGAATAAGGTTTCAAAGTTAAGCAGCCTGGTATGAGGAAATTCCAGAGTTGAGCACATTTATAAGCATGTGATACTACCTTTTGTTTTAGTTGCATAATCTTCTGTTCCTTTTTTTTTTCAAATCTGCCTAGGTTTGCATCACAGTGGTGTGGTGATGCTGGAACAGACTGTTGGCTGGAATAACCTGCCCACCCTATGGAGCATTACATAAATGCTCTCAAAAATACAGACTTCTTGTTCCTCAGATCTCCAAGCTGAGGCCTGGATCTTTTTGTCTGAGTGAGACCTGACTCAGAGAGAATGAGATTCACTAATGAGTACTTACAGATGCAACCACAGCTAATGACAGCTGCATTTTAAACTCCAAGATAAAATATTAAATATTCTGAAAAATCAGGTATTGAAGACCTAAAGGTGGTGGATACTCTTAATTTACCTAACTCTTAAAATCCCATTTATAAATAGAAAAATGCCCCACAAAACACAGAGTGATAATGTCAGGGTACATTTTTTAGCCTACACCTTATTGTTCAATACCATAGGAAAATGTGACAGTGGCTTGGTACTGAGTGAGGTGCTGATTCGAAAACTGTTGGAGCATGGCAATTTTGCACTAACGCTCTTCAGATCTCCTGACGAATCCAATTTACACTGAGGGTCTGGGGTTTTAATTTGTTTTTAAATTATTTTTTCTTTTATTTATTTTTAACTGAGATTCCTGAGGTGACTTAGATATTGAGGGGGACAGAAGGGGGGGAAGCAAGACAAGTGCTTCTCACTTCTCCCAAGCTTCATTCTTCTTTTCTTGAAGAGATTTGGGTTTAATTAACTTTCTCTCTAGAGTCAGAAACTGGGGTCAGTGAGGATGGGACTCAAAAGTTGGTTACTGCTTTAAATAGACACAACCATGTGAGACGATATTTTTCTGTCTTTCAAAATGCGGTCGGGAAGGGGTTGAAAAAAGCCCTCACAAAGGGAGTCCTGGACAACTCACATTCGTATCTCACAGGATAGAGGACATTCAAAGACAAAAGACTTTCAATTGGACACTCGGTGATGAGTTGCAGGAAAAAAACTCCGAAGACGGCACGAAGGAAAACACTTCTAAGGCTGAGATTTGACAGCATAACACCAGAACGAAGTTGCAGAATACCATCTTGAAACCCCTATGAACACTTAGAAAGTTCAGCCACAGCAAGAAGCGAGAGGAGATGAGTGTTTGCAGCTCTGTCTTGCAGTCATGGCAATGAGAAGGAACTAAGTGGCATTCACATCTCAGCAATTCCTTGCCATAGGGTAGAAAACACGCTGACATTCGTTTGCACAGAGTCCCAGAAGATGTAACTGGGCAAAAGATTTCATCCTGGAGGAAACCATGTGCAACACTTTTGGGAGAATATACCAGTCATCACTCAGGAAAAACTGCTTCTCAGATGATATCACGGTCAGTCTTTATTGCCTATTGTTTGGAGATAAATAGCTGTTTTTCTCTAATGAGAGGTGATGAGTGACTTTCAGGGCTTTCCCCAGGAAAGGATTTCAGAAGGAAAAGCTAAGTCATCTGCCTTTCCCTGGCTATGTTTTATAAGCAAGTCAGACTACATTCTTAAGATTTTTTAAACATTTTTTATTAATTTTTATTCCTTTTGACATGTTTTTATAGTAAAAGAACAGAGAACAACATATTACAATGCATATAGACTGAAGTCTTTCAACAAGCTTCTTTAACACATTTGCTTTCCTGCACCGTAGCCATCTCTCACTGAAAAATGGAAGTTTCAGGAATTATGGCTCATAAGAAAAAACTCAGAACCTCAGACAAAACAACTGTGAGTGTGTTTTAAGACTCTTCTTCTAAGTCTCAAAATTCCTTACAAGTAAAGGAATGAATGCAATCCCTATTAATGAATAGAAATTATTTTTAAAATAACTAACAAACTGTGTTGGCTCAAAGCATCCCTGTTCTGATACAGCTCATCAGCCAGGCGTGAGAGCTGGGTTATGTGTGCATTCCTGTTGGACTCCTCTTGGAAGGAGAATGGAGTAGTTCTCTGATGGGAACTGGGGATATGGCAATGAGATATGGAACTACACCAGGACCCTCTGATTTGCTAAAACTTCAGTCCCTGGACTAAGGAGAATTTTGATTTTACCCCAGTATTTTCTGACAAAGTATCTCACTGTCTGTGGACTGTTTTCTCAAGGTCTGGGACGAAAAGGGAGCAAAAGGACTAACTAAAATTTTCTGCTCTTTTTTCTGTCCTGATTGAAAAAGCTTTAAAAAGGGAAAACTCAATGATAATAGAGGCAGCCAGCTTGAAGGATTCAAAACTGGATCCAATGGGTCTTTTCGCAGAGAGAAGAGGACAGAGAGAGAAGGTGGAATGAGGATCATATGCAAGAGGATGGCATAATGTGAGCGAGAGCACGAGAGTATTGCCATAGGAACATTCACATTTAACTGCAGAAGGAGAGGGCTAGTACATGAGCTTGAAAAAAGTGAAATCGGTTCCCTATAGTAAAAGCTAAATAAAACGTCATTTACATAAAGAACACTTAGGGAAAGAAGAAAAGCATTAAAAGGTGAGAAAGGCAGGAGAAATTGAAAGTAAGTGGAAAGGACAGTCTGCCTCTGCCCAAGGAAATAGCTGCGGGCTGCAATTAGCTAAATGGTACATGGCTTCTGCGCTGTGATAGTGCTGCGGTTCTGAACCGCTCCGTGGTTTACTGCTGTGTCTAATGGCAGGAGTGCTGAATAATAAAAGCTGTACTCTGGACTGCCAACAGGAATTAATTTCCTTTAGCTTTTGGTGCTCAAGCTATATTTTAACTGAAAACTGCTAGCTTTTATTTCTGGAATAACAGTAGCAGATAACTATAGCACCGCCATGGATTTATAGCAATTCTTTATGCGTGGGGATCAATCGTTTAGACAGGATTTGCTCTCCTCTCCACAGTCACTCCTTGGTCCCATGAACATGTTCAGCATAGGAAAAATAAGATAGGGGGAGGCAGTTCTTATGCAATGAGGCTTCTCAAGCTAAAGGCAATGATTAAAAATTCCATCTCCTCTTATGAATATTATGTAGCTACAATAAACTTGCTCCTTGCCTGCAAGCAAGCCAAAAGCCCTTCCTTGATGCCAGGGCTGTAGGGAATCTCGGTGCCTTCCCCGAACATTTAAGTGGTTACGGGTGCCTCGCCACTTGGCAGCACTCAGGCTGCCAGAGACCAGGAGACACAGATCGATGGGGTTAAGTGGATTCTCTCTGTGCTTGCCTGCATGAACACATCCTACCCTTCCCCTGCCTCCCCACTCGCTCTGTTGTTACTTCTCTCTGGGGACACCATTTGCCTGCTTGTCCAAACAAGCTCCAGAGCTTGAAATTGCCAGGGAGTGAAGAGAGAAAAGCCTTCCTGCTTGTGAGGGGCAGTGTGAAGGGAGACTTGTCCTATGCTAAATACAGGGAAGAGGGAGCAATTACTGCAATCCCATTTTCTGCTGGATGTGGCAGGACAGCTGGCACAGTCTAGTGACAAATCATAAGGATTCTCTGTCTTAATCAGCAGCAAGCACGTCCTGGGGAGCAAATGTCTCATGTAAATATGTATGGGCATGGGGACAGTGCAAGTGTCACACAGGGCTTCCCATCAAAGGAGAGGAAATGCAGCGTCATTTGGAGTGCTGCTTCTTTGGAATTGCAACCACAAAGGAATGAATAATAGGATTAATTCACTTAGCTATTGATCTCAGACGCACACATTTTCATTTAACGTTATGAGAACAGCCAGGCTCTCATGGTTCATAGCCTGTGGGCAGTACAGCAGAGACAGCATTTGCGAGCCCTTTTCCTCATTTGCTGATGAGGTAAATCTTAGCAGCACGTTCCTTATGGTGAGCCCCTGGGGAAGGATCTCCTATGGAAAACAGCCTAATGTCTGGTCTGGGGACTCTAATGCTGTTTTCTACAGATGTACTCTGAGCAAATAATTGGTGGCCCAAATAACACGGGGACCTACCCGTGGAAATTCTATATAGAAAGCTGAAGAAAGGGAGGGAAGGAAGGAAGAATACGGAATGGGCTGATTTAATTAGGTCTGGACATACATGCACACAATATCTCAGCTAATCAGGGAAAAAGTTCAAATACAGCCTCCCTGCATCACCATAAACACTGAAGATCTATGACAGTGAAAGAAGAAAGAATATTGTGCAGGGAGGCATTAAGACATTTTTCAGTAGTTTCATCACATGGAGCATGAGGCCTGCTCAGGGTCCCAAATAACTTCTTTGCCAAATTAATCTGCAAAGTTAAGTTTCTCATAACTAGCTCTTACAAAACCACCCTGCCCATAAGCAAGCGGATGCAAGGGCCAAAAATAAGTGTCAAAGGTGGTGAAGACCATGCTGGGATCTGTGGAGTCACCAGGTGACACCAGTAGAGATGCTGACACCTTAAATGATCCCAAACTGGGCCAGCTCGTGCAGCTCCAGATGGCTGAAAGCTTCCCATGGGCAAATCACGGTGATATCTGCAAAAGAGAGAAAATGACAAATGGGTTCTTATAAATGCACTCATTGGATTTATTTTTTATTAATGGAAAGGCTGATTTACTCAGGAAACATTAACAAGAATGAGACTCCATTTGAAGGTTAAATGGGCAGATGAGCATTTCAAATCTGGTGCTACCTGCCAGACCAAACCATATCAGTGTACTTTCTCTCTGTGAGCAAAAGCAAGCCAGCCTTTCCTAGTCTCTTTAGTGACTTTGTAAACTGGTGTAAAAATTCATTCCAGGTATGTGGTTTCTCCCGTTCTTATAAATTACCTGTAGCCAAACTGTCATCTCCTCAAAGACATGTGCAGTTTTAAATCAGATGCTGAATAATTTGGGCTACAATATTCAGGATCCGTAACTCTCTCATTATCAATACTTCAAAGTTCTGACTGGCTGCAGCTCATCCAGTGCATGTTTCTCAATCCCAGATGGGTACATTAAATTCTTAAAATTAGGATTCTGATGACAACACAAATACTTAACCATCTGGGATTTAGTTTCTGTGATTTTTTGGTATTAATAGCTTAGCATTTAGCATTTCTTTGAGAACCTCATGCTGCTGAAATTCTTAGCCAGAGTATTAGCAGAAAACAAACAAGCACTTCTGCAGCCCAGTGTAAGTAGTCTGAAGCTGAAGCATACATAAATGGCCTTTCCTTCTTGTAGTGCATGTAAGCATAAGCATGAACGTGGCAGCTTGGGGAGGCAGAGCTAGTCTTCTCTGGTGACCCTGAGAGCTGCAGACAGGCCGGGGAAACAGAGGCCACCTCAGAATCCTCTCCCATGATGAAGTTTGTCTGCACTAGTGCTAAAGCAGGGCATGACAACAACATCCTGCAGAGCTTACCTGTGCCCAGCCCCTCCATGCCTGGGATGTCATCTCCAAACCTAGGAGAGAAAAGAGCAGGTAAGGAGTGAGTTTGGGGCAGCAGCAAGGAAAGGGGAGATGTCCTAAACCCCCAGCCAAGGAAGAAGAATTGTGGGTAGGGAGTAGAAGAGAAGCAGCTCCAGGTTGGAGAGCTGGTGGCACCCGGGGACGGGGGAAAGCCTTCTGGCTCCTTGCCCAAGGGAAGATGGCATCACAGAAGCACAATGTAGCAGGGGGGAGCTACTCAACTAGCATGATTTCTTTTCTTTCCAAAATTCCCTTACCCTCTTACTCCTTTTTTGGGGGGCTTGCTCTTGAACTGCCTTGTCTGTCTCTGCTTGAACTTGGGAGGCCCCTTGCGCGGTGTGGTGGATCCAGTTGGAGCATCTCCAGTGTTGAGGTTGGCGGCTGGGGTCTCACTCATCGCTGGGCTGTGAGCGGCGGGCACGCGCCTCTCTCAGATCCCTCTGTCTGCAAGATAACAGCAAGGACTGACACAACGCTCTGCTTATCTTTTCTAGGTATCAGTAGTCAGTTGACAGAATTATGGAAAATATAATTGTGGCAGGATTAAAGATAATGGTATTAAAGATAAAGAAAGATCATAATGCACAGAAATTAAGCAGGGTAGCGCTGCCTTTCATCTGGCATGCTAGAAGTAAGATGCCAACCAAAGGACACTTGAGCTAAGGCCAAAAAGACACTGAACCCCATGGTGCAATGACTGCAGAGTCATGGAGACTAACACCTTCCTTTGTCTCAAACACAGTTGCACTCTTGCAGACAGGTTGCTGCAGAAGCTTGCCCCACAATTTAGGTAAAATAGGAAGTTTAATGACAATGTTGGGGTTTTTTTCTAGCTAGCCTTGGAATAGCATTGCTGAGGTTTTTGCCGACTAGTTGAGGACCTAACTGCTACAGGAGCCACGAAGACACATGTATGGCTTAGAGAAATATCCTGTCCTTGGGAATCACCATGATATACTTCACCTGTTCTCATACTTGTGCCTAAGCATTACCTTTTGAACACTGATGGACATGGGATGCTGAGCTAGATGGGCCCTTTGTCTGGGTGGAGCTGCAATTAGGGCTTCATGTTTGTCAATATCAAACTTATGGGAAATAGCACAAGATTGTTGAAAGATTATACAGAAGGCTAAGGCAAAGCACTAGGGACTGTCTTTTAGGCAGAAGTTAATTTCTCACATTTCTCAGGATTTAGAAGAGTAAAGTCTGTAACCTTCCCTAGGATGTGCCCATTTTGGTATTTTTGAGCATTATATTACATGTGCTGACCCTTCTTCACCACACTGTACATAAGCCAAACTCCACTTCACTAAATAGTTATCAGGGAGCAATTTCTGTTTGGGAGACATCTGTCTCAGAGGGCAGAACTGCTGCACTCTGAGCCTTTTGCTTCCTTCCCAGAGAGGACAGCAATAACTCTCACCAGTGCCCAAAGGGAAGCTTCCAGCCCTTCATCAAGTTTTGTGCTAATTAGTATGCTAGAATGGTCTGAACGAGTGCATTTATGGATAAAAATAAATGCAACTTTTTTCTTTCTTTCTCGAAGTCACGTTTTCCCCCATGACTGTTATGCATCTCCTATCTCCAGGTGTTCATCCCTGTGCATCCAGGCTGATGTAATCGCTGATGGAATTAACTTCAGGATTTGGTTCTAAAGACTAATCTCATTAGGTCACCATAGTGCTCTGGCTTAATCCCCAACATCACCTGCCGTGACACTCCGGACTTTTAATCTCAGAACTATAAATGTCATCAAAGATTTTTTTCCCAAGTCTAAAGAGAGTTCATGTCTTTGTCCTGAAATAGCCAGAGTGCTGGAAAGCAAATCCTGGGATACAAGGAGAAAGATCATCTGAGCAATCCTCCTGTGTCACTTCTACGTCAATGCAAGGTGAAGAGCCATATTTCTGTATCTGTGGCATTCTGGAAATACTTCACCCAGGATGTCTTTCCATCTGTGGTGGCAGTAGGATGGTTCCAAATGATAGCACCTAGAGGCAGGCTAGTTCTTCTGTCGCTTGTGGTCAGGCTTCTGTCCCAGCTGTAATATCCGAAGCAGGAGACTGGACAGGTTCCAGCAGCCCCAAATGGAGCAGCAGATGGTTGTGTCTGAAGCTGAAGTATGCACAGATGCTATTCCCCCGCGTGTAACACAACGCTTCCTAAGCACACACTGTGCCCACAAACACAGGGATCAGCTCAAACCGTGGAAGTTACTTATTTGGCTGCCATCTCTGCAGCGCCTGAACTGCTGCCCAGTATTTACAGCTTTTTCTTTTTCCTCACAGCATGGTGGCAGGACAGGCAAACACTGTCACCTTCTTCTTTTACAGCATGAGAATGGAAGTGCAGCGATAGGTATGACCTGGACCGCACTGCTGGGAGGAGAGATAAAATCTTTCGACTCACACATTTTCAGGGCCAAACTGAGCGACGAAGGCATTTTGCCTCCAAAACAAAGACAGAATTTGGTGCCTCTCTGTTACTCAGGAAGGGAGAAACTCGGATGATACTGCCCTACAACGAAATGCTTTGCATCAGAAAGCTGCTCCGTAACATGTCTGCTAATGCGCCCAAGTCTGTTACTATGCCTCTGTCTCGGGTGCAATTCTCCACACCATGGTGTCTGTCCCAGTGCTAGACCCCACTCCTGAACTAAAAGGGGGACACATCCACTTTTAAGCACCATGTTGATCTGACACCCAAGTTACTTGGCACACCTCTCAAGGGCTACTCCCAGGAGTACAACAGAAAAAACAAGCCGGCTAACAGATTTCCATCCCTTGGGACTGACATCCAAAACCTGACAGCTGCATTTGAGCTCCATCTCCAACAGAATTCCTGCCCTGCTTCAATAACCTCTGCTGTGTACTGGCATGTTACCTTAAACACGAACATGTGTTTGAGGGTCAAAACTTCTTAGATCCACAATTAGTCCCTGACCTTCACTCAATAGAGGAGTAGCTGATGGAAAGATTGAGCCCTTGAAGTTTCTTTTTGCCCCAATTCGAAGTAGTTGTATCCATCTACCAGGTATTCAATAACACAGGATTTGGTAGGAAAAAGGATCTGCCCAAATCACACTCCATCCTCTCTCACCTGCATGAATTCAATAAAGAGCACTCAATGAAACTTTTAGTTAGGGACATTTCTAACATTAGGGGCAATTCTAACTTCTTCCTCACTAACCTCCCTCTACCTCTATTCTCTCCATGCATCACAAAAAAAAATGGCAGAGGATGGAAAGTAACCTTGATGCCACATAACAACTTCCCTCTTGCAGCAGGAATCAAGCCGCCCTCCCACCACGGAGCCGATGAGACTTGCTTGCCGTCGTTAGAGTCAAAGAATTCTCCATTCATGCTGGAGTGGGCCCTGCCCCACAGCATGGAACCTGCCCCAGTTCCCACACCTTGGGAACAAACTGCCCCTACACGCAGCCAGACAAGCACCCCAGGATCACAGATATGGAAGAAATGCCAATAGCAGCTCTTCCCACGGGAATTTCACAGCCTTTTGTCTTACCGTACCTGGTTCCTTGGATAGTCCTTGGTACCAGATCAAACAGGTGGCTGGACAAGCGTTTTGAGTCTCCTCTAGATCTCTGCAAGTGCTATGCTGTCTCCTCCCAGTGTTTCCTGGTCTGCCAGAGCTCTTTTGCTTCTGCCAGCACCAGCATGCAGCTCCTGGGCAAGAGCTGATGGCTATGGATGCAAAGACTGTTGAGGCATAAGATCCTCTGCCACGCACTTCCTCTGCCCCCTCCTCTGATAAGGTGTTACCTAATTGCCCCTGACAGCATTTCTGCTCAGTCAAAGGCTTAATCCTCTAGGTAAGAGCTTTGCTTGCATCTGAATGCTAATTATACCTAATACGCATTAATGGGCTTATCTCAGTTGCGTCAGAAGTCCCACCTCTGGATTGTTGGCCAGATTAATCATCCTTCTTTTAGTTTTATTTAAATTTAAAGGGGCTTGAATACTACTGACAAATGCTGACTCTTTAATCTGCCCCATCCTTAATCTCTGACTCTCTGTGGAAAATGTCCCTGGCAGATAATGTAGATGCCTCACTTGATCTTCTTCAGGCAGTTTTGGTGTAGGGACTCGTCTTCCCCACTCAAAACTTTCAAAAATACAGATTCCTCCATGTGCATTTGTCTTATGCTGCCTTGGGGTGTCAGACACAGAACCTTCATAAGCCATGGCCCTCCATGCAGACACTCTTCCGTGAGTAGACAGAAACCAGAAGAAAACATCCTTTTTTCCACATTCTTTTTCTGGGTTTCTTGCACGCTCAGATCTTGGCCTCAGGAAAGCCGCTAGCATCATCCTTTCAGGCTTTCATTGGGGAGTACTGAATCCAGTGCCTTTGAGGAGTCTCATAGCTCCAGTCTCAATTTCTTGAGGTGGCTAATCATAGTGATGGGGAAAAGTCCGTGCAGGTTCAGCCCTTTCTGCTCCCGTGTCTTACACAGGATTTCAAATCCTTCATTCTAGCAGCAGTTTTAAGACCAAGAACAGGTGAAAGAGGATGCACTCTAAAAGACAGAAACTCATTTCTAGCAGAACTATATTCCCAAATGGGGATCACTGGGAAGACTACCCCAGTTGAAAGAAGGGATTCAGTAACAGCAGAGGTACAGCATCACGTTATGAACTCCTCACTGATGTGCCCTGCATGTGCAGCTGGGAAACACCAGCTGCCTGTCCCAGCTGCTCCTCGGCAGTCCCCCGGGGCTGCTCAAAGGCAGGCTCAGCCAGTTGAGGACACAAGCCAAGGGGGTTCCAGGGAGCCCCAACCGAGGGATGCCCAGCATGAGAAACCGAGCAGCCCCTGCTCGTACAGCCAGGGAGATTTGAGACAAGCCACTGCTGCAGCACCTGCCCTAATGTCAGAGGAAACAGAAAGCAACCACACAAGAATCACAACTCCTTCTCCTAGCTACTGCATCTGTTCACGCTCTCCAAGCACAAACATCCAAATTTTTCATCCATAGAGTTTTATCTGGACTTTTCTCTCCCCTGGGTTTTGCACCCAGTTCCTTTTTCATCCCGCTGCCCCCCTTGCTATTGCTTTGAGCTCCTGGGGAACACTTACAGTGCCAAGGGCTCCTCTTGCAAATCATTCAACTCCCGTCCTCCAGCCTGTGTAGAAAGAGCCTCGAGGTGTCCTTTGTCCTCCAGATATACCCTGCCACCAGGTGACATCAGGGCATCAGTCGTGGGCGGGCGTCTTCACGGCAGGGGTGAAGTGGGGGGAGCACTGTGAGACCAGAGTTGTGTAGGCGCAGCTCCAGCAAGGTCTGGAAGAGCATCAGAGCCTTGGCACACTCCTGAGGGGTGATGTGCCCCTTTCTGCAAGAAGGTCATGATTTCTCTGGAACTTCTAGTGGGACATCTCTGCAGAAGCAAAGAGAAATAAAGAAATAACCTGCCCTTTGAGTGATGCTGCTTCTTGGGAACACACATGTCTGCACATGTCAGGGAAGGGAGGATTCCCTATCCCTCTCCTGCGCTGGTGAATGCCTGGAGGGGTTTCCAGTAAACTTCTCAGAGGTGCTGCAGGGGCGAAGACACACCTTACAGAGCGATGCACGCAGTTAGCCCGGTGTCAACAGGGCTGAGTCCGCTCCAGGGAGTCGTAGGGAATGCTGCTGAGATGCTGCCAGGGCTCTAGTGAAGCAGATGGGAAGGCAGGGGGAGAATGGGGAACCTTTGTGTTGCCTGTGGGTGCCAGTCACTCCGGAGACCCCAGGTGCTGGGCTGAGGTAACAGCTAGGTCACATCTGGGTGCCAGTAGCGTTGCTACTGTGAGGAGCCCTCGGAGGCAGAGCTCAGCCCATACTCCAACCCAACAAAACTCCACGCATGGTAATACATTCTATTTTATACCAAGTGCTTGGTATCTCCAATGTGTTTTAATAGCCTGTTGTAACTGCCTGGAAGATCAGTGACAGAGATGTGGAAAGAGTTGGTGGAGTATCAGGATGAAAAGAGAAGGTCCAGAGTCCTGCAAAAAGGTGGTGGAAGATCATCCTCATCCTCAGCTGCAGCAGTGCCTCAGTCATAGCCTGTAACTGTCTGGCTTGAGGTATAACCACAAGGTTAACAAACCTCAGAGGCTCTTGGCTCTGGTGAAGCACCTTGCACTTACCTTTGTTGAGCGCCCACCTCACAACACGAGATAAGGGCTGGCAGGAGCGAAAATAATCCTGGAGAACGGAGTAGCACCAGGAGCATGAGAACAACACAGGGGCAGAAGGAAACCAAAGTGTGGGCTTGTTTATGGTGTATGGGATTTGTCTTTGGGTGAGGTTGGAGGAGGGATTTTGGAGCAGCCATGCCAGCCAGAGGTGTGACTGCGAGTGACCAAGAAGGGACAGTCTCTCACTGACGTGACAGACCCTGGCAGAGAACACTGGTCCAGCACTGCACTGGTGCCGAGCAAGAGCCCCATAGCTGAGGCCTCTGACTTTTCAGATGGCTGAAGTTGGACAAGATAAATCCTTCAGTGAGACTCTTAGCTTACATTAAAAAAATCAATGAGGTCCTAGCCCTTGAGTGGGCACTGAGAAGCTGGGAAGTAAATCCTAGATGTAGCTGAGGGGCTTTCAATCTAGCAGAGAAGGAGCAAGCACACTTACATTCCCACGCATTTAAGACAATCACACAGCTTTCAGAGGCTCGTGCAGTAATTTCTGGGCACAGGAAAGAGGACAGGGGCAGCATGGTGTTGGCATCCTCTCTTCCCTGTGATGACTAGAGCTTGTATACAAATGTGCGGAGATTGATTGCACTCATCCTCTTCTGACAGCAGAAGTGATTACTGTGGGCAGGGACCTGCTTGTGTGGATATAAAGAGGTGCAGCCTGCTGGCAGCAGACTCACTCCCATCCCCGCTGCTCATTCCCATGCCTCCATCTGCTGCAGACAGGTTTCCAGGGGCTCCCCCTCCCCTTCTGCCTTCTCCTATGTAGGTAAAGTTGCTGGGGAAATCGGCTCTACAGCCCTCTACTCCTCTTTCCTGAAGCTTAAAAATTTACATATATTCGGGCTGTTTGTTTTCAAAAGACTCCCTTTGTTTTCCTGTTTTCCCAATGAAATCTGTCTCGTTTCTCTTTAACAAAAGTGGACTGTGGGAAAAAGTTTCCATGGTGTCACATGAAGATTTTTTTTACCACTGACAAAACATGACAGAAACTCCCTAAAGGGCCCCACTTCTCATGTTCTTTCGTATCTCCCAGGATTATCAGTCCTCTCTCTCCATCCATCCTCTCTCGCTCCCTTCCCCTCACAAAGTGGGTGGCATTTGCTTTTCAGAGTTGTGGGTGCACAGCTTCTTTTCAGAGCAAGAAGCACCTGCTTCATGTTCATGCCTGGCTGCCACACCAGATGGATGACAAGTCTTGCCCAGGGACCGAGTACCCGATCCCTGTCCCTCCCTGCCCAGGCTTTTCCTCCCCTGGTCCCAGGAAAGCCACTGCCAGCTTTTTTGGCCACAACAGTTGCCCTTCGATCCAGACCAAAGCTGCACCAGGAACCATGGTGTCCAAGTGGTAGCAGGAGTTCAGTCCTCGTGGCCTCAAAGGAAAACTCATGAGCTTCATCACCTCTGGCCAGATTATACTCTATTCCAAGGAATCACTTAAAAAACATTTCCAAGGTTTCTGACCCTATTTATGAGCTGGTGTAGCCATGGAAACAGTAGTTATGCCAGAAATAGCAGATCACTTGAATGACAAAGAAAACACAAGTTTACAAGACACTGATTTTTCCAGAGGCTGACTGAGCTCATGGGACCGTGGGAGGAAATCCCAGCTGAGGCACAGACCCAGGGATGCAGTTGATAAGGGCTGTGGTTGGTGTGGGCCACAATAACTTTTGAAACGTGTCTCTACAAGCTTGTGCCACATACTTGGGAGACTTTGTGCCTTATTGATAGACATTTATCACTTGCCACAAAGATACACCTAACCAGAAGTGAGCAGAGAATTAACCAGGCAGTAAAATGTTGGTTTCACTCCCAAAGATAAGCAGCCTACCAAGTGAGTCTGGATCCCTGGTGAGAGAACCATGGTAGGACCTGGATTTAGAATGGGATTGTCAATTGGTCTCATAGAAGATCAGTGAGGTTGTCATGTCAACAGCATTTTGGTGAGAAACTCAGTGTAGTAAGGTGCCTGAAAAAGCAGGCTCACATGCTGTAATCCTCCTCCTGCAATGCCGACCATGTTCCTAAGCCTCATGTCGTTTGTGCTAGTGTAGAAAAGAGAAACAGATACAGGGGATTGGGCTTTGCCTGGCACAGATATTTGGTTGTTTGAATACATGCAAATCATGTCCATCAAAAATGCACAGGAGGCATGCTCATGGAGAGTTTTATCATTTTTCCTCCAGGAAATCATGCACAGTTATTTTGGCGTCAGGATTAAGCATCTATAACAGCCTGCAATAAGTGGGGTGTGCTGACTTTGGGAATCTGTGCCTGCTGCTGGATACAAAAGTTACGTTCAGTGTCTCTGAGCTCAGCTTGCAGAAGAGCCTGATCTTGATACTCATTTCCACTCATGCCCTGGAGGCTTCTCTGGCAACAGGACAGAGATGAAAGAGGCTGAGGTCTGTTTTTCCAGGGCTCCAGAGGGAGATTTACGTGACCAACCTAGTGAAAAGGGTCCTTTGAGGAAATATAAATCAAGTCATAAGGTTCTGCTGAACTATCAGCAGCGGCCCTGTCTGTGCTACAAACTAGGCATTGGGAACATGACGAAGTCCTCAAGCCAAATGGCCATTGCCAAGGCTTCCTCAGGAAAGAAGTCCCTGCTTTTCTCATACAGTCATTTTCTCATACTTGTGCATGTCAGAACATCATTACAGGCCCCAGGCTTTCAGGCACAAATGCTTTAGGACATTCTGGGGCTTTTTATAGCAGATGATATAAAACCATGTAGCCTGTCCTACACTTCATTAGTTACCAGAGAGTTATGTTTTCTTCTGAGTAGTGAGTCTGGCCTTTCTTGGATCAGATAACCGGGTCTTAGCATCTCACACTCACAAGACTGCTATGTTAGCATGATTTTAGTAACTTACAGAAACTTTTCCCTGATTGGCATAAATAAAAGGAAAACCAAAAGGAATCCTCTCCTGTCTCTTTTTTTTTTTTTTTTGATAGCCCTTTTCGCCACCAGATCTCAAAAGAGAGAACTACATTTTTATCGTTCTTATTTGTAAATACGGAAGAGATGGTGGAGAGAAAGTTCACAGACCTGCAGCTGAGACTCAGCCATGCAGGCATCTGCTGTGGAAAATGATGTTCTCGGCCATGCAGCACAAAAAGCTCAGTCGTTTCTAACTGCTTTGTGATTCATTGTTTAAGAGCATCCCCATGCTCATTGCAAAGTTGTCCCATGAGAAAGCAGTATCATTAGTGAGCATCCTTTCTGTGCACTAACTTTGCCTGATGCCTGCATCCAGGCTGTTGGTAACGACACAATAGCACTGAGTTTGTTAGATCATTTTAAAGAGCGTCCTTTCTTTCTTGTTTTAACTCTGCCCACAATTAAAATATCTTCTTTTTCATTTATAAGGTTATTTCCCTCCTGAATGACGTTTACAGAACGAGATCAACATTAACACACTGAACCAAATCTTAGCATTTTTCCCTTTCTTTATCAAACCCAGGTAGTTAATCTGGTTACCTACGTGACTGCTATAAATCAGAGCTTGTGGTTGCTCTTAAAAATGTACCTGAATCACACAATTTCCATAGTATTGTCTCAAGGGTCTAATTCAGATTTTTCTTTTCTCATAATTGATTCCTTCTGTATGAATTACATGCCATGTACCCGTGAACAGCGATTAAATGGCATGCTAGCACTCTCTAAAATAATCATGCATTGAACTAAACAGAGAAGTAATACTGCCTTGTTAAAAAAAAGAGTGTGTTTTTATTTAAGGAGAAATCAGACCGTTTCAGAGCTTTATTCAGTTTAAAACAGTGAAGCAAATGATTCAGTGTCACTGGGCTAAGAAGGAGAAACTGTACACAAGTCAGCTCCAGATGTCTTCTTTCCTGACAGCTCCTTTTCTCATCCTTTTTTTTTTTTGAATGATCGATTCTTTCTCCTTGGCAACCAGCAGCCCAATAAGGGAAGGCTCTTCTAAACATTTTGGTAAAATGTTTCTTTATTCTTCTTAAGGGGGCACATATCTTTCCGTGGCTTTCCCACCATGCAACAGACATATTCTTCCTCCTACCACATAAAAGCACAGTTGTACAATCTCATTCAGCTCAGCCCTTTGCCACCATTATTATGATTTTTTTCATGTAACAGTTGAGGCTTTCAGAAAGAAATGATTGCTTCTGGGGAGCATCTCACACTCTCCTTGGGAACATTTGACTAATGGGCAGAGGAGGCAGCTCTTCCTGCTCCATTATCTTGTCTCTTGGGTTGCTGCTCAGCTCCCAGACACATGGATGCTAAATGCTCTTGCTGCCATGTGATAGCAGATCCCTGGTGGAAATAACTGTGGAAGTGGAAAAGCCAGGGGATGAAAATCTGAATCAATTTTTTTTTTTATTTTCTCCTTTTATTGCTTAGGTGTACTGCTAGTACTAAGCCTTCTGTTTTCCCCTCAGGATCTTGCACAAGTGTAGAGCTTAATGTTGTAATGTTTATTTGTTTGTTTGTTTTTAATGGCCTTTCACTGTCAGATTCCAACCTTTTTTTTAAATTTAGATCCTCTACACTCTTGTTTCCCACTGAAGGTACACACCTCTGCAAAGCGCATTGAAGCTTCTTACTGGGAGGCTGCTAAGGATATTTCTGTGCCAAGAACCCGGAATTGCAGCTTGCTTTCTGGTCCAGTCAGGCATCATAAACACACCACAGACTAAGTGAACTGTTTAGTAGTCATCGTTGCATGTGGGGCATGCACATGTTGCACAAAGGGTGTTCTGACAGTTCTGTACACACGAAGATTTTTTTGTGGCACACTGACAGCTGATGGCATACTTTGACTGTAACGCTGAAAGCTATTTCTAGAAAGAAAAGGAAAATAAAGGAAAAGGAGAGAGAGAAAAAGGGGGATTTTTCCCCACTGGCCAGCTGTCAAGGGCAAGGATGGGGTCCCATCCTCCTCTGAGGACTCTCTCCAATGCTGCAGGTGATGACAGTGAAAATGACCAGTATGATGATTTCTTGCCATGCTTTCCCTTAACACGATATACTTTTCATCAAGACCCACTTAAACTCCTGTGGGTTATTTCTGGGTGTGTTTCTCTTAGATCTGGGAGGAGAATGCTCATCATGTGCAAATGCTGCACATTCATTGCTTGTTAAGCTTCTGTGAATATATAATATTGGATAATATTTACCGAGAATTTAAATAGCTGTTGGCTCTTTTGTTGAGCACCACATTTGTTTTTCTCCTTTATATACTGAAGTCTACAATACAAGAGAAGAAGAAGGAGTGGGAGGAACAGCAATTCTCACGCCAGTTCTTCCCCGAGAATCCACCATAATAACGCTGTGGGGGCTTACGGAGGCAGGGCTGTGAGAGCAATAACATGTGAACAGCACAAGTGCAATAAAGGAAAAACGTTGGCACAGAGAGGCTGGTAATTACTGTCTCATGGCTTCAGAGAGAGGTTGTACAGCTGCAAGCAGCATGGCCTGAGCTACAGGCAAAGCACCAAGGTACATAAGGCACCTAAGAGCTAGCCAGAGGCTGGACACAACCTGACAAGAAGCCATAAATTCCAGCATAAAAGCAAGTTCCCTGTTGAGAGTAATGTTTAGCACGGGAATGTCAGGGTGCAGCTGGCAAGGGAGATTTCCCAAGGTCAGCAGAGGAGGAGAGGATGCCACAGCTCTCCTAATTTAGTCCCAGTTTCAGCTCTGGCTGTTTCAGAGGAAAGTCACAACACAGGGAGGAGTGCTTGAATAAATACCTCCAACACCCTGCCTGGTGATCAGCTTAGAACTGAGATTTGATTACACTTGCTGAGATTTGACCTTACATAACCACCTGTTTTCTGAGAGGTCCTAAAATAATCCAGTCCTCTTTTAAATCCAGCTCTGGTGAGCGACTTCTCTAGGACACCTTCACCTGCAGAACACTGACTTCTGCCACGGCACCTAGTGAGGGATGGAGAGCAAAAGCTGCTTTCCAGCATGCTGGGCTCGGGAGTGCAGGGGATGTAGAGAATTCACCCCTGCTCCCCGATGGCAGGGACCTTCTTCCCTTCACCAAGCCCTGTCTCCTCCGGTACCCCTCTCCCACCCACTTAGCTCTCCCTCTCTCTCCTTCACAGCTGCTCTGTCCATCCTCAGCCTTTCTCAGGCTAGCCTCTGGAGGAAACTGGCTCTGTTTTGCCACTACCCTCTCAACCCCAAGCAAATCCTTTTCCTTCCTCTGTCTTCCTGTTTCCCTTGCTCCCCCAGGGGATTTGAGTCATCCAGAAGTGACATGTGCAGTCTTTGCACACCTTCAGGCTTGTGATGGGGGTTATGGGATTAGCACTTTAACAAGCCTGAAAGCTGCTTAGACAAGTATTAAATCTCCAATCTCTCCATCTTTCAAAGAAATCACTTCTGGAGGAGCTGGAGGGATGGAGCACACAGTCATGTTTTCAGGGGTCAGCTCTTCATCCAGCTGAGAGCCCTCAGGTCCAGTGGCTGGGTGGTTTGAAGGGATTCCCATGGGATTTGGGGTTGGGAAACCCAGTTAAACCCTCACCAGGGGCTCTATGTTGGCACCTCAAAGTGCCTTCTCTCTCCTTGCTCTCCATGCTGAATACTGGCTCCCTTGCCTGGCATTTTACCTAGCCTCCATCCCTTCCCTTCCCTTCCCACCCCAAGGGCTGCACACTCCTCTGCAGCACTTTGGAAGGGGTGAGTAGCACCAAGGAAGAAGAAAACAGGCACCACTTCTCCTAGGCACACAGGATCAGCTGTAGGATGCTGACTTTTAAAGCCAATCCTGGGGCAACTTGTGCCTGTGATTTATTCAGATGAGATGAATTCATGCTTCATTGGCTGTATCATCCTGTTTATCCCACTTAACTGAGAGCCAGAGAAGGCAGTGCTGGGATTACCAAAGAGCTGGGTGGCACCTCGTGGTGCAGTGAATGCTCCCCCATATGGCAGGGAAAAGTCTCATGTCTGAGCTCCCTGACCTGTCACCTTCCCCCATTCCCATCCCCTCGTGACTGCCTCAGGACCAGATTACCTGCTCCCATCTCTGCAGGGAAGAGGATCTCTGCATGTAGGGAGGGACACCATCTGGGGGCACCATCTAGGGGACACCCACGGCCAAAACTGACACTTACCTTGCAGCACTTGCTGACGTGAATTTGCTGAACCGTGAGGTTGTCTTCCCAGCGTGTCACCTGTAGCCTTCCTGGAGACTGTAAAAAGCTTGAGGAGGAGGCAAAACTCATGACAGTGACAGGATTCAGCAACATTATTCATTAGAGAGAAATCTAAGTTAGTAACACTATGTACCGAGTAGTTCCAAAACAAATCACTTTACAAGGGCAGCATAAAAAAGTATTACTCTGTTGAGCCTCTTAAAACTACAAAAATGGATTCCCTACCTGGACTGAAATCTCTTTTTATTTTTCCCCTCAGGGCTTCCAGCCTGGGAAATTTCAGCTCCAAATTAGACAGTTTTGGAAATTACAAGTAGGTGAAAATAAGAGATTCTAACAGGTGACATTTTTCTGGATTAATCACTTCTAAAGGTCGTAAAATAGTTCTGTTCCTCAAAAGCAGCGACCTGTTCCACAGAAGATGGAGATGACATTTAGCAGCACAAAGCTGCAATGTACCGCCACTGTAGAAAATTCAAATCCAGAAATACTGGATACCTAATGGCAGCAATCCAAATTCAAATAGAAAAAAAATGCCTAATTTTTTTAATCTTACAGTTTTAAAGAAAGTCAAGGTTTGTTGTTTCCAATAAGGTGCTACAGACATATGTGACTGTTGGGAGTACAGGCTGTGTAGTTGAAGGATATGCATTTAAAATTTTGCATAAACTTTTTGAAATAAGCTGAGACACTGGCGGTTGATCACACCTATTAATGTGGTCTTCTAATTGTGCAACCAACTGTTATCAGTGGGGTAAAATTAAATAAGACCTAATCAGAATATTTTAAGTAAAAAATATTATTTTCCAGCTAAGAACACATTTGAAATCGTACCATGGTTTTTTGCAATAAAGCAGGTACACTTTAGCTGTTGTCCCTGCCTCCTCCTGTCACAGACAAAAGAGTTGCCTGGGGTTGGACAGACGATCTTCATGGCATGGCATCAGTTTGTCAGAGATGAAATACTTGGTGGTAGAGATTTGCTTTCAGTGATGTTCTGCTCCATCATGGTTCAAGCCTTTCCTTTCTTCCAGCAGAGCAGTGATGTGGTTCCCCAGCGGGATGTTGGATATGCTGACCCAAAGGATCATGCCTGGCTTCTAAGTTCCCATCTGCTTGGCATGGTGCAATTCCAGCATCTACAGCTCCTTCTCACACTGCTTACCATAGGAACATGAAGCACAGAGCAGTTACATGATGTCCCCGTGATTAATAGTGACTAATTTCTAATCTAGGAGTAAAATCTGTTCCCCCTGCATGCTAGGCAGATGAACCCATGTAGGCTGAATGTACATACATATGGTGGCACAGAGCTATATATCCCTATACCTTTATGCATATTTGTGGATAAACTGATCTTAACTTACGCTCACACGCGTTCAGAAATAGTGTGCAAATAGCTACGCAAAGGCACATGAAGTCTGGTGTTTAACTAAAAAGAAACCCACCAAAGAGACCAAGCTAATCTCAACTATTCCTCAGCAAGAAGGGTTGCAATAACACTAGTTACAATTGCACTGTTCACAGTCCAAAACCAAGGAAATTTCAAACCAAGCCATAAGGGAACAGTAACCTCAACTCACAGATCCTCCCAGCTAAACTGTGTTCTGGTCTCTCCATATAAACTGGGGAGCCTACTGAAATCAAAGAGTTAGTCCAGACAGCAAAGAAACCAAGACAAGAAGCTGATGTACAAGACACAGGGGCTTCCTCAAAGCTTCCCACACTTAACACATCCAACTCTTCACAGCCTTCCCAGGCCAGGACTGCTTACATAAACAGTATGAGCTGCCATAAAGTGGCATTGTAGTTGAAAGAATTTGCTCTGTCCTTTCCTCATCCCTATCCCACTCAGCCACTGGTGCTGGCATGAATGTTTAGCCACATTTGTCCATTATGAACAAGTGTGGGGAAACCTATCTGGGTTGAAAGCTCACCAATATACACTTATGCATTTGCTTACATATTTTTTCCCTGGTACCATTTAAACTCATCTCAGTACTGTATTCAAGTCAGGTGCCTTGTGCTGGCCCAAGGGGAGGGTTAGTGTAGCAGTGAAAAAGAGGGGCAGAGGTGAAACTAATTTCTTGATGGTGAAACTAATTCATGGAAGCTTGAAATGCTTCTGAGGCTATAGCCCCTAATCCATTGTCAGACAGACATATGCTCTGTTATTCCCTTGAAATGCATGAGGTGAGAATCATTGTGCCACCCATAGCCTAAATGAAAGCAACGTCTGGCTGGAAAAATCAGTCCCCCTCTTCTGAGATTTGTTCATCCCTGAAGAAGAGCCCTTTCCCTCAGTTGTTTACAACCTTTAAAAATTTGTGTACAATAAACATTTTTTAACGGACACGTGGATTCGGGGCAGTGAATGTAAGCCCATTGGCAATAGATATGCTTTGCTTATTTTGCTTCTGTAAATGCATTAAGAGCAGTCTATCAGTCATTGCAGGCCCAGATTGTTGTTTGCAAACCAATGATCTAATTTGTTGTGCACTGAGGACTACGTACATGAAGGATTTATGTGACTGATGAACTAAGTGGGCACTCCATGAGTGGCAAAGAGAGGAAATCTGCTGATATTTCAGAAAGTAAGCGGTGTAAAATCTTTCGGATCATTTTAGCGACTCTGGGAAATGAGAGCTTTTTCTTCCTGCGGTAGCTGATCTTTGAAACTGCTTGTGTGAGAACGGCTGGGAGTTGGGAACAATAAGCTGATTAAGTGCAGCAGGTAGCAGGAAAAATAAGGTTCATAATGACCTCCATTTGCAATACCCCTTATCTTCCCACGTATGCAGGAATACACAACCTGATTCTCCGCATATTTTAATCGGTATAAATCAGCGCCAGTTTTTGAAATCGACCTTAATTACACCAGGAAAATAAACAAAATAAAAGCCCGGGGAGAAAAACAAAGGCATCACCCCTCTCGCTCCCAGGCACAGCAGCCCTCACCGAGAGCCCGAAGCCGCGCACGGCGAGCACTCCCGCGTCCCTGGCCGGGCTCAGCTTCGCAGACAAAGCCCCGTGCACCTCTGCGCAAAAAGAGCGCAGCGCGGCGCCGGGCGGGCGGCAGCGCAGACAAAGCGGGGCAGGCGGCGGAGCGCCGCAGCATGCGGGGCCGCGCAGGGCTTCCTCTGCGGGTGGGCTGCTGCTGCCGCGGCTCCTTTTTTTTTTNGCGTGTGAGTGTTATTTTTTTTTTCCTCTCTTCACCAACTTCCTTCCTGCTCCAACTGCCAAAGCTCGAGGCTGAGCGCTGACAGCAGAGGAGGACCCCGGCCGCAGGCGCCGCGCAGCCGGTGAGTGCGAGGGGAGGGCGGGGGCAGCAGGGCAGGGACGGCGGAGCCGGCGCACCCCCGGCCCGCTCCCCGCTGGCGCCGCGCAACTTTGCGCCTTTGTTCCCGGGGGCTGGCGCCGCTGCCCAGTCTTGCCCGGGGAGACGGGCAGAGCCCTTGTCTGCACCCGAGGGGGAAGTCGGGCTCCGCGCTGCGATGGGGCGGAGGGGCAGGGGAAGGGAAGAGACCCCGAGGTCCCGGACTGGCGGCGGGTGTATCCCTGCGGCGTGGTAGCCGACGCTCCCCGGGCAATGGGCTACCCTTCTGTCCCCGCACCCCGGGGCTTGGGATGGGGAGGCCAGGGCTGGGGGCGCTGCTGAGTCCGGTGTGTTTCTCCCCCATCGCGGAAAATTACTTCCTCCCTGCTAAACCCGCTTCCTGGAGATAAGCCCTCGGCCGGGGGTTGGTTTGGAGAAGTGATGAGCAGACGGAGGGCAAGTAAAATGCTGCCCCTCTGACACCCCTTTTTGTGCCCCGCGGAGCCGTGGGGGGGGCCGAGGAGGTGCCTACCCTCCACCTTGTCACTGCCCCCTCCTGCTGCAGGTGCGAGGGCTGCTGTCCACCCACGGCACAGGCAGAGCCCAGCTGCGAGACGCTCGCACCTCTTGCGAAGGCATGATTCCTTCTTTCCCTCCTGAAGCCATCTCTCTCTTAACAGGGATCCCTAACCCTGCCCTTACCCTCTCTCTGCTGTTTCATGGGTGCTGCCAGGCCTCAGAGGTGCAGGTGATGCAGGACCGTGGGCTGGGGCTGCAGGAACGCAAGAAAAATGTGGCAGGGCAAGACACAAGCCACACAGATTTCTCCTTGCATAGGGCAATGTAGGGTTAATTCTCTCATTTTAATGAGGCTCTTGGTATGAATGGGGGGCTCCATGTTAGCCCTTGGCCTGGGCAGTGGCACAGAAGCTCAGGAACCCCGACAGCAACATGGTGTCTCTGGGGAAGCAGTGATGCCTGAGCTCAGGAATGTGTCTCAGCTTGCAGAGGGGACCAGCTCCAAAGCTGGAGCAAGTAGAGGCAGGAGCTGCTGAGATGAGAGCTTTCCTCTTGGTCACTGCCTGCCTTGGAATTTGGCAGGAAGGCAGCGTCAGGTCCATGGCTTGGGGAAAAATGCCAGAACTTGGTCTGATCGGTGCCACCCTGAGACGCCCGTGAGCCAGGGGTTGTTCATCCCAGACAGCCTGGCTGGTCCTGTTCCCTGCAGGATCTTGCAGTTGGCACGGCAGGTTGTCTGTCCACCTTTTCGGGAGGTTTTCAGAAGCTAAAAGCATTCCCCCTCAAGTGAGCCCCCCCTGCGGGCTGGCAGGGACAGTCTCTGCGGCATGTGTGATGCAAAGGGAAGGTCTGAGGGATGAGGAGCAACCAGCCGGTCCCGTCCTGACTCTGCCCTTTCTCTGCATGTGGACAGAGATGTCCCTTTCCATCTCCTGTGTCTGACCCTCTCCTGTGATAAACCACAAGAGGTGGACGTGGGAGGAGGGGCAGGCAGGCACCTCTGCTCTGTGCTTGTGTTGGCGGCAGATGCAGCCTGGTATTGTGAGAGAGCTCGGGACAGTGCTCGGACCTGCAGCTGGAGCCCAAGTGGAGGCGAGACTTGGCAGTGGCTGTCATGGCTAATCACAGCCTCTTCCTGTGCCGAATGTGGCACTGAGGGGATTGTGAGGCTTTCTAAGGTGACTGTGCTGGGGCCACAGAGTGGTGGGGCATGTGTAATTATTGCTTTCAGGAGGGAGCTTTTGGTTTCCTTTCTCATGAGGACAAGCTCAAGGGCCTGTCCTACGGGCCTTTCCTATGGTATTGGGGTACGTCACACTCCTAGAGCCAGGCACGAACTGAGCCAGGATTATTCAGCTGCTAGGACCTGTTTTTTTTCCCGTTTGTTTGGGTTGAGATTCTCTTTTATTTCCCAGCTGCCCACTCTGCGTTAGTTCCTCACTCACCACAAAATTGCAAAGTCGTCTTGCAATGGCCATTCCAATTAGAATACCTGACTGAATCTCCTTCTTTGTGTGCTGCTCAGTCGATCTCTGGCCCTTTGTAACATGCTAATGTATCACTCCTTGATTATTTTTCTTCCCAGCGCTGGAATTGCTCTGAGAGATCTGTGTACTACTCAGTGTTGCCTGATACCACTTGCTGATTCATCTTGAACAGTTGTTTTTCCTTTTTTCGTCTTTTTTTTTCTTTTGGTATTTCCTTTCTGTTTTAATGAATGAAAAAACGATCCCATTAGCTCCCAGTTTAACTTTTGGGAGCAGGGGCAAATGTTAAGGCCACAGCTGCAGAGAAGGACAAATCATTTGTTTGGAAAATTGCAAAAAAGGAAGCAAAAGGGGACTTTTTAGTAGGGACAGTCTCAAAGAAGCATAAGTGGAAGTGAACCGAATGATCTGTGTAGCTTGACCAAATCCCTTTGCTGCCAAAGAACGAGGAATGGCTTGGCCATTTGTGACAACTGCCACCGTACCAGGGCACTGCTCAGTTTTTCAGCCTTTCCCTGAAGAGTGGGAAGGTGGCTAGGACCATGTGGCTGGCTCCACGAGGCAGGCAGCTGACTGAGGGGGATCTGGCACAGCATTGCTTACCTCTCCTGCCTGTCTCCTGTTCCCCCATCCCATGCTCTGGCTGCCCACTGGTTGATATTTCCCTGCTCTGGCTCCCATTTGGGATGCCACCGAGCAGTTTCGCTGCCCTTCTGCCGTTCGGCGGTGCGCGTCCCAGCTGTGCTGACTGCGGCTCCAGCTGTCCTGCCTCTCCGCTCCCAGAAGCTCCACTGGGGCAGCACGGTTATGCATGGCTGTTCTGTGCTCACCACCATGCTTCCTTCCTCAGAGGGAAGGAGTCCTGATCGGTGCCTGAAGTGAGCTGTTAGTGGGAGCACACGGAATGCCAGTAGATAGACTATCCTGCACGCTTCCTTGAGAGCTTCAGCTGACTTGCTAATCTAAGGAAGTGGCTGTCAGGTATTCCATCTTTCTATGAAATGTGGCTTTTAACCCATTGTAAAAGGGTGAATGAAACTTCTGTCCTTGGCTTTATTTGTGTTTCTCTGTGCTCCGGTGCGTGGCAGCAGCTCTTTGTGTGAGATAGCTGGTGAGCACTGAAGCCCTTGTACGATGGCTTGTAATTGCAGGGTTGCCAGCCACAACTGTGCTGCAGAGTGGCTGTAAATCACTCTGGTTTCAGCCTCTGCTCCTGCACCTCCTCCCTGGGAGGGAAGAATGGTGAAGGTCTGCGTGTGCGCGTGGTGCCTGCAGGGAGAGAGGAGCGGGGGTAGAGGGGGATTGTGTTTGAGCCAGAATATCAGCACAGCAGTGTCGGGATTGCAGCCGATCACCGTCGCCATTTGCCTGTAGGAATCCTGCTGCCTTCGGCACTGGGTGGGTGCCTGCCTGTCAGGGGGACTGAGCCACGCTGTGCCCAGAGTGAGAGCCCCCGGGGACACTACCCCCGTCCAGAGCAATCTCATTGACCGCCCCCTCCTCTGTTACCCAGACCGAGTGACCATGACTGAGAAGACCCAAGAACCTCATGTGGAGGATGATGATGATGAGCTGGATGGGAAACTCAATTACAAACCTCCTCCCCAGAAAACACTGCAGGAGCTGCAAGAGTTGGACAAGGACGATGAAAGCCTCGCTAAGTACAAGAAGTCCCTGCTGGGAGATGGACCTGTGGTAGTAGGTAGGCTGGGGCACACTGATAGGGAGGGACCGGGGAGATGTTCTGCAACAGTGTGCTGTGGGGGTGAGGCGAGGTTGCTTCAAAGAAGAGGGATCTTGTTTGAGCAGGGACATGCACTGCTTGTGCTGGAGGACTGGGGATGGGCAGGTGGAAAGATGCATGTAAAGGAAGCACGGAAGATGCTCCGAGTGTTAGGAGTTAGGAAGATTACTGGGGAGCGCTGGCATTGGAAAAGGACTTGTGGTGGGAGAGGTGTGGGTCTCGGAGGACTTTTGAGGGGTTAGGAACGTGAAGGGATCAGCCTATGCTGAGAAGTGGTCTTGTGGCTCAGAATGATCTTAAGAAGGAAGTTCCTCTGTAGCGGAAAGACCACCTCTAGGTATTGTGATGGAGGCCAGAGGGATCCATGTGGAAGGACTGCGTAGACATGTGGTCCTGTTGTGCTAAGGAAGCGTGGCATCACTGGGTGTTTCATGAAATGCAGTTTCTGTGGGGGAAGGCATCCCTGTTTCTTCAGTGTCATTCCCCCTCTGATTGCATTTAATTTTGCAAGCTGACAGCTTCCCCCTGACTTTTCCTACCTGCAGACCCAACAGCTCCCAATGTGGTGGTCACCCGACTCACCCTGGTATGTGACTCTGCTCCAGGACCGATCACTATGGACCTTACAGGTAGGCACCGGCTCTGCCCTTGGTCACAAAGGGGAACAAGCAAAGGCCCTGGCATGCTCCAAGTTAAAAGAGAGTTTGTCCTTGGGGTGCTACGGTGGGTTTTAGAGGAACTCTGAAGGCATCTTAGCCTTGTTTCTTATTTTAAGGTATACACATATGAATAAAAAAGAAGGAGATGTAACAGAGGAAAATGTTGAGGGTCTTTTTCTTCATCTAGACTGCTCTGGGAGCTCCTGGCTTTCTCTTGCCATCTCTGCTTACTTCCTTTCAATGAGACTTCACGAGCACAAGGGATGTGCATGCATTTGGGTAACAGGCTGTATTGAAACTTCAGAATCGAGCAATACTGCAGTTCCGGCTCCTGGGGGCATGGGGAGAAAACCTTATATGGGCTTTTCTGCGGAGAGAGGAAGCTGGGCCTGGAGAGGCAGAGAGGCTTCCTGTTCACCCAAAACCACGTAGAGCCCTGCAGGGCCCAGGCAGCCTTCCAAGCTGGGCAGGAGCTGTGAAACACGCTCCTCTCACCCGAGCCAGGGCTGGGCATGGATGGAGCATACAAACACTCCTGCATATGCTCAACCAGTCTGTGCATAAGCATCTTTATGTATATGTGCCCAGAGCTGTGTCTGTTTAGGCTTTATCTTCTGGGGGCACGGATACATACGTACACCCGGGCATTTCTGTGCATTTGGTCGCACAGCACAATCTTATCCAGACGTCTGCGTACTCCTGTTACAGGTGTCATCCTTCAAAGGGATGCTCGCCTCTGACAGCAGCCCCACCCCCATCTTCCCCCCTGTGCGTGGTCTCTCCCCACTGTGACATCTCTAGCTGACAGCTTGATCCTCTCCTTGCAGGTGACCTCGAAGCGCTCAAGAAAGAGACCTTCGTGTTAAAGGAAGGTGTGGAATACAGAGTTAAGATCCACTTCAGAGTGAGTTGTTTTCCTTCCAGTTGCTTCTTATCAGATACTGAGGCCAGTGCCTGCCCAAAAACTGAGCACTTGTAAAGTTCCCCGAGCTTCAGGTGTTGTTCTACCCAACAAGGGATGAGATATTTCCAGGAAATCACTTCTGCTTGCTCACCCCTTGGAGGAAGTTGATTTCTGTTTGCTCACACTGATAAACAAGTGGTTTAAAAGCCAGATGGGTAGTTTTGGCTGAGTTGGGTTTTGCTTTTTAGCCACTGGAAAATCTTTACTTCACACTGGAAAATCTTTACTTCACACTACGTGGAAATGAACGGGGAGGAGAAGAGAAGAGAGAATGCCTATTCATGAAATACTGATTCAGTCAGTGTTGCTGGGCTTCATGAACACATTAAAAAGATGTAATATTGCAGCATTTGGCTGAAGATACCTGAATTCTTCAGGTCGCGATATACCCTAATGGGCTCGTTTCTCCCTCACTCCCATGAACCAGTGGGTCAGCCGTTTCTTCTGCTTACAGCTGAAAATGAAACTTGGCCACGCTGCAATGTGGCATCCAGCACTGAAATGATCATCTCTGCAAGTGCTTGCTTCAAAGCTGGGCTTAGAAGAGAAGGCAGAAAGGAAAGGAAGATAGTTCTCCTGAGACAGACGAGGGAGGATGTTAATATTGTGGGTTCTGTAGGGCAGCTTTCCCTTTTTCTCTGAGGCTTGCTGTCTCAGAGATGATTGTCCCCCAACGCTCTTCTCCGAGACACCTCCAGCTCTCTTTTGTGCTGTGAAACATTTCCATCTGCGCCCTGTTGACAGGAGATACCTGAAGCCAGACAGGTTATTCTAACTCCCTCCCTCAGTTCCATGGCTGGTAAGGGCTCGTACTGTGTGAATTCTACCCTGGGATGTAAAAGCATCTGTCCATCTTGTTTTCAGATTGAGTAGTGTACACTGCAGGAAGGCAGTGTATGCTGGAGAGGAGCAGCAGTGGGTACATCCAAGCTATCCATGGGAGATTTGACAAAAGATTATGAAAACTGTCCCTCTGTCTTTTGAGAAGAAACTTGCCAGCTCCCCATGGAGCTTAGAGGGTAGCTGGAAGTGTTCAGCTCATCTTGCCCACCCATTTGGGCTGAAGGGATGACTCTAGTTGCCCATGTATGGTTTTCAATATGAAAATTATTAAACGAGAACTCCCTGCTTCACTTTCCTTTGTCCTCATCAGCATGTCTTGAGAACCTGACTGATGTGCTCCAGTCAGCTTCAAAGTTGGGCAAAGGATGGGGAAGTGCAGGAGATGCACAGAGGATGCCGTAGGTCTCCAGGTACCTATGGAGAAGTTGTTTTAGGGACCTGAGGCTCCCTGGTGTAGGGAGCCAAGATGGGTATGTCCCTCAGGAGGAGGAAAATCATCAGATACACAACTGTCACTCTTCTCTTAACACTTACTTCTGGTTACTTCTTGCAGGTAAACAGGGACATTGTGTCGGGGCTGAAATATGTGCAACACACCTACCGGACAGGGGTGAAGGGTGAGTAAGAGCCCTGCATGCCCTGCGTCCCACTGCTCCTACCTGTGTGATCCCTCTTCTCAAAGAAATGTTCCTACAGCTCTGGACTGGGACAGAGGCTCCCTTGGTCCTGAGTCCCACCCTATGCTAGCACATAGGAGGTGCCTTCTCAGCAGAGTGCATAAGCCTGCTTCACCCAGGACAGCTGCTTCTCGTTTTGGGTGAGCTCAGTATGAGCCAGCTCTGGTATCTGTATGCTGCACCACTGTCTGCAGCAAAGTCCACAGAGACTCTGCTTAGGCAGTGCTTGCCACAGATTACCTCTCCACACAGAGCTCTTCTCCTCCCCTCCACCCCCTGCACAGTGGCTCAGCCTGTGTGGAGCTTCCCACCCTCTGAAAGCTCTTCCGAAGCACTTGGTAAAATCTGGGCCTGCTCTATGAAGCTTCCCATTGTGTGCAGGGCCCTGCATTTGCCCGTGGGTTCTCCTCAGTGCTGCTCTGCTTGGACAAGGCAGAGGAAAGCCCACTTTGCACACACACATCCCACATGCATTTTCTTGCAACCACCTCTAAGGCTTCAGCATCCTGTTCAGCTCACATAACTGGTGTCTTCTCACCAGGAAAGAGTAGTAGTGGGAAATCAAGGTAGATCTTGAGCCATACACACACCCTTCTAGCAGCACACACATGTGAGAGTGTACAGACTGAGTTGCCCGTTTGCCTGCCCATCCATCCATGTTATCCTTCCAGCTGTTCTTATGCTTCACTGACCCACTTTTTTTCCACTGATTCTGCTCTCCTTTGCTGACATGGACTGTTCCTTTCTCCCCCATCTCCTTTCTGCTCTTTTGCTCGTGGCTTCCATTCTCCCTTATCATTCCCCATCTGAGGGGCTTATTCCCTGTGGATTGTTTTCTCCTAGTGGACAAAGCCACGTTCATGGTTGGCAGCTATGGGCCACGGCCAGAGGAGTACGAGTTCCTGACACCTATTGAAGAGGCTCCTAAGGGTATGCTGGCTCGAGGCACCTATCACAACAAATCCTTCTTCACGGATGATGATAAGCACGACCATCTCACCTGGGAGTGGAACCTGTCCATCAAGAAGGAATGGACAGAATGAGTTCACCCAGTTTGCCTTCCCCCTTCCCATCCCCTCGCCTCCTGCACCAGTCTCCAGGTGGGCCATGCCCACCACTGCTCCTTCCTGCCAGCATGGCTGGCCACAGCCCTGGCAGCCCTTCCCATGGGTGCTGGGGCTCTGTGCCAGCCTTGGTCGATGCCCAGCCCTGCAGGTGGCCTTTGCTGCTTCTTCTGATACACTGAAAATGTATCCCAACCCTTCTCACCACCACCCCGCAATGACACCATAATGGGTTAAATTGGGAAGCATCTCCCTCCCTCTCCCCCAGTACTTCCCCCTGTTGTCCCCATCTCTCCCGTACCAACTCCGGTCCCGGAAGTGCCTTTTCGAGGAAAAAAGATCACCTGGCAGGGCGGACTGGTCCCTGGAAAATCCCTGTTTTGAGTTACACTTGCCATGTGCTCTGACTCATTGTAAATGGTTACTTACCTCCCGTGATGGTCTCCTGGTCTGTATCTGGTGCCCTACCCTGTTAAAATCCATCCTTGTGCAGGCAAAGCCAGTCAGGGGGAATGCAGCTAGATGCCGTAACAAGACTTCAGTGTCCAAGAATAAAACCAGTTTCTTTCTTCTTTTCTGCATGAGTGTCACGTTCTTTTCTAGAGCATGTTTTTCAGTGATGTGTATGTGAAGAATGCATTATAGGAAGGCTTAAGAGCATATTTCAGCAGGGAAATAGCCCTCCTCCTTCAAAACATCAGCCTTACTCTATAAGCAAATTATTTCAGAACTGTTTCCTTCAGGGATTTCGTGAATCCTTTGAAGCCCAGAGTCCGGGCTGTGATGGGGGTAGACTCCAGGGGTAGACGGCCCCCACCTCTCCTCCCAGATGGCAACTGAGTAAGCCAGGGAGCTATAATAAACCCTTCTCATGTTTAACACTTACCGTAGCAGCTGTTCCCCAGAGCTAATGCAAGAGCTGCGTGTCCCCGTGGCTAGCGTGCTGGCCAAGCACAAAGGAACATCAGCCTCTGGGATCCAGCACCTGGAGAGGGATGTTCTTGACCTAGCTGGGGCAGCTGGTCACAAAGGTGCGGGGCAGCTGAGACACCCAGTGCTGTGGGTGAGGACACACCAACGGCAGCGTTGGTGCAGCTCTCCAAGGCTGGTTCCTGCAGAGCAGGGAGGGGCTTTCTCCAGCCAGGCAGTTATCTCAGGGGCTGAAGGCTTTGCCCTGGGCCAGCTGCTCCCTTCCCACCGCCCCAGGAGAGGTTGTGGGTCCCCACAGCAGCTGACGTGTCCCTTGCCGAGGAGAGGACCAGAGCAGGGTGGCATGGCGAGGAGAAGGCAAGCTGGTACCATGGGCACATCTGTCTTCCCGTGCCTCTTTGTTATCCTGCTTACCAGATGCTCCCCAGCGGGGTGTGCTGGAGGTGGTGACTCCGCATCCCACAGTAAGTGAGCTTTCTTCCTGCCTCAGGGAGTCTTCCTTATCCAAAGTATGCTGCACAGACATTGTGGTGAGCTTGCAGGAGAGGTGTGTGGGTGAGCTTGTGTGCGTGTTGGGGGGATCCTCTTTGAGCTGCTCTGTGTGTACACTCTGCCCAACCCTGACCTTTGCTCTGCAGGCACAGCCAGCACAACAGAGAAATCTATCGTGTTAAACAGCATCGCAGATGCCGAAGCCTTCATCAGCGGTGCAGAGGTGGCAGTCATTGGATTCTTCCAGGTGTGTTCACAGCACCTCCCCTCTGCCAGTCGTGAGCCCTATCCCACCCTGATGAAAGCACGAGGCTGGATGTGGTGTAAACACCTGCCAAAGGCAGCTGTTGTCCCAAAAGGTGCTGAGGCTGTGACAGGCATGTGGAGGGATTACGTGATGGGTCAGAGAGAATACAGGGAATTTGGTCTGTGCATGGAAAAGGAGATAGAGGAAGGGAGGAAGATGAAGGAGGTTGTAGGAGCCCTGGAGCAGGAGAAAGGGAAATGCTGCAGGGGAAGCAAAACAGAAACGTGCATGGTAGAGAAACAGTGTTGGTGAGGGGGAGTGGGAACATCAGTTATGTGCTGTAGTCAGCAAAGGCAGAGTAAGGCACTGCCTGTGTGATACGGCTGAGGAAGCCAAGTCTCAGGGAGAAATGATAGCACAGGTCCGCTGAAGTCCAAGAGGGTTTGGGCTCAGGCTGCAGCCTCCTCGTAGGGAGGGTGCAGGCATGGGCTCCGTCTCACTGCTTTGTTCCCCAGAAGAGATATCCTTGAGATCTTTGTCTCTTTTTGTCTAAATTCCATTGAATTCAAAGGTGAATGACAGGTACAAGTCCCTTGCCCCCAAAATGGCATGAGCATTTTTCCTCAGAAAATAAAAGGAAAATATTTATTGAGTTACAGCAGTATAAAACAAAGGCCTCTTTGACAGGATCCTTACTACTTTTAAGGTCCCCAAGTTGCACCTTTTTCCGTGTTTTCTTTGAGCTCTGTTCTGCTCTTCTGCTGTCCACGCACTGCCTCATGTCAGAGAAGGCTTCAGGCTTTCAAAAACAGGCCCTTCTGCAGGCACCTTCCTCCTTCTGCCCTGTGCCTGGGGCTGGAGGGCAGTCTAGGGAGGGCATCCTGCTCTTGGTACAGGGCAGTGGCGTCTCACAGCCCACCACGGAGCGAGGACCGATGGTGCTGCCTGCGCAGTGCGGGCAGCAACAAGTCCCTGAGCGCGGGAGGCTTATGCCCCAGGGGCTTTGTAAGCACTGATCACAGAGCACCAGCCGCCTCGACTGCGGTGCCTGCAGGCTATTGGAGCTCCTTGGGGGTTGCTCTTGCAGCGCTAAAGCTGTGCAAACCAGCCAGGCAATCTGCACACGCAGAATGAAAGTGCTGAGACGCCTCCTTCCCCGAGGGTAGCTGGCTGGGCTTGCGGCAGGGCTGTACCCAGAGCCTCCTCCTGAGCTACAGCAGGGACGTGGCTCCTTTTGTCCTGTGCCACAGTGACCTCCCGCTGCAGGATTTCATTCTTCAGAGCCAGACAGGAGGCTGCTGCCGTGCAGCCCCAGCTGCCAGGAGCACGAGGCAGCAGCCAGCGACATGTCGGGCATTCGGTGCCTGAAGCATGACAGGGCTGCGTTTGAACAGTAGATAAAGACGTGTGTGTGCCATGAAGGCTTGGCTCTCTGCCTGAAAGTATATTCATCCAAATAAAGTCCATGTTCTTTGCTCACCATAAATTATTTCTCTGCTGCAGCCTTTCAATTCACTGCAGTACGTGGCTCGGCAAGCTTCCCGTATAATGAGCACGGCCTCCCTGACTGGGAACAGCATGCCGTGATGGAAACACAGCACACTGCTCCAGAAACCCCGCGTGTCTGTGAGAAAGGGCCATGCTTGGCCTGATTAAACCCCAGGTTTCCCAGGAATGCTCCAAAACTCAGCGAGATTATTCCCACCCTAGGCTTTAGCTCTCTCACCAGAGCAATGTTGATGCACTGGCATTTCCAAAACAGGTCATGAGAGATGTTTTTCTTTGGAACGAACAAAGAATTTTGTTTTCCATTCTCTCTGGGCTCACAAACAGCTGAGCTGACAGTTCAAACTAAAAAGAAAAACAAACCAACTTCCAAGCAGAGACCATGTCTTGAGAATTTATATCCAATAAATAGAAGTATCAAAAATACATCACTGAAAAGTTGGGAATGGGACTATAAAGGGAGGCTTTAATACAGGCAAAGGCTAGTAGTAGTTAATGCTCTCTGCAGGAAAGAGAATGGACCTCAAATTGCTGAGAAATTGCACATTTCTATCCTTTGACATACCTGAATTAGCTACTTTTTTACAGGATACATCTAAGATATCCTTTTAAAAGGAGCCAGGGTACTGATAAGGCAAGGTGTCCAAAATTGTAGCCCCCTGGCTCTAGAATCAAGGTTAGCTTAAAAATCGTGACGTTTATATATTTATTTTATACACACACACATATATATATGTATATGTGTGTGTACATATATATATACACACACACACGCACATATACATATATATATATATATATAAACGTTCTACACCTGTGTTCTGGGTTTGTCCCCTCCTTTTTAAGTGCCCGAGGGCTCAGCACCATCCTGGCGTGTTCCCCCTTGAGCATGTGGGTAAGCAGGGCAGGGTGCCCATCCTGCCATGACTAAGTGGCGACTGTGGCTCGGAAGCGGAGGGGCGCTTGTCGCCGGCAGCGGGCGGGTAGGGGTGCGTG
>VZTA01019677.1:181244-240248 GCA_013398855.1 Mohoua ochrocephala
CCGTGGCCGTGGCCGTGCCGGTGGCGGTGGCGGTGCCAGTGGCGGTGCCGGTGCTGGTGCCGGTGCCGGTGCCGGGGTGGCCCCGGGGCCCCGCTCGGGCTCGGCCTCTCACTCTCCCTCCTCTGCCTCCGCAGGACCCGCAGAGCCCCGAAGCGGAGCAGTTTCGCCTGGCGGCCGGACAGATCCCGGAGGTGCCCTTCGGCCTCAGCAGCAGCGCCGCCGTCCTGTCTCACTACGGCGCCTCGGCGAACACTGTCGCGCTGTTCCGCAGGGTGCGTGGGCCCGCGGCGCGGCGTGGGGGGCATCACGAGCAGCTCCCTCCCCGGGAACACGCTGCCAGGCAAAAACCTGCATCTCCAGCATAAGCGTCTGGTTCCGGGTCCCCCAGCCCGCTGGTGTGGGTGGGAGAGGCTCTAGGACGAGTGCTTAGAGTGGTAAAAAGCGTAAAACTCATCTCTCCTTAGGGCAAGCCAAAAATAGGGTTGTCATTGGCAGTCAGGCTGCCTGCCCACCTCAAAGTACATCCCTCTTCCTGCCCCAAAGAGGGCTTTTGCTTTCCAGTTGCAGAGTGCCTGTCACTGAGACATGGAGCATTAATTACACCTGGTAAGATTCTCCCGTTTAGGTATTTTCCCTATGGATCTGGTTCAGCACCCAGTGCTCTGCAAAGAGCAATGCCTGTGTTTCTACGTAACCTGCCCGGAGCTTGGCATTAACGTGGATTGAGTTTCTGTGGTTTTGGAAAGGGTCCTGAGACACATGAAAAGCATCTAGAGTCCATGTTACAATGGATCAACACAGCAGGCTTGGTATCAGAACTTGGCAAGTATCACTTCAGGCAGGCAAAGCTGTCTCCTAGGGTACAAAACTTTTCCATCATGACAGAAAACAGATCCAGACTAGGATCCAGACAGTCTCCGCAGTTAAGAGATGCTGTGCCACCCTACACTGTGGTTTGCAGACTCATTTCCTAAATATGCTTTAGGTGTTAGAAATCTTGCTTTGGAGTTTCTTAGGGATGGATGCTGTGCAAGATCAAATCTCTGTTGCCTCCAGCTCTAAGTGCTGGTGCCTCAGGGTAGCTATGTTTGCTGAAATTTAAGGAGATGATACTGAGAAGAGCCATGTACTTGCTGCAAGAGTACCAGGAAAAGCTAAGAGCAAGTATTCTACTAGTTACATCAATTTCCTCATGTTGCCCCTTCTCACACAGACATGGCAGCTGAAAACTGTAGAGGTAGGTGTGTCTGAAGAGGAAAGGGGCCCCAGGCAGCACAAGATGTCCTAAAAGCCACTGAAGTGTTGTGACACCAGACCTCTAAGTGCTTGAGGTGGGGAGAAATGGATACACACTGCATTTACTAGGGAAACTAAATATGGCAGCTTGGCCAAGTTCTAGATCCAGGTTGTACAAAGACTGGACAAAGACAATTTGTTCTCTTTTTCCCCTCATCATTTCCTGCACCATGTTTACCACTGATATTATCCAAATAATTAAAAAAAGAATGATCTAAGAGTGAGCAATAAGTAGGCAGGTCCTTTTATTTAACCTTTTATTTGCTAGATGTTGCAATTTCAAGCAACACCCATTTCAATTTTGGTTCTTACTCATTGTGGTTTTCTTCCAAAAATATTGAAAAGATCCTTTGTTTTTGCACTGTGGCAGATAGTGAGGATGACTGCACTGGGAGAGAGTTTGATAAAAGAAAGTGTTTGGATTGTTGGAATTGGCATTATATTGAATATTCTTTGTTCGGAGCCCAGTTTTCGCAACTGAACTCTTGTTCAATAGGGAAGAAAACAGCCAAGAAAATAATACACTAGTCAGGTTCAAATGTAGTTGTCAATTCACTTGTCCGATTGTCAGTTTTTCTTAAATTATCAGACACATTATTTTTCCTTTTATCCTGTGCTGAATAATGTGTAGGAGTAAGGGGTCAGAGATAAAAAGGAATTTTAAAAGAACGGATACAGGAACTTGGAATCAAATACTCATTTGAAGGATACAAAGATGCGTCACCAGGGTAGAAGTGAATCAGAGGCATAAATTAATTTTTTCTTTGCCTTTGCAGTGTATGAAACACATATAATGCTTAGGAGTTTAAACCATAATTACAGTAGTAGGAGGGACTGTGTCAACCGGTGAGACTTCTTTGTATACAGTGGAAAGAAACTGATTTATTCTGGTAAGAAATCCTGATTTATTCTAGTAAGAAATCCTGATCGACCTAAAAAGAACATAATTAACAGATGCTAACAACCTAATTATATGGAGTGATAAAGACATTTTGACTAGAGCGTCAACTATTAAATGCAGGCTATTTTCCAGCCTTATTTTCTTAAAAATATAAATGTTGAGTGCAGATTTGAGATGTTATTATCCCCAAATGGAAATCAGATGTTTTCAGAACCCCATGAAAGTCAAGAGAAGACTTTCTGTAGAGTCCAGGCTGCTTTAGATTGGTTCCCAAGGCCTGTCTGATCTCACCCGCCCAGGTGTTGCACCGTCCTCATCTTCTTTACTTGAGCAGAGCTGCCCTTTCATGTTGTGCAGGAGGAAAACCTGTGAGAGCAATCAGGCCACACAGTCTGAAAAGCACCAGCCTGTGTTGTCAGACAGGGCGGGTGGCTGGTATCAAAGACCTTGCCAGTGACCACAGAAGAGCAAAAATGACTTTAGATGTCTGCACACCACTGGAAAAACTAACACAAGCAGAGGTTTTCAGAGGTTGCCCAGAAGCAGAGAATAAAATCCGGGGTGCGCACGTGGACCACTCCTCAGCCCCAAGAACCTCATTCAACACGTGTATCAATGGCCTTCAAATCCCAAACTTTGATCCTACTTCATGTCAGAGACCACTGTCCCCATGGCTTCATTCAGTCACATCCTGTGGCGGTACTGCACAGGAACTCTGCCCTTAAACTCTGGTGTATTGCTATTATTCAATGGTCGCCTGCTTTTTTTCTTTTTACCAGGTCACGAAAATCTCAATAAAATCACATCATTTTGAGGGGATGAAGTGTGGGGAGATGTGTGGCAGGATGGATTTTCCTCTAAAGCTGAAATATGCTGGGCTTAATTTTTTTTCTTTTTTTATTTCTTTTTTTCCCTGCTGTACTGGAAGAAAAATCCTCTTTTTATTGGAGAGATTTCCTGCTTGCACAATGTTTCCAGGAATTTCATACTGGGCGATGCCAATGTTTATTACTTGTAGAAGAAACAGAATAAGCAGATGAAGATTTTTAAAAGGGATGTAAAGCCAATATTGATGTGAGGGGTTAGACTGTTTAATGACCTCTCTGCACAATGCCCGGAATAGTTTGTCAGCTAATTCTCTCTGTCTCCAGCACATTGAGAGCTGATAGTGTAGGGATGTCTAGAGTCCTAAGAGGCTTCTGTTATACCATGAGTTTGCCTTGTCCTTGGGAGGATGGAGGAGATCCTTATCTCAAAGTGCAGGCTGGCTCCTGTAGGTTCTAGACCTCCAGAAGTGGTGATGGGGAGAGGTGGGGATTATGTGGGGGGAAGAGAGGATGGTGGTGTCCCAGGGGTGGGTGTCTCTGTGAGTGAGTGCAGTCAGTGCCTCTGGAGGAGGTGCTGAGAGCAGAGGACAGCTGTGACTGTAGGTGTCTTTGCATGTCTTCAGGTAGACAGTGACCGGAGGGATCTGGATATGAACAACAAAAATGCTGATGCCAAGAAGCTGGCTAATTTCGTTCGGATGAATGAGCTCCGCCTGGTGACAGAGTACGGCCCTGTGGTAATTACCAGCTCCCTGCAGTCCTCACCCTTGTGCTTGGCCTTTTTCTCGTGGTGTCCTCTGGCCCCAGTTTGCATACCCAGATGCGTGTGAGGGTTGGAGCAACGGTGTAGATGGGGCTGAGGGAGCCACGCAGCTCTTCACTGCTGCTCCACGTATGGACTGGAAGCAGATTTGCTGGGGCATGAGTGTGGAGGGAGAGGAAGGGACTCATCACAGTTCCTTTAGCTTTCCAGTAAATTTGGGGTGTTGAAGGGCAGAGAACTCCATTTCTTGCTACTCCTGCATGCAGTGCTGCTTCCTGCCATGGACATTTACCGTGTTGTGCCATGCCTGCAGAGCCAGCTCAGCCAGAATGCCCTCCTTGACAAGCCTTGAGAAACGTGGAAGCTCAGATGACCTGCTCTCAGAAGGCAGGCTTTTCTGCATCACTCAGACATGGGGCTTGATGTGAGCCCAGAAATTTGAATGCATATTCAAGAGCAGCTTGGGAACTTCCCAAGCAAAATCTTTCCCATCCCTTCCATCCCTTCCTCCAGAATTCATCAGTTCAACAACAACAACCACCACCAAAACAAACAAACAAACAATCAAACTAACAAACCACACATAAAATCAGGCTTAGAATGCTTCCATGTTGGCCATCTTCATTGGCTCACCCCTCTGACTGGCAGTGGCAGGGTCCCAGCGCTCCTCCCTGCTGCAGAGGTTGACCAAGGATTTAGGTTCCTCTGAAATCTCAGCAGTTCCCTGGGCTCATTGCCGTGAAGTCAGTAGGTTTTAGAAGCCCCAGTTGCTGCAAGGCTGAGACTTTATCATTGCTGATGGGGTATTTTGTGGCCTTCTGGATAGCTACAGCAGTGCTGACCAGGCTCAGCTTATATCAGAGAAGAATGGCCCAACCTGTTTCAGAGCTATACCTTTTCAAGGTAAACCCAAGGATCATCTAAGAGAACTGACGCATTCAGTCAGTTCAGCCACAGCCCCCCGGTAGGAGAGTATTTTGTTTTGAAATTCAACATTTTTTTTCCACAATGAAATATGGTAGGAGGTTTTTTTTCTGTAGCAAAAAAAAAAAAAAAAGGATTTGTTTTTCATCTTCAAAAGGGAAAAATACATTTTGAAATCACAGAATATTTCTAGGGACTGCTATATCCTGCCCCACTGGCCTAACAGCCCTTTAAGAACATCCAAGTCACATCAGCAGGGATGTTCTTCTTATCTTTGTAATTTCCCAGACCTTCTGAACCCTTGGAGCACCTATTGCGTCCTTTTGCAATTCATGGGACCATGTCTCTTTCTTTATGCATTTCTGTTGATGCTTTGGGTTCTAACTGCATGGTGTCCTGTTTGGCACCCAGGCTGTCTCCCTGACTGAGAATTCTTCAGCTGTTCAGCTGGTCCCCTCCACCCCGACTGTCAGTACAGATGTTGTTGCAGGTTTTTTCCAGACCCTCTGGAGCGCTATCAAGGTGCTGCAATTAACGGTGTCTCCTGCAGTCCCTGGCCCAAAGCCCTCCCAGCTTCCCTAAGGTAGCTTGGTGTTTCATAAATATTTATTCCCAGTGCATATGCTGTTTGCATCCAAAAATGCTGCAGGTCAGCAGATAATGGGGTCACATGGCTCGCACCAAGTGCTGCCAAGAGTTTCTCTCCCCATCCCGGGGCCTTTACTGTTTCTCCCACATACTTCAGGAATTTTTAGGCAATGTTTACCCTGTGGGCTTTTCAGGAGAGTCAGATGTGACCCAGCCATGCTGATGAGCTCTGCTGATTGCTCTTACACAAGGCTCTGTGGACAGGCACACCTTTGTGTGCAGCTGCTGGAGGAGCCGCTGCTCCAGCCCTGTCTGCTCTCACCCCAGCCTTGTCATGGGGCTTGGTGCTGGCTGGCTTCACCCTCACCTTCAGCCTCATCCTCTCCCGTGAGGTCCTCTAATGTTCTCCAGCTTAGCTTGCAACCCCTCTACTGTCGCCTGCCTCAGCTGCACGCCATCAGAAAAGTGAAGGGATGCAAAATACCTGATAAACATTAAGCTAACAGCAGAGTCCCGTCTGCCAAAAGCTAGATGCTCTGTTATGTACCGCCCTTGCCAGCATGCACTCCCTGACCCCTTCCTTGTTGCTCCTGGAGCATGTGGAAACTTTCTGCTCCCACTGGCGGGGAGCTGCACAGTCTGTGCCTCTGCGGTTTTGGTGGCATGGGGGAAGCAGCAGGTCTGGCCCCGCTACTGTTTAATTTGAGGGAGAGGCTGCAGGCCTGCAGGAAGCAGGCGGAAGGAGAAGTGAGATGACGAGTGAGCGAGTTCATGGAGATGGTGCCGTGGCTTCTTGGGCAGTGCCAGCCCTGTCTCCTCACAGAGGGCCAGTGTGTAGTGCCCTCTTGGCCCTTGCCCAGGGTCTTCTCTCACTGTGGGACTGCAGAGGCAATTTTAACCCTCAGCACCCAGCAGTGTGCAGGCCATCGGGCTGCTGAAGCTCTGGGCTCATTCCCATCCTACACACAGAATAACACTAAAGAAAGATAATAAGGACGAACACCAGCCTTGACACCACAAATCCTCCCCACTTTCTTGCTCACATTTCAGGCAGATGCTAGACTTCAGCAATTTAGGACACCCTTATACTCAGTGTTTGCTGGCCTTGCTCTTTACATCCTTGTTCTAGTCTTCCGCTTGCTGTATTCTGCCCTAATCCTACTCCTCTTGCCTAGTCACCAACTATCTTGAGGCCAGTGATGGACCTTTGCGGTCTTCAGACTCTTGTCTGGGGAATAAGCAAAGCCAGGAGGTTAAGTGCTTCTGCAAAGAACCCAGATCGGATCTCCCCTGCTTTAGAGAAACCCATCCTGCTTGTGACGATGATTTGCAAAGAAACCACAGCTGAGCCATGCAGACTTATGTCTCTCTGACACTTCATCCAATGCAAACGGAGTGTTGCCAATCACCTTGCCTGTGTGTGTTTCTCTCTGTGCTGGGCAGACGGCAGTAGGTGTGATGCAGAGCTCACTCGAGTTTAACCTCCTCCTGATCACAGACAAGATGTCCCCGAAGCACCCTGAGCGAATGCGCAAGTTTCGGGCGGCGGCAGAGCTCTACAAGGGGAAGGTAAGCCCAAACAGAGAGAAAGGGAGGCTGTCAGGGAGAAAGAAAGAACAGTGATTTCTGCCACGAATGGTGAGTGCATAATCTCCTCTGTGAATTATGAGAGCAAAGGTCAAGTAGCAGGAAAAGAGGATTATCTGGATAATTAAATGGAGGGGTTGGTTCTGTTCACCTTTGCCAGTTCGCCACCTCATGGGGAAAATATCCTTTGTATCCTGCTCCTCTGCTCTCTTGGTGAAACATCGTGTACTTCGTTGCTTTTAGTCCAGTTGTGTTCCCTTGTACTGGCAGACGAAGCACAGCTGCTGCACTTCAGTCTGGCAAGAGTTGCGTTGCAGTGATGCGAGAGGTGAATTTGTATCTACAGCCTGCAGGACGCCAAGGAGCCTTATATAAGCGACCAGATAGCAAATAATGTCAGCGCTTCTTAACCCTTTGACTTCTGGTTGGATCCTGGGGAAATGGCTGTTTTAAAGGAGCTGCAGATTGATTGCTTAGATTTTCCACCCTATGGTGATGAGTTAGATGAGGTGTTTCAGAGAAATTCTGCTTGAATCCCATCCCTCTGGGAACAGAGCTCCCCAAACAGTAAATCATCCTATGTCTGCTTCTCTGCCAGCAGCTGGATTACAGTGGAATTTGTGTCCAAGGAACAGGGGAAAGAATGGGCAAGCAAAGGAGGACTGGGAGCAACAGAAAGGCATTTGTGGCAAGGGAGAACGGCAGATGGGAAGGGGCAGAATATCACAGAAGCGGGGAAGGAGAAGCCGAGAGGCATAAAGAGGTCGTCCTCTGAGAAGTGTGGAGCTGGAAAGAGTTGTGATTTGATAACCAAAACATCTGCATGCATCTGGTTTTGGTATTGAAGGGACAGATTAGAAGTCAAGTATACCCTCAGCTTGGAATTCAGGCACCACCTCAGAACCATGCACTCTCAAAAGTCTTGAGACTTGCTTATGGCAGGACTACTTTGGACCTTTACGGCTTTCCTACCCACTGGCAAGAGCCTAGGCAGAAACTATGCTTCAAAATCAAAAGGTCACTTCAAAAGTGTTTTGCTGTGATGAATATGTAGTTATAAAAAAAATTTTGTTTATCTGTGAAATTCCATTTCTCTATTGTGAGATGTGTGTTAAAGTGACACCATTATCACTGTTGTCCATGAGAAGCAGAGTCTGACACAGGTCTCCACCTAGCAGCTATCTCTTCTAACACAATGCTGCTTAGCATCACTGTCCTTTGCTGATGCAGCTGCATCTAGTTTTCATGTGACTTGCCTAGATCTGAGAAAATGGCCATAATTTTCCTAGAAATACTTCACAAAACATTGGATAAAATGCTGTACTGAAGTTCAGACAATTTATGAATTCTCAGCAAGCCAAATCTAATTTTTTTTTATTTGTGCAGGCAAGTTTCCAACCAAATCAGCCTACAAGTTTGTGGGGATTTGAAGAATTATTTCCACTTTACTGCTGTGGTACTTGAGGACACAGAGATGAAGTGACTTAGAGTCTAATAAGTTGTTTTTCCCGAAGGAGTGGCACTCTGAGGAGTAAACTGAGTTCTGGACCGCCCTCCTAGAAAGCAGCCAGAGAGTGCTAGGATCCCTCTCTTTGACTTTTAGGTCTGGATAGTAAGGAGTAAGCAGAGTGATATGCCCTTTTAGGTTTGTCTCCGTTGCTGTGCCATATAGAAAGACCTGAATTAGTTTGGGTATCAGTGGCAGCCACTGCACAATACCATGAAAATCCCTGCTGGCTAATTTTCCTATGTGAAGTTATGTGTTGTTGGGACTACCAAGCTAACTGAGGTTTGCTTCAAAATAAGTAAAGTATGGATTAGGTTTTGCCTTTTAGTGGCTTGCAGATTGTCTGAGAATAATTGCAAGATTCTTGACTTGAATTTTATCCAGCATTACCAGTGAATAATTCCTGTCCTGTGGGATAGTGGTGAAGGGCTTGTTTGTGCTGAGGGGTTAGTGCTGTCAGTGGTTCGAGCAAGGAATCATTGCTGCCCAGTGGAGAGGTGTTCAGGCTCCCTGTGAGCACGTACCACTGCATCCAGCACTGCTTTACAGTGACTGCAGAGTGCCAGAACAGAGTGGGGATACTTGGTGTGGGTTGCAACATTTCTACGAGCCAGTGCAAAACACAAACAGAGCCTTGAAAGGGTTCCCAGGCAGGAGAAGGGGTGCCAATCCCATCACACACCTCTGCTGCACGCTGATGGAAGAGCAGTCCTTGTCGTTGTCATCACCAGTGGGAAGGAAAGGAGAAACTTGTTGCTTGGATGGAGAGATGAAGAGGAACTGCTGCTGCTGCTGCTGAGTGACTGACCCCAAAGAGTGAAGAAAACCATAGAATTGTGAAATAGTTTAGGTTGGAAAACACCCCTAAGATGATTGAGTCCAACCATTAATGGATCATGAGGAAGCGATTCACCTGCCAGGTGCTGGATTATAGTCCTTTCACCTCTGGTTTATGATATTTTCACTTCTGCCTGAGGGGAAGCTGAGATTTTCAGCTGGAGGATCCATGTGGCAGTATGGTGAGGACTGTTATTTGAAAACAATCTGAACTGCACCTGGAGCAGCAGTGACTGCCTGGAGGCACTCCAGATTTTTCCAGATTTTATTGTGGAACCTGAGCACTATAAGATGTTGGAGAGAAAAATACAAATGATGGTAGATGATGCTGAGCCAGCATAGGCTGACAGCAATAAGAAGAAATATGGTAGTTTTCTAGCAGACTTTGATAAACAATTGTGGGTGGATAACAGTAAACAGAGTTCAGAGCACTGCAGCTGCAAGAATAAATCCACCAGCCTTCTCGGATCTTCAATCAAATATGTGCTTATTTGAGAAAGTACTGCCAGGAGTCCAGGCAAGGAAAGGAAATGCACTGGAAAGGAAATGTCAGGGTTTGCATTGCTGAGCCAAACTAGCATAGTCATACTTACTTTTCTTTCCGCAGTATCAGAGTATAACATGATAATTACAGCTGGTGTAACTCATGGGTGTTTGCAGAAGTCTCAATAAGGTGATGCTGGGAGTAACAAGAGCAGCTTTTGTTGCATCTGACATAATTGGTTTCCAATGTCAAAATTATTTGGGTAGGGATGTTTGTAAGCTCTCTTTTAATTTACATGTAGGTCCATTTAGAAGTGCTTTCTAAGAAACCCTTGGTGTCCTTCCAGGGTTCTTCCATGGAAATTAAAAGATAATGCCCTCTCTCTGGCAAACAGTCATTCACACACTTTTTATTTTTCTTGTCAGACATCGATGGCTCCAGAACTGAGAGAGATAATATTTAGAGATGCCTCTTTTAGCCATAAACAGAGGAGCCTGTAAATATGGACTTTTTATGTCACTTCATAGATATCTGCAGTAAGGTTGTTTACATAAACTGTCTTTTTTTTTTTTTAAAATTCATGACTGATGTTTTTGTTTTGCTTTGATGTACTGTGACATAAGAAATTACTCAAACTTCAGAATTTGGTCTTTTTGCTTATACAAAGCAATGAAGACTGCAGCTCTCTGAAGTTCAAAGTCAAACACTGGATATAAGGCTTGACCATCCCTTCTATTTGTCTTTGTTAGAGGAAAAACTAAGCAATGTCAAATTGGTTTCTATCATTGCAGTGCTATTTTCAATTAACTTGAATTCTTTGGGCAATAATATCATTCCATATCTCAGTAAGTACCAGGAACTCGATGTTCTAAAAGCCCCGGGCTAGGAATCAAGTTGTCAAAACACCAAGACAACACCGGTGTACGAAATTTTCTGAAAGGCAGCTTATTGCAGGTGACAGTGCACAGATAATGTCATGTGTGAAGGGGAGATTTTGTGTCAGGAGTTCCTCATTCACGCAGGATATCCTTCACTGCCTGAAGCAGCAGATCTCTGAACGCAGGCAAGAAGATTGCTACAAAATGAAAAAATTTCATGGAAATAATTTCAGAATGAAAAAACCCCAACCAGGTATTGTACAAGATAGTACGAAATGGAAAGTGAACTTCCTGTTTGGGATGGAACTAACTGATTTCTAGCAGCGACACGAGAGTTGCTGTCAGAAGTGGGATTTGTTTTGGTGAATTGTAACTTTGGTAAGGCATCTGAGTAAAGGTTTTAGGCTCTTCTCAGCACTGAAAGAGGACAGGCATATGCTTCCTTCCCTTCTGAAGTAGGTGGAATGAAGTGCCTGTCACTGTTTATTGCAGAGGTTACATAGATGACTGGCTGAGACAAGACTGGGATCTGAATGGCAGAAGTTAGGCAATGTGAATCCTGCCTCAGGGTCAATATAATTTTCCATGGCAACTGTGTTCATTCTTTATGATTGGAGCTGACTGGGAATCTCAGAACAAAATTAATTCCTCATGAGAAAATGCCAGTTCCACGAGATGGCATCTATCATGGAAATGTGCCAACTGAGAAACCTTCTTGGTTTTCAGCTGCTGTGGAGACCAGGCTTCCAGTGCTTGTGGCCTCTGGGCCAGCACATCCTACATTCTGCCCCGCAGGCAGAATGACCCTGAGGCCACACAGGCCTTGGCAGGACTCCTGGAGCACAACCAGCACAGGCTGCACGGTGTGCCCTTGTGCTGACAGAGGATCCATCCCATGTCATGGTACCTACCAGGAATGCATCATTCTGATAAGCGTTAAGGTGTCTTCATCTGAGCAACAGTGGCCAAACGCAATTGCTCTCTTTCCTGTATTTTTGAATATAGGTGATGGAAGCTTTGCTGTACTTCGGCACACTGTAACTCAGTGAGCCAAATGGGTGTCATTAGAGACACCCAAGTCAGTAACTCTGAGTGGTGATGAGATATCAGCCTTTCTAGCTGAGGGGCCAGTTTGTGTGTTTCTGTTTGTTCCTGTGAGGAAGAAGGCATTGGGAGTTCTAAACCCCAACCTTTTTACTCATTTCACTCATTTTACTCATTTTACTCTTTTTACTCTTTTTACTCTTTTATTCTTACTCTATTCTTTATATTCATGGATAAAATACATACATCTTTTTAGTGTTGGTGGTTTTAACAAAGTCTGGAAGCTTGATGAAGTGAAGAATATTGACTAACATTTATTCATATCACCATTTTAAAATGCTATTCGTTTGTTTTAAAGGTGGCGGAGGTTTTATATAGAAAGTGACACAACTTAACAATACTTTTTTTAATTTTAATAACTACTTCTTTGACATTTGATTCAAAAAATACTGTTGTCTAGTGAATCTTTTACAGAGATGAACTGGTAAAAATGCTGTACCATTTTCCGTACTGACACTCTGAAAGTGCTTCCCTCCAACACTGGCCTCAGTTTCCAGCTTGCTATTTGGAAGGAGAGCCCTAAAACATTAAATATTGCTCTTCCATATGAAAGCCTCTCAGATCAAGTCCCTAGATCTGTTAAACTTAATTTTGTGAACCTTCTCTAGCTTGGTGTTTCATCCTTCAAAAAGATGAATTAAGCACTCAGGGAGAAGTACCCCACAACCTGTCTGCTCACTGGCTTTTTGCTCTTGGGGCACAGTTGACTTTTGGAAGAGAAATTACAAACGGTAAATACCACATAGCCAGTGAAAGTGCTGTTCCTGTTTCTGTATTTCACTTTACAACTGAAGTTAAACCTTTCAGCAGCCTAACTATCCCTCCTTCCCATAGGCTGTTGCCTAGGGAAGTTTCCAGATATATTTGGTTTTTTATAGAACATAAATTTAATAAGTAAAGAATTTAGGATTGATGAAGTTTATTTTTAGAGAAGAAAACAAGTTTGGAACTAACTTGAGTGTTCTTCATTGAAAAGAAAGAAAAACATGAGTCACAGCCTGGGAACTGGGCACATAATCTTCACATTACATTGCTTCTTTTTTTTAAAACCCTTCTTTTCTTGTGTAAGCAAAGCCATAGCCTTGTCCGTAGGTACACTGAATATGCTAGGCCCAGTAGACTGCACAGGGTAAAAAGGACACAAAATGGCACATGCTAGCTGGATGTTTATTTCATTGACTTGGATCTCATCTGCTGAGGGATTCTGTTTAATCAGGTCACTGATTAAATTATTTAATTGCTGTATTTATTTTCCTTTCATAAATTTTATACATGATGTTTGTATTTAATATTAATGTATAAATTAACAAAAAATTTTGGAAATAGCTGCATATTTTGTTGATAATCTTTCAGATTCCAGAATTTTAAATTTGTACCTATTCCTACTGCACCTGTAAGATCTAGGTTGAAACTTAGCTCTTAAAAGTAGAATCACAGAGTTTGTCACCAGAGTCTGTCTTCTGACCATCCCCGCAGAATCCTAATCCTAGGTTTGCTCTCCAAGAGTCTTTGGGAGCACAGAAAACTGTAGGTCGTTCTCATCCTGGCTTATTCATTGTTGAGCTTCTCTCCCCAGGTCTTAACAACGCTCCACCGAGCCGGGCTGTGTGGACATTGGCGTCTTGCCAACGACTTCTGTTTCCCAAATCATTGCATCTTCATTTGTGCTCACTGCAGCTCACTTACGCATGTCCTTTGGTTTTGGTACTCCCGTGTTCTTATCCTTGCAGGCTCCTGATGCCCCGTACTTCATTCCCACATTCTTGCAATTGAGTTTGATTCTTCCCACGTCAAAAACCCTTTTTACTCTGGGTCTTGCATGGATGTGAGCATCTTATCCAAATAACATGCAAGTAAAGGATTCAGCTGCTTTGACATTTGCTGTTAAGATAAAAGACATCTTTTTTCCTCATCCATTGAGGGAATAGAAGTGGAGACTGCCTTCCTGTCATACTGTAAATATATTTTTAAAGAACGTGAAAGAAGACATTTTGTTTGGTAGTGTAAGTCTGGACTTGATAAAATACAGACAAATGCACTTCATGGAGCTGCTAGATAGTGGCCAAGGAAAGCATTGTCCTAACAGAGTATGGATGGTTTTCTCAAACTCTTTATAAAAATATCACTGTTGATCTTCATATGATCACTCTTTGGGGATCTGTTCTCTCTCTCAGCTTCTGTTTTTCTCACAGCTCCTTTCCTATTCCCACCACAGATTCTCTTTATCCTGTTAGACAGCAATTTGAAGAGCAACGAACGAGTAGTGTCATACTTCCAACTGAAGAAGTCCCAGCTGCCAGCTCTGGCTATATTCCACACACCAGATGATGAGCACGACGTGTTGACTCCGGATGAAATCTCCGTTGAGCGTATACAGGACTTCTGTAATCGTTTCCTTCAAAGAATGCAAAAGGTAAAGGGGGGTCCTGGTGCTGTTGTTTACCAGGCTCTTGAAGAAGGTGACTTCAGTTCCTTGAACTCCTCTCCATCCCTGTCACTTCCTCTTTCATGTACATTTGCACCTGAATATCAGAAAAGCATTAGATTTAGGGCAGAGCAAAGATGGATATCTTCGCAGAGCCTCTTTCTTCATTGACCTCTGCCTTCTAGTCTACAGCATGAAGAATTCACTGGGCTCTGCAGCTGTATGAAGGTCTCTGTGAAGCATCTATCTTTTGGGAACAGCAGCTAGGGAGACAAAGTGAAAGGTGCTTTTGGATGCTGAGAAGGGAGGTGGTGGATGGCAGCGTATGAGAGCAGGTCAGAGAGACAGTGGCATGGATAGGAATGAAATCTATCAGGAAGACTACAAAACAGATAGGGCCCTAGGACTCTACCAGAGCTCTCTGCTGGGAAAGGGACAATTAAATCTCCGTGTTCATTCAGTATTAAGAGTTCTCTCTCTGTGAAAATTCATCCTCCTGTAGCACAGGGGCTTTGTGTTGTGTGATGGAAATGAGATAGGGCGGTGACATTGGCAGCAGAGGGAGGCATTTGTGTTATTTTGTTTTCTTTATCTCTATGCTGAGAAACCAAGTAATGTCAAAACTGATTTCATGCCTCTGATGCGTTTTAGAAAGAAGACGAATCTGAGGAGAAGCCCCTCAATGAAGAACTCTGATTCTTTCTCAGCCAAGAGGATGACTGTAACCAGAGCCATCTGTTTCTGGTGTATGAAGAGTTCACCCTGCCCTACAGCTCAGCAATTCCTGAGCCAAGTCAGTCATGGATTCCCATCATCATTCTATGAACATCTATGCCTTCTGTCCTCTCCAGGAATCTCTTCTCTTTTATCTCTTCTCATTTGTTGGCTCCAGATCTCTTTTTTCAGTACTCCAGGACCTCTGGTATTGCCCTACAGTATGTCCTTCCATGCCACTCTGTTGGAGCAAAGGGTGGCACAGTGAAATGGCAATATTAGAGGTAAAGCTAGTAGTTCCCAGGAATCTGTTTTCCTCATTCTTTTGGTTTTTGGTGCCATGCTGGGATCCACTGTCAGCCTTTCCTGATACCACAAACAGATTTGTTGCTTGATGTCACATGAAATTTTCCATTTATTTTACTAAATAAAGCAGTAAGTGAATAGCCTAAATTTTTATGCAAATATGTTATTTCCCACTCCCCTTTTCTTTCATTTAAGGACAAAGTCTTTGTATTTATAAATGAGTAAGCTCAAAAAATCTCCTTTCTCTGAGGTTAACCAATGCAATGCCTAACCAGTCAGGTTGGTTGCTAAGAATCACTCCCTATGGAAATGGACTCATCGTCAACAGATATTTCCATCAGGACAGGAGATATCTGTGAAGCTTTGGGATCAGAACAGCACAAGGTAAGCAGGTCTGAGATGGTGCAGCAAAAATGAATGAGCCCAAGATGTTGTAGTCAGTAAGCTTACCCAGGCATGTTGATCAGAGCAAGGCATGCTCTCACCATCCGTGGGGCCAGGGAAGAGAACTGTCTGCACCAGATGATCTCTTGAATGAGTGTGTGTACAGAGGTAAAATATAAAAATATATGCCCGATTTCTGCTGGATGCTCTTGTGGCTTTTGTGCATTGAAAAAGGGCTACAGAAGTACAGAATAGATGCTAGGAGCTGAAGGCTGAGCCCCAGAGAGTGGAGAAGGGTCTAAGGTGTCAGAATACCTTGCTGCTTTTGCCCTGGGTATGGGCAGAGATTGTAGCACTGGGCTGGAAGACTGTAAATGAAGCAGCTTTGGTGTTGATCTGTGTGAAGGTGTGAGCACAGGGATCAGCCCCTCTGAAGTACTGGGGAGCCAGAGGGTCCCATCCTAGACCCTGTCACACCACAGCTTTGAGGATACAAGATGGCTCACCTCACAATGGCCCAGAACCGAGGCAGAGCAAACTCACACCTGCCTTCCAGAATCCTCCTGTCAGCGGTGTGTGTGTGGTTTTGAACTCCTGGTTTTATGCCAGTCCTAGAATGTGCAGGGCTGTATCTCCTGCCAAGAGCCCTACTCACTTTCCCTCAGTTGGAAACCTGCTCCTTTTTATGGCTATAGCTTGCTCCTCACTAGGGAGGGTTTATTCCTTTCTCTGCAGTGTGGTAGAGAGGGAAGGGCTTCTGGGGAGACATCTGTGAGCAGTCTGCATGGTAGGTGTTTCCAGTGTCATGCACATCTGTGGTCCAGACCAAACAGTGTGGGGGCACTGACCTGCTGCACCAGTGCCTGAAATCTGCGTCTTGGCCAGCTGCAGAAATTGGGCACAGAGATGTGACTCTTCCTCAGTGCTGCAGGGAAACAAAATAGGACATGAATGAAGCTCTGGTTCTGCAAACAAGCCTGGGAGTAAAAGCAGTGTCCCCAGTGACTGTACTTGCTGTGTACACAGCTAATTATAGGTATAACTTTTCAGGAGCTTCCTTATGTACACTGGGGAGTTTAATTCCCTCTGCACCTTACAGAGCTCTGCATCTAACCAACAAACTTGGGAGCCACAAGCAAGCCACAGGAAAGGCCTCCTCCTCCTGCAGCTGTTCTGCAGTACTTTGCAGGACTTACAGAGCACAGACAGCCCTGGGGTGCTGCACACAGGATGCCCTGTGCACAGATCTGGTGGAGGTGGAGTCAGGGGGTCTGCCTTAATCCCTGTGCTCAAAGGCTTCTGCAATGCAGCTTTGGTGGTCTTAGCCACTGCCATAGGGCATTTGAGGTAGAAACCAGAGGAAGAATCATGTGCATGGGTCAATCTCTTGTTTGTTTTATTTTTGGGTTTTGTGCCCCATTGTGTCATCTCTGACCTGAACTTGTGATGTACGTGGCCCAGATGTTCTGAGCTGTCTGGGGAGGCTGGTTTGGTTTTCAAAGGAAGGAAGTGCTAGATGCAAATTGACAGAGGGCAGGGTGAAGGGGGTCCCTTTCACCTCAGCATTGCGGACGTACTGTGGTATGAGAACCCCTGCTCTGCAGTGGCATCTGAACTCAAAGGACATTCAAAATATCTAAGATGAAAGCTCAATTTGCCTAACAGGAAAATGAGGCTGCAGAGGCACATCAGAGCTGCTGTCTTTACCCCAGGGAACAGGGCATTGGGCTGTGTTATGGAAGATGCAATTTCATATCCATCTTTGGTGAGAAAGGATTTGAGCATCTCCAGAAGCAGAATGTTGCAGAGACTGGGAGGTTCAGCAAGGGGACTAACATTTTTTTATTTTATTCCCCTGAACCGTTGTGTGTGACATTAAGCAACAAAGTTGCTTAGAGGTGAACTAGCCCCCATCTGCTGCAGGTTGAACCAAGACTTTGCATATGAAAATCTGTGCCTCAGCTCTGTCACTTCAGTCCCACTGCACACAGAGTTATGGATCTGGCTGTGAGGGGCTGCTGAGCTGCAGAGTCTGACTGCAGAAGGACTGAACAACCTTTGCACCTACCCTGAAGAAGAAGAGCAGGCACAGGTTTCTGCATGTGAGTCTGCCTTGTCAGCATTGCTCCTGCTCTTGGCAGTGGCTGGGAGGTGCTGAGAGGCCTCTGCCAGCATGAAGGGAAGAGACATCTCCCAGGTCATGCAGCCCTGGTGCCTTGTGCATGCAGAAGTCAACCACCAGAACAGCAAGGCAGGACTGAAACGTCTTCCTTTCTTCTAGGGATCCTGCCAACTTTGAATAAAAATTTTTAAAATCTCTCAGATATTTCCTAGAATAGCTGTCACAGGACCAACTTCATGGTGCCTAAGTCAGATCCCATCTCATGCACAGAAGTCCAGCACTGAAGCACTGAGCTGGGCCTGAATTCCCAGGACGGGGAGGAGATAGCGATAATTTAGAGCAACATATGGTAGGAACCATTGTTCTCCTTATCATAAATGGAGGAAGGGCATGGCTGTCTGACACCTCTGTTCACAGAATCACAGAATGGGTCTGGTGGAAGAGACCACTGTGAGTCATCTGGTTGAAGCTCCCTGCTCAAGCAGGGTCATCCCAGAGCACATGGCACAGGATTGTGTCCAGATGGTTCTTGAGTGTCTCCAGTGAGGGAGACTCCACAGACTCTCTGGGCAACCTGTTCCAGTGCTCAGTCACCTGCACCATAATTCTTCCTTATATTCAGATAAAATTTCCTGTGCATCAGTTTCTGCCCATTGCCTCTTGTCCTGTTGCTTGGCACCACTGAGAAGAGCCCGGCTCCATCCTCTTGGTGCACCCCTCTTCAGATACTCACAGACAGTGATGAGGTCCTCTTTCAGTCGTCTCTTCTCAAGGCTGAACAGACTCAGCTCCCTCAGCCTTTCTTCATAAGAGAGATGCTCCAGTCCCCTCATCATCTTTGCTGTCCTCTGCTGGACTCACTCCAGGAACTCCATGTCTCTCTTGTGCTGAGGGGCCAAGGGGAGTTCATCTGGAAAGAAGCTGAACCAATAAATCTGGGCAGAAATATTAGAAAAAAACTTTCTCTTGCTGGTGGACAGATCACAGGGCTTCGTCACTCTTAGTCACCTCCACACAGGATGGCTTCCTCTCAGTACCACAAATGGCAGCCCACAGGCTGGCAAAGAGGTGGGGACAGTTGACACAGGAGGAGGAAATATTGTCTGAGGGATACAACTGGGACAGTGGTTTGCAGGACCGTGAAAGAGGGGGGCAAGGAAGAACCAAAGGCTGTTTTGAGAGGAGGTGAGGACTTTTGCCCAAGGAGTGATGTGGCCAGCAACAGGTAAGGGTCACTGAGGGAAGGTGCTGGGTGGATACCACGGAGAACTGATAATGATGGAGAAGAAAACACAGAAGTGTTTTTTCTAAGGCTGTGAATCAAATACCTCTTTGACCCGTTTTGGCTTAGTCACTAAGGAAACTTCAGAGGAACATTTTCAGTGGAAAAAGCTGCAAAACCACAAGATGCACATTGAATAAGAGAGTACTTGTTCTCTCATTTGAATTTCTCCCTTCTCTGCTAAAGTACCTGTGAATCCAGGCAGGCTAGTTGCATGATCTGGAAAGCAGCACTTTTCTCCGGGTTGGAGGAAAGGCCCATGAACAGCCGCATCCCTGCCTGTACCAGGCCTCCACATATGGCAGCTATGCGGAGTTGCCCTCTGTATCACAGCTGCAAACAGCGCGGTGCCCTCCTCCCCGCATGCTCACCAGGGCTCAAGATGTTCAGTCCTCCGTGGATCACAACAGCCCCTGGAGAGCCCCACATCCTGTCCACACACAGGTTGAAATGCCAGCCCCATCCAGGTTCCAGTCTAAACACATGGGCTGTGTGAGCACTCCAAGTTTCTCCCTATCCCTGTGTCATGAGTATCACAGAGTCTTCACGTCTCCCACCTTCCTCTCTTCCTAGGCCAGAGCCCGCATTTCATCATCTTGTTAGGGACTTAGTGTGATTCTATGCCACCCATGTCATGTGTTTTGTATGTCTACATCACCAGCATTATTTCTTGCCTTTTATCTGGTAGATGAGGCACTGGTGGTATTGCTATCTGTAACTTTCTCAGTCTGGCCTAATACAGCGCATCACTACTTCCACAGGTGCCAGAAGACACAGCATGGGTGCAGTCCAATTCTGGTTCCTTTATCTGCGTGGGCAACTGCAGACAAATGTGCAGTCCTTGGGTGTTCTAATCAGCTATCAGAAGAGCAGGATGGGAACTTGCAGTTTTCCTGTTTTTTTTGTTCTGTTGCTGTTAATCACTGGAAGGAATAGAATAATCACCTCAAGAAAAAATGTTCATCTGTTTTCTCCACTAAAGTATAGAGGGCTGTATGCCTGCAAGATTGTGTTTTAAAATACAGATGTGATATTTTCAATATAAATCTGTTGTGCACAGAGTATTCTTTGGCATTTTGGAATTCAATGTGGGTGTTGATCCTGGACGTATCATGACTTCCTGTTGCAATCAAGACTTTATTTTCCTTGGCCAATTTTTTCTGTTCTTTGGCTGAGAAACAGAAGAGACAGACAGTAACTTACCCCAGACTATTGATGAAGCCTGTAGGCAGAGCTGGAGACAGAGCCCAGATCTTCTGCATCCAGATCTCCTGAATGTAAGCCATATGGCCACACTTTCTCTTCACCTTCCCTCTCCCTGTGACTCCCAATGGCTATTTTCTTAAGTTGAAATGGCAGTCTTTTACCATGAGTAAAAGTCTGTCTTGTTTGGTTGCTTGTTTGGCACAGCTGAAGCTGAACAGATCTGGATGGTTGTTTTCCCTCCATCTCTCACTCCTTGCCAGTGAGACCTCTCCTCCTGGACAAACTGCTTCATTCTTTTGGGGTCTGATGGTGAATGTGCTTCCTTTCCACATGGCTTTCTCCAAGCAGTTGCCATGCTTTCTTGGATCCCTGGGCATCCTGGGTTTCAGACCCCATCTTGTAGCAACATTTTCAGGTTTTTCACTCTGTTGAGATTCTAGCAGTAGAGAAAATATTATGTTAAGCAGATACTAAGAAGATATATTTGTGTAGTAAATATTTTAATATTATTTTGAATAATTTGAAAATATTTAAATATTATTTAAAATATTTAATAAAGTATTTTAAATATTTTATTACAAAGATATTAAGAAGGTATATTTGCATAATCAAGAAGTGTAAGTGGCAGGTGAGAAGAAAATGTGAATGAGCCCTTGCTTGGTACATTTTAGTTGTGGCAAGACAGCAGCAGAAAGGAAGGTACTGTTAAAGCGAAAGGCAGTTTCTCATGCTACAACTGAGGTAGTAATGGTTATATCAAATGGTCAACTGTCTTTAAATGTTCATCAATCTTCTTTTCACAGACCTGTTCTGTCATCCAGCGGTCTGGATGCTGCCATGGTTCATGGTTCTTGTAGGTCTCTAGCATGGAAACATCACGTCTTTGGCGTCTCTGCTGTGACCGGATCACTCACCACTGCAGAGACACAAACCACTCTGGAAAGATGCACTGCTCCCACAGAGGAGCAGGCAGAAGTAGGGTAACCTAAGAATCACCCCGTTAAGGTTGTTCTCAGTATCCCAAACCAGGGTCTCTTCCTTCTGCCTTGCTATCTGCAAGCAGCACGGAGACTTGAGAGAACAGGGTACTCCACACGTCCCCTCTCAGTTTCCAGGACAGGGCTGGCTCTAACTGCACCCTCCTCCTCCCTGCTGCCTCCCTGTCTCTGTGTGAGTGATGGGTCCTCTGACTCTGGAATGATTTTATTTCTCTTTTTGCCCATACCCACGCTTTGGAGGCAGCTCTGCCTCAAGAACAGCACTGCTGCTCCCAGGGAAAAGTGCCTGCCTTATTGCATGTGCCCCAGGAATTCCCTTTTAAGAAGAACAAATATCCTACACAAAAGGAGAACAGAGAGAACCCACCAGGCACCCTCTGTCAGAGTGGTGATGAAGAAAGACTTAAGCAACACAAGCAAATGGATTAGCACTTTGCCTGGGGGCCCTGTTCGAAGGTTTCTGTTGGGTCTCTGAGTCCTGAGACTGGTATTTCAGTGGAGTCCTTCTTGGCAAGTCTGGCTTTGTGATCTAGGACAATAAAACCCTTCTTCTTTTAACAATAAAGATAACTGCATCCAGGACATTTCAAACTTAAGAAACTGCTTTGCCAGCATTTTACACAATAGGGTGGGATTCTTTATTTGTCTGCTCCTAGGGAAATGAGGTGGTCTGTGTGTCTGTTTGTCCTGTCCCCACTTTCAAATGCTCAGACACACCAGACAGTAGGGCAGTGGTCTCTAAGGTATTATGGTGCTACTGGTTTTATGAGACTATATGTTGAGCAGGGGGGAAAGTTCCAAAACTCCATCATTAGCTTTTTTATGCCAGGGGTGCTGTAATACTTGCTCATAACATGCCCTCACACCCTTGCTGGGACCCTCAAGCCCCCCAGGACAAGCTGCTTGGGAGCGGCTCCTTGCTCCTTGCCCATTGGCTTGAATGGTACCGATGTTCTCTGACTCACTTCAGCGCCACCTTCTTGAAAATTCGTGTAGGGTTGTTTACTTCAGTTTGGGCTGGGTTTATCTGAATGTCTGTCCTTATGCTGGAAATCCATCAAGCATGCAAACCCTAAACTGCTGAAGTAGTTGGCTCCTATTTCTAGCCGTGACGATCAGCCAAAGGCTTGGAGCTGCTTTATTTATGTTTAATATATTAAATCGGTCTCTGTGAATTTCTCTGTGACAGACAGACATGTCACAGATGGGCAACATGTGTGGCAGGGGACTCTGTTTCTGGACAGCACTATCCACCTCTGCTTCTCCCCAAGATTCACCACCCACTTAGAGAAATCCCAGGGAACTCATTCCCCAGATCACTGACAAAAGCAGCCAAAGCTCCCACTAAGAATGAGGAGGAGGGGACTGAGAAGAAAGGCAAAGTTATCTGCCCTAAAATGCTCCCAGAGGGAGAGTGGAGACACTGGGGTCCTGACATTGGACCCAGGGTATAGAGACCTCTGTTTGCTTCTTCATTGGTTATGCAGCTGCTATTGGCAACTGCTTCATTCTGTCACTCTGGCTTGGTTGTGCATGTTCCCCCTGCTCCTCTCCCTGGCAGCTGGGGCCCCTCTGTGCGAAGCTTCCCTGTCTGTGGCACCCTCCTGCAGACTCTCCTCCAGGGCCTGGAGCAGGTGAGAGGTGGCAGGGCCATATCTGTTGTGAAGGGGACAGGCAGCCTGGAGTACGGGATGGGGCTGGTGCTATAGCGTGTCCCACTGGCCAAGTGGAGCAAACAAAGAGAGGAGAGGAAGTAGAGTGGCTTGAGGGGAGCTGAGGCTGGCTGTGGACTGTTCTATAGCTGCTGTTGTTCGACCCTGTGGCTGAAGCATGGTGGGCAGGTGCAGAGTGAGAAGCCTGACCTCTCTCCTGCCCAGGGCTGCTGTTCCTGTGTTATGCTGCGCTTCCTGCAGCACTGGAAGCCCAGTCCTGGAGCCAGCACAAGTCATAGACTCAACTTCACATGAACATCAGCAGCCCTACACAAAGAAAAGGCCAGCAGAGATTCTTATTCAACGTCTGCTGTATGAAAAGGTATGGTGTTGAACAACATTGTCACTAATGTCAGGCTTAGCCAGCTGGCAGGGTTGTAACTGCTTGTGTACCCGATATGTGACTCATGCAGTGTATTTTCTTGATAAATCTACAGTAACATTTTCCAGTGAAGCCATGGATGTAGGTGGGAAAAGAAGTGAAAATAAAACCCAAATAATACAGTCCAGTTGGTGCCAGGAAGTATTGTAAGCAGATCCTATTATTGGAACAGAGTGGAAAAACCATTAGTTAAAGCACAGGAAGGATGAAAGTGTCTTTGTTGGCAAAAGTCTTTAAAGAAAGATTCTACTTTAATAGTAGAATGCAACTTCTATGACTGATACATGTTGTAAGTCATATATGTGTTCTTATGGGATTTTTGACACCTGCACTGAGTCTTAAAATGACATCCTTTATCATGTAGGTAGACAAAAAAGGGCAGATAATTTCAGCTGAGGAGACCCCAACCAGCTTTGTCTGAGCAAATGAGGGGGAATGATGAATCCAAAACTGCCACCTCATGCCTGCAGCACTGGAGTCTTGCTCTTTTTCTGGAACACCTGTCCTGGTTTTCCTCCCAGTGCCTGGCTAAAAGGATCATGAGACAAAATGGAAAGAGCTCTGAAAGAAACTTATTACCAAGCAGACGACTGCCCAAGCTGCAGAACGACTTGAGATGGGTTTGAATAAAGAGTTTTCCATACTGAGGACATCACAAGAAGTCTTTATGCTGCCTTCTGATGCTTCAATTTTTAGTGATTATTGTTGCAATATTGAAGTAACAGAGGGCAGTGTGAGACACTACAGAAAGGAAAGGTTGTTTTGTTTCAAACCCCACTGATTTCACTTGCTCAGACTAACCCTCTCATAACCACATATTCATGGGCACCAGTAGGCATTTGTTCATACTATTCAGTTTTCATGCAATCACATAGAAGAGTCAATTCATGGGCTCTGGAGCTCTCACTATGTCTCCTGTGTTTCTCTTAGTTTGGCCACCATATGCTCATTTTAGATGAATCTTTTGCATCCTGCAGAAGTTGGCAGTAACTGTTGTCTTTTGTGCCTCCATCTTTTCCCACCTCTGAGTATCATTAGAACCCATTTGCCTTTGCCTCCTCATCTAAGTATCTTAGAGCTTAATCTTGTTCTTTATCTTAGCACTATCATCTCCAGAGATCTAATTTTTTTTTTCTTTTATTAAGTCTTAGGTGTACTCCGTCCCTTGTTTTAGGACTTACCTGGTTTTAAACTGTGATTTATTTTTTTCCCCCAGTCTGGATATCCAGAGGATCTGTGACAATATGCTGGGATCTTAATGATTTGCTAATCCAGCTGCCATCAGTGTGTGCTGTTCTTGTAGCCCTTCTTATGCCTTTCTTCCCAGTGCTTCCACACCCAGACCTCTTCTTTGTTCTCCATTTATGTTTTTTTATTGTTTCTTTTATAATTTAAAGAAAATTGGGACCACTAATGACAAAGACACCTCTGGCAGAGTGGTGGCTTTTGGAGTCCACTGCCATTTTAGGAAGAAGGAAAAACTGATCTAAAAGATATGATTTATCACAGAATCGTAGAATATACTGAGTCAGAGGGGACCCATCAGGATCATCGAGTCCAACTCATAGCCCTGAGCAGAATCAAACCATAAGCCTGAGAACATTGTCTGAACGCTTCTTGAATTCCTTTTATCTTTCCTTCTCTTTTTAAAATTCTTTCCTGCTTTATGAGAACACAAAATTTCTTGATAAAAATAATCCGTTGTCAAGTTTAATACAAATAAACAATAAATATGCATCCAAAGAGCATATAAACAATGTGAAATTGATTACCAAGGAAGGTCATCAAGTCAAATGATTTGACTAGCATGTGATGTCAGGAACATTCATATAATTTGTAGTTATGCACAAGAAGATAAGAGTAATCAGATTTCATGCTTCAATAAATAAGAATGTCTTTCTTCTTGCCACAAACAGCATTTCGCAATTAGCTGGGTATTGTGTATTTCCCTCCACTCCCTAGCATTCCTTTGTAGTCTATCTGATATTAACAACAGAGGCCAAGACCAGGGGCTTGATGTGCCACAGAAAAAGTTATTTACTTACTAAAGACAACATTTATGATCCTTTAGATACTGAACTGAGATAGAACAAAGAAACAAGTATAATACTACAGGGATGCTTGTAAATACTTCAGTGGCCTCCTGCATTCAAGACAAACAATGTAAATGTTTCAGTCCAGCCTTGGCTTCACGAGGGCTGGCAGATTTGGGATCTAAGATGCTATCTAAGTATGTTGCTAAAAAAAAAAAAGCAGCATTATTGTTATTTTTTTATTTACCAGATGGATGAGAAGAGTGAAACCACAGCTGCTTTCTTATCTCTTTCCATGTCTGTACAGGAAATAAGGCGGGTAAATCTCATCTGATCCCAAAGAATGAATCAGGTCAGGACATTTTTGTGTTCATGTGGTGAAGCAAGGGGGATGGGTATGGAAAAAGAAGAGACATTTCTGTTCCCTTTTCCCATGAGAGTGCAACCCAGAAGCATGCTCTGTTTATATAGACAAAGTTTGACCATTTTGCTTGCTCGGTTTTTCATAGGATTCTTGAAGTACAAGCAATGCAAGTTTCTTATATGGGTTATTTAATCTCTAGGCAGGAGCCTCTGCCAATTTTTTCAACATCCAAATAATATTAGTATTATCCTGTCTCTTCCTTCCTTCCCAGACTGAAAGAGAAATATGCTGATCGGTGTATATGGACATGTGTGGGTGGGTGGGGGTGAAGCCAAAGGAAGCAACAGAGTTAGCTCTTAGCCCTGAAATGTTTTCGCTGCTTTATTCAGTGAACTGAATAACCTTGGTCTGACTTCTGTGAAATTTTAGTCTTCTCTGCTCATGAACCTCCTATTACCGGCCAAACACAGCTGTTCTGGGAAGTCCTGGCCAAACAGAGATAGTCACTCTTTGAGATAACTCAGTGATATCCCAAGGAGTGTGCTGAGTATTGGGGTTGAAGGCTTGAGCCAGGCTCACTTTTTTCCAACAAGCAGAACTGGAGAGGAGTGAGCTCCCATTAGGCTGTGCTGCTGACTCCAAATGCTCCTGCATTCATAGCCAGACTGCATTTTGCCTGGGACACTGGGCTTTGTTTTGAAGCTTGATGGATTACGAGGAGTAACTTTGAGGATCACAGCTGCACAGAGATTGTCTGGACACTAATCTCTGAATTTCAGTAGATTAAACATTTGCAACCACCAACATAATACAGTGGCTAAAAAATTCCCCAGTTTACCTACCAACCAACCAACCAGCCAGCCAGCCAAACCCCACAGCTCGCTAACTGTAAACTTCTCTTTATGGTCATGATCAATGTGGAGACAGGCCCAAATTCTGTAAGTCAGTGCAAGCAGAAGAAGAATTATCCTCTTGCCCTCTGAAATTGTTCAAGTAGGAAGGATCTGGGCCTTCTTATGGTGTTTATTTTCAGTCCTGCTCCTTAGCCCTGGGATGCCGAGCAACCATTTGTCCAAGAGCCCAGAGTGACATCCTTCAGGTTGGACATGCAGGTGTACTCCACATCCATGGGCAGGAGACAGTTGCTGGAATTTATTACGTAAGATGGAAAAGGAAGCTTCTAAAGTGCTCAGAATGCTGGAAGAAGCATGAAAGAAAATAGCTGTGAGATGGTGTGGGAACCTTCCCCACCCACAGAAGACTGGCACTATCTGTGAGCTTCAGACTGTGGTTTTTACAACAGTCCTAGGACTACACATAGATGCACATTGTTAGACCCAATATGCATTTTCACACTGGAAACTTTTATTTTTGCAGAAAGTTGTAATGCTGAGGGGCAAAATTTTTCTCAGGGGAGAGGTCAAGACAGATTTCAAAGACACGTGTTTAAATATTTTTGAGGGAAAAAAACCCCACTTATTTGTTGTGAAATTACTCTTTTTTCCCCATTCCATCATGGAAATGGAAATTAGTCATTTCAGTTATTTTGAAAAAAAATTGTTTGATTGATACGAAACTAGATTTTCCTGTTTATGTGCTCCCATTCTCTTTTAATCTTTGGAAATTTTTAAATCAAGTTTTGAAATGGTTTTTTCCCAGTTTGAACTAGCAGTTGAACTAGTTTTAGTTTTAATTTTGGGTAGCTGAGTGAGTTTGCTGCCAGAGCTAACACACGTTGAGATATGTATATCAAGTTCTTTAAATGTCTGAAATGTGTTCTGTTTATTTTTATTTCATAGTCTTTTGACTAGCTTCTGTGTTTGAAAAACATCTCCCTTTCTAAAGCTTAGTGTCAGTATGCTAGTTTTCAGCACGATTTATTCCATGAGGTTGTTGACTTTAATTATATTGTGGATACTCAAACACTCTTACTTAGTGGCTCAATTATTCTTGCTTCTTGGATCAGTTCCTGGGTATTACTTAGGACGAAATGGAAAAGTAAAAATAAAGTCTTGTTTTCTCATGTGCTGTAGAACTAGTTGTTCTAAAAAGCACTTGTTTATCATGTTGAGAAATCTCTTCGTAAGCCATAGACCATGTGGTGGTTGACTAACTTACGTCCTGAAACACAGGAGCAGGCTTGAAAACTACTGTCCACACTGGTGGGTCCAGTTACTCTGGGCAACCTGGGTTTGGAAACCCTGCTCTGTCGCAGAGCTGATAGGGTTCATTCCCTTACTGGAGTGCTCAGCTACTCTGCTGAAGCCTTTCTAGCATGAGCTGGGCACTCAGTGAGGGAGACATAGCTGTGGATCATGGCTTTAAAGACACTTCCCACCAGAATTATTCATCCATGACCTGGGCCATACAGAGGAATCCTGCTGAGGTCTCCCTGGGAGCTTACCCAGTGGCACTAACAGATGCCCATCTCTGCTGGCACATTCTCAGTAGACATCTCAGAATCAGTATTCTATCATCATCTTTATGACTGTTGGTTCACAGTTCTTCTTTTTGTTCCCCATTTACTTCTAGCTTATGAGCTTTTAATTTACAGCAGGATTCTTACTGCTAATCCTGATGGCAGACCTTGCCTTTGCCCTATTGCATATTATCCTGTTTCTGTTAATAAAGCTTTAAAGGTCATCCTTTTCCTCCTATATGGGCTCCCAGACCTCCTTTTCGCTGCTGTTGCTTTCTTGCTTTGTGTTATTGACAAAATTCCTCAACAAGCATTCCTTTTTAAAGCCAGTAATTAACAGAAGTAAAGTAAAACTAGTCCCAAGAGAAATTCAGCTGGCAATTTCTCATCATTTCTCCTTTCCACTGCTTAAACTTTTGCCCCATTTGTCTGGTTTCTTACCATCTTGCCATTTTGGTTTTAATACCCATTTTCTCCTACTTAACTATGAGTTTGCCAGATGGCACCGAGGCCAATGATTTACCAGTATCTAGGTAGAGGAGGGTGACCAGATCATCTGAGTCCTGATTTCTTTCAGCATTCAGCATGTCATAGGGCTGAAAACTTAGATGACCCTGAAGGGTGGTAGACAAGGGCAAGAAATGCCCTCCTGTTTGCACTGCTTTTCAAAGGTGGTTCCTGATCATGTGCCCTATGCTTTGAGGACAGCTCAGGATTGCTGCTCTCAGGCTCTGAGGACCAACAGCTGATTGCACAAGGACACAAGTAACATGGTACCTCGTTGCCACAGGTAAGTCTGAACTTCCCCCAAACTCATAGAGCACCCTAGGAGCTAAAGATAAAACCCTTGGACAGGAGCCTCTCACTGTTCTCTGTCTGAACAGTGGTGGTTCTTTATCTCCATGGATGTGCTATCATTTTCATTTTGGGCCAGAAGCCCAAAGCCCAGTCCAGCAGACACATGTCCTGGGCTGCCCAGCCACTGCTGTGGGTCTGGTGTGAACAGAGGGTGCAGCTCAGGGGTTTGGGTTTGTGTCAGCCAACTCTTTGCTTCATAGGGTATGTCCCTTTTGGGGGTTTCAGAGCTGACACCACTGTCACGTGAGTTTTCAGTCTGATATTAGCCTGATATTAAGAGGGGGGATCAGTTGTAGAAGCAGCATGAAATGAGATGGGAGAAGGGTCCTGGCCTACTGTTCCCTGTGGAAGAACAGGTGCCCTGGCTAACAGTGTAGCTTGAGATAGAGCACAGCCAGAAAAGGAGGGGGTGGAAGAGGGGGAGGTCTTGCAACAGAGAGGGAGACTGGAGCTTGTTCTCCTATCTCTGTCCAGTCACTGCTCCCAGGCACAGAAAGGCAACCTGGATGTGGCTGCGTCCCCACTAGCCCCTGGTGTGTGCTCTGGCTCTCTCCCTTTTGGCTCAGCTCTTTGATGTTGCTGGCTTCCTGGCTGTGGGCAGAAGGTGGTTCTGATGGTAGCCTGGGGGTGGATCAAGAGTGGGAGAGGGGAGGAGTCACTGATCGATGCTAATAAATAAAAGGTCCCTCTTCTTCGGTCCAGGGTCCAAGACGCCAGGAGAGCTGCCCCCTGAGACAAGAGCCGCAGACTGGCAGGGAAGCGACAGCTTAGTGAGTATGCAGGGACTGCCTTGCTTTTCCTGGACAGCTGCTTGTTATTATTGCCTTGCTGGTGCTTCACCGCTGTAAAATGTTAGGAGTGTTTGCTACAGCGTGTATAACGTTGTGATTTTCCACTCCAGCAGCAGACACATCAGGGCTGCTTTTCTGATGCCCCCTTCATTTGTGGGACTGCACAGATTTCCCTGGCATTTGCAGGAGATTTGTCTTAGCTCTTTTTTTGTATTTCTAACCAGTGGATGCTGCTAGAAAGCAGAGGGATTGGGCTCACTGTGGTGCATGGTATGTTACCCCCAGGGCAGCCCACTGCTGTTGAGTAGGGGAGATGTGTGCTGGGAAAGTATGGAGTGCAGGGGAGTAGAAAGGAGTACTTTTGCAAGAGGAAGCATTCCCCGAAGGAGATTTGTTGGTAGAGGGCTGTGTCTCTGGCACGTTCATTCATCCCTTGAAAAATGTATTGCCTCTGTGGTGAAAAATGAAACATTTGGGTTGAAGTGGTGTTTGTGGCTGTTCTCCTGTGGTTGGTGGCAGGGTATGCTCCAGGCATTCTGGGATCAGAGTCCTCTGAAATGGGAGCAGAGTCTTCCAGGGAGCAGAAAGCTCTGCCCTGAGTGAAGACAAATATAGAGGGTTTGGCTGGAAAGCGTGTTAGAGTTTCCCACTGGGCAGCATCACTTTCATTCCAAAGTACACCCAGCATCTTCCTCTCTGTGCCCCACTGTTTTCCCACTGGGATCTGTCCTCCAACCTCTCCCTCAAGCTTTTCTTTCTTAGCAGCTCCTGTATAAGACATTTGGGAAACCTATAAAATCCACATTCAACACTAAGTCCAAAACTATGAGCTCTGAGAAACGAAAAGGATCCCAGAGCAGAGAATTTCCTTGAAGAGACTGGAGTGGCAGGGCACAGAGGGGCAGCAGCAAAGTCTCAGTTCTCCTTTGACCTTGTGTCTGTAGCAAACTTATGGCTTTTTCCCAAGTTTTCCTCCTCGTTTCAGGCTAAGCACTGAACAGGCAAGAAGTGGGTGTGTATGGGGGGGCATTGATGGTGCAGGACTGAGCTGCTCTCCACATGGGGTGGGATAATGGGGAAGAAGAGCAATTCTTTCTCTTTGGTCAGAAGTTGAAGTCCCTGCTCAGCTTTTCTCCCTGAGACAGGAGGCTTCAGGAAAGGGTCATGAGTTTGGCATTGAAAGGGTAAGTTGCAAAGCCCAGAGTGATCTTTTTCCACTGAGTTTCACTTCTCACTGGTGAAATGTTAGGCTCTGGCTATCTGTCCCTGTAGTTCTTGGCTGTGTTACCTTCAATGTGGCTTCATGGCTTGGCCTCTGAAGGTGATAGCAGTTACAACAGCACAGTGGTTTAGGGAGAATGGTCTGCACCCAGAGTGCATTCACTTTGCACCCTGTCAGTGAGAAATCCTGACACCTGCATACACACATGGACAAAACGTGCAGCAATCACAGCTTGGATCAGACATAAGAATGGTTCCTGTGCCCTAGGTTCATCCCCAGGCAGTGTGTGGGGTCCCAGCCCCATCACTGCCATTATGGGAAGCTGGCAGGCAGTGGGTACCACTCTCAATCCCTCCCTTGCCTCTAGCAAGCTCTTTCCTTTTCACCCAGCAGGGATAGCCATCTCTGTCACTCCTTCTTTTTCCTTTCACTGCTTTCTACTGTTCCAAGAGTTGGAGAGTGGAACACCTGATGTTTTGTATGTCTCTGCTGTCCATGATATTGGGCCCAGTCAAACTCTTTTAGGTGTTAAAAGGCAAGGTAATTCTCCCTGAGACTGCTGCCTTGGAGATTCATCCCAGGTGAAAAGCCTTGCGTTGACATGTGACTTCGGTGCCCAGTGAGGCAAGGACTGCTAGTGCTAGACCAGAGACACATCATTTCCCTCATTTCCTGAGGGAAATGGTTGCCTCTGACTTCACCAAGATGCTGTCCTTTGGGCTGCAAGAGGAGTCTAGGGTCAGCACCACAGTGAGAGTCTGCAAAGACAGAGTTCTGGGTGCTGCTGTCATCTCAATGCAAACATCATGATCCCGCCAGCAGAAGAGATTCTTTCAGGTTGCTGCTTGTCACTCCTGAAGCCATAAAGGAGGAGATGAGAAGGGGCAGCAGGGTTGTATTCCTCCTCTGATAGCTGGCAGGCTGTCATTACAGCAAAGGCCAGCTGGAGAGAGGGGGACTGAGTGGGACAGGAATGTTTGAAGCCTCGTTCTCCACGTCTCCATCGGCAAAGCTGACAGGACAGTTTGGGCTGGTTGTATCCAGATAGAGTATGATGAGAGCAAAGAGAGCAGATCAGAGGAAGAATCAGAAAAACAAACATTTATATTTGGGATCAACACACACCTCTGCCTTTGGGCCCCTGGCAGCCTGTGAAATTCCTTCCACTTGCATAGGCCAGCTTTTCTTGAGTGTGGAGTGCTAGTGACATGTTTGCCTCTGGATTATGTCCCCCAGCCCTGAACTATGAGAGAAAGGGGGCATGCCCCTTCCTTCCCAAAATCAGATTCAGTCTGCTAATAGAGGTTGTTTTGTAACAGCTCCAAGAAGAGTGTGTACCAGCTAGCTGTCGCCTTGCCCAGGCTCTTTCATGGGCTCCCTCCTAGCTCTGTTTTCATAACAAACATTCCACTGCTAATTTTGCAGTCAGCCCAGGATCTCCAGCTACCCTCAGTGGGAAGAGAGCAAAACAGGGAGGAAGGTGGAGTGAGAGATTCCTTCCTGCACTGGCACAATGCGCACTCTCATTGTCCTTACGCTCCTGGCTGTCTTGGTGATGGCTGCCACTTGCTATGGTAGGTGACCTTTGTTGCTGGGTAGAATGAAAACTTCAAACCTGCAGACATTTATGGGTCTGTTCAGATGTTCATTATTTGTGTCTTCTTTCCCCTTAACTTGATCTCTTGCCTGCTTCCCCGCCCTTGTGTCAGATCCTCCTAGCCCTGATCCAGAGCTGTTATCTTCAGTCATTGGGATTCACAGTCCAGGATGCTTCAACCCCTTCCTCTCTGTTCCACCTCACCTCACCTCACCTCACCTCACCTCACCTCACCTCACCTCACCTCACCTCACCGACTGCTCCTCTTTTTGTCCCTTTGTTGTCTGGACTATGAGAAGAGTGCTAATTCTTAATTATTCCTTGCTAATTGGAAGATTTTCCTTTTTCCTTTTGTAATATCACCCCCTTTTTCCTGTGAGGCACTCAGTTCCATACTGGTGGAATTAAGATGCTGCTTCATGCAGGAGTCAAGTGCATTTCACTGTGCTAATCCATTCCCTAAGAACACATGCAGGCTTTGAAGGTAAGTAGGTATCATAGTCACTGTAGTGTCAGGAACAGAAGGTGAGGCCATCTGACTGGATGGCCAAGCATGAGTCTGGAAGTACTGACTAAAACACCAGGTCGCTCTGTATTAAACTCCTGAGCACTTTAAACTCTTCATATAAATTCTAGGTCACACCACTGATTCCTTTCTCTTCCTTTTAAACATGTGCCTTAAAACCTGGCTTCTCTGATTTCTATGTGTGCTTTATTGATCTGTGGTGTATGAAAGACTGAATCCCATCAACACAGCGTCATACTACATGTTTCATTCTTTCTTTCCACAGAGTCCCACGAGAGCATGGAGTCCCATGAGTATCTCAGTAAGAGACTGCTTTACTATTCTATTGAATTTGAAGAGTGCTACAGACACGTCCAAGATCATTTCCTTGTACTCCTACCATAGGGATTGAATAGGTAGAACCCCTCAGCCCAGGGAAATTGACTTTACTGGGTGATGGAGTTTCAGGATGAAAAGGGAGAGAACTAAAAGAAAACTTCACATGTTTTGGCACAAGCTCATACCACCATTTTGCATAGAATATAACGAGAAATTGGAAAACAAAATTTGAGAACAGAGCTCAGGTCTCTGTTACACGTACCAAAACCAGGTTAACTGACACTAGAAAAGGACACTGCTCAAAAAACTCTGAGATGAGCATGGAAAGAGGTACTGTAGAAGCCACTTACACAATTTATTCTCCCCCAAGAACAAGGAGAGCCTTACTCTAAGCACCTTGGAAGCAGGCGGGGTATGTGAGTAGAAGGGATCCTTTGGCTGGAAGAGGGACAAAGAGTGTCAGAGGAAAAGCATGAAAAGGGTGGAGAGTCTCACTTTGGAACAAGCAATATCCTGGAGAGGTTAGAGAACAGATGAATCAAAACTAAAAAGAAGTTACAACATCTGGAAGAAGAACATCACAAAGCAGATAGCCAGCAACACAAAGGCACATGTGGGAGCCAATATCAATGACATCCACAGACTCCTGAGCTCTGCAACAGGACTGTGATGTTTCTCAAAAAAGTCAGAAGGGGATTTCAGGCCCCTCAGTCCAAAACTGGCACACAGACGTCTCAATCACTGTCTGACTTTGGAGGCAGAGAGACTTACTCAGGCCTGTCCTGTGTGTAATGTCACAATTTTTATAGTTCTTCTGAGTGTGCTCAGATGCCCCATGGTCTGTGTAGCTTGGTACCTACCTCTTCTGGGCCAAGCTCCACTCACTCAGAGGGGCTGTGGCAGCAAAATCACAGTAGCATTCCCCTGGGTGATTTGAGTAATGGCAGAATAAGAGCAGCCTGTGCACTTCTGTACAGGCTGCACCAGCCACTGAGAGAGCCTGAGCAGGAACCAGCCAGGGGACAGGAGGGAATATTAAAAGGTCCTGGATTTCACTGTACATGGGAGGACAGACAAGGAGGCTGTTATGGAGGAGGAAGCTAGCTTTTGTTGAAATCTGGCATTGAAAAAGTGCCATTCTGAATAACCCCTTGCCTTCTCAGATCCCTTCCTCAACAGGCGAAGGGCCAATGACTTCATACAGGCTGACACGAGACTAAGAGCCATCACTCAGGAGAGGTATGTCATGGCCTCAGGACACTGAGGTCGAGAGTGGGAACAGGTTCCTCCTTGCCAAGCACAGGCTGGTGCCAGGGGTGGCAGCCATGGTGACTTGGGAGAAGCCTCGGCCCCACTCTCAATGTGAGGTACCATTTAAGTCCCCAATCCCAGGAAAAGCAAGAATTCAGATAACAGAGAGTGAGTCCTTTAATTTGGGGACGTCACATGCTGAGAAGACTGATTAATTTTTCTGAAGGAAGCACCAACAGGAGAGAGAATGAGTGTGGGATGGTCCGAAAGAAAGCTCAGTTTGAGATCTTATTCTAGTCCTCAGATCTCATGTGGAACTTGCATGACCTTTTCTAAATCAGAGGGCCATCTGAGGGCCTCCTGCCTCATTTATAAAATACAGATATAATCAATTTCATGCTTTATTCAAGGCTTGTGAAAATAAAGACTGAAGCACAGAAATCATCTCTTAGCGAGGCATAAGGCAAGCCTTCTCCTCAGTACCAGGTGACCCCTTTGCAGAATATTCCAGGTCTTTGTCCCATGTGTGTGTTTGGGGAAGAGCAGAAGAGCTGAAGAGAGCAGGCTGGGGGAGGCTGCCAAGGGAGGACCCTTCCTCAAGTTGAGGCAGGAGCCATTCCACTCTCCCCACCACCTTACTTAGCCCCAAAATAAAAAGGTTGCCTGAGGAGGCAAAACATTCCTGCTGCAGTCATGTCGCTCCTCGGGGGTGGTAAACACAGAAGCTGGTGTGCTAAGAACGTCGTGGCTGGGTGATGGACTCTGGTGGTGGATCCTTAATCCCAGCGGGGAGTTCCGGGACAGGAAAGGGCTGTAGGCAGATATTTAAGATGACAGCACTTACCCCTCTTCTCTCCTACCTTTGCAGGATCAGGGAGCGCAGTAAGGCACCCCAGGAGCATCAGAGGGAGCTCTGCGAGGACTACTACCCTTGTGAAATGTACGCTTTCCGCCACGGCTACGCTGCCGCTTACAAGCACTACTTCGGGAGGAGGAGGACTAAGTAAAGGATGACCCATCCCCACCCTGGGGCCTGGAGTCCAGGGTATCCTCCCCAAAAATGCAATGGCTCTGCAACATACTCAGTTGCTTGTGTCCCTGTATGTTATCCTGCCTGCTGCTTCTCTCCTATGTAGCCATGGATTCCTCCACTGTGTTAATTAGCGCTGAGCTGACGTAGCAGAGATCACAGAGAGTTCAGGATGTGGGTGTTTACTACAAAATAAATCGCTGGTTTGATACTATCTTGTCATGAGTCACACTACTTTGGAAGGGGGTATGCAATTTTCCATGAAGAAACTGAGTTTGTTTATCATAGATTCTGTTGCACATTACGGGGGAAAAACATCATTACCTTGCAATCATATGGCTTTGGAAGAATCTATAATGTTTTTGTTCCAGGTTCTACAAGTGGCTTCTTTCAGAGGTCACTGGCCAATTTCAGCTCCCAGTCTTAAGACATTTAAAAATGGTGGGGTGTTCAGAATGCAGATTCACTTTTTGAAAATTAAATCTATAATATCTTTCCTCAATTGAGGAAACAAAATTCAGAAGGCACCTATTTAATCTTAAAACAAAGTTAGGGTGAGAGTTGGTGCCCGAAAAAGCCTGTAAATTGCCTCTTGTTTATCCAGCTACCATCAGGTCCTGATGCTAGGTGCTCCTTTAGAAAGGAGTGTGTGGTATAGACTTAACTTGTATTTCCTTTTATAATCCCCTTTCAAAATTCTTCCACTTGAAACCACTCTGGTAGCACTTGAAAGCTGCAGAAACCAAAAGTGGAGAGGGGCTCCTGGTGGTAAATAAACAGATAAAAGAAATCCAATGTTTGGGGTCAGGCCCAACTTTGTTCACATAGAATAATTTAATTTTACTGTTCACAAATCATTTGAAACCAAGATGTGGCTTGACCCTGTGCACAGGTTACTGAGCACCTCCCAGACCTCTGAGGAGTGAGCATGGCTGCATTTTGGTTGTCACCATCACCAGGTCCTGTCCCCAGACCAAAAGGCACCAGTGCTGACATGTCTGAGAATTCAATGCTGCCCTGGGCTTGAGAGCAGCCACAGCAGCTGGGACACTCCTTGGTGTGATTTGTGTGGGAGACATAACATCTATCTCAGCCCAACACAGATGGTTTCGACGTTCACATCTCCAGGCTTACACAGACACCTGCAAATTACAGAAGTGGGAAAGATTCATGGCATGCAATCAAAGTCTATGATGTATGAAGTATCAAATTGTTGACTAATCTGTGAAATTAAGTCTGGAACCAAATCTACCTGGCCCATTAAAAACACGCATCTTCTTCCAAAACATGCTTCAAGGCTTTGCCAGCTTTGAAACGGAATTTTGGAAAGAAATGTGATTTATTTATTGAAAACACTTCTGATAGGAACTCCACCCTGACAGTTGCTAAAGTTTTGTCCAGGGGAAAAAGTGAGAGAGAAATGATTTTAAGGAAAAACCCTGTATGGATTAGGTCTATTCACACACACTTGTTCTTGGTGTTCTCAAGTAGGTGAATCTTGTGATCACCAACCAGAGCGAGCTCACATATGCTAAAATCAACAAGTCTGCAGTGTCTGGGTTTGACTTGACACTGTGACACCACCAAAACAGAAGGCACAAGGTCTAGTGCTGTCTGGGTCTGCGTCCAGAAATATCTAGTGATTCCAATCCCCAGTTAACCAGTATAAGTAGTGAATAATACCAGAGATTTCTATGGGATTTCATTAGCATGAGCAGCAGCTGAACAGATTTAAGAGACTACATGCTGGTTATAAAGCTTGGGAAAAGATGGGAGAATAAATAAAGCTGTTTGGATTACTAGAATTGTGTATTTATATATTTATAGTATTTCAAGTATGCATCTGGAAGCATAACTTTCCTGGAATACCTATTATTTTTAGATGTTTGGTTTTTTTTAAACTGTTGCTCTTTTGCTGGAATAATATGTATGCAAAACCTTTTGCTGGATGTCATTAGTATTCAGCTTTCCTGGACCGTAGAAAAGTTAACAGGGACAAAAGTTGGGGTTTATTTTAATCCTCTAAGCTAAATTCTCTAAGCTAAAAGACAGTGTTTCTAAGAATTGGCAAAATCCCTAATGGCTCTGATTTTCCTTGGGAGTCTCCTAAACTTTACTTCTGTAACCCTTGGACACATCCCCTGCACATGGATCTGAGGAGGACTGGATATGAGGTGGAGGAAGATTATGTCTCCATTACCAGAAAGAACGAGTACAAATGATTAAAAAAACCCCCAAAGTACCCAAACTTGGTCACTCAGTCTGTTCAGCCTGGAGGAGAGCTCATTGCAGTGTATAATACCCTCCTAAGGGGCAGAGGAGGGGCAGCACCGATCTCTGCTCTCTGGTGACCAGTGACAGCACCCAAGGGAACAGCTGGAACTATGTCAGGGGAGGTTTAGGTTGGATATTAGAAAAAGGTTTTTCACCCAGAGGATGATGGCTGAGCACTGGAACAGGCTCCCCAGGGCAGTGGTCACAGCACCAGCCTGACGGAGCTCAAAAAGCATTTGGACAGTGCTCTCAGGCACATGATGTGACTCTTGAGGTGTCCTGTGCAGGGCCAGGAGTTGGACTTGATGATCCTTGTGGGTCCCTTCCCATTCAGCTTATTCCGTGACTCCGTGGTTCCTATGCTGTTTGTGGGACATGGCTTTGGTAACTTGGATAGTGGGTTTGGGGAGTGTGGGAGTATTGATACACAGCCCATGCATGGCTCTTGTAGCACCAAGTAACTTTAGCCACTCGAGTCCTGAAGAATAAAACACTTCTGGAGTCTAAATGTTTATTTGATTTTTAGACAAGAGAAGCTAAAATAAAGCTTCTAAATTATGAAGATTTCCAGGAGGAAAATACAAAGATCTTCCCTCAAGCTAACTTCCAAAGTTCCTAAAAGTATAAAAATCTCATCTCTCCAAAGTGATTTGGTGAAACTGTGAAACTGTCTGAAAAACTACTGTGTTTTCCCTATGCAAACTGATTTACAGGTTTCCTTACCCTCAGGGTAATGAGTCAAGGTGGGGTGGAGGAAAAGGTCACCATTGGGTTCAGTCTCATTTGAGAGACTCCACATGAGAGAGCCCCATCATGTGAAAAGAGCTGCTCTACTTCAGGGTGTGCTGGTCTCTCCCTTGGCTTTCCAGCATGACTGAATGACTTTCAAGTTTGTAAGAAAAATGATTTTTTAAAATCCAGTTGTTTTTCTTCAACAGCCCCATTCAAAACCTCAGATAAAATCTTCTGGAAATGCCCTGGGTCATGAGACGGATGCCAAAATGACAGCCAGGACCCAGTATCTCCTGGCCCAAAGGACGGGCTTTGTTTTGGAGCGCAGACACAGGAACACAAGCCAGGTTCCTGATCTCTCCAAGAAATCACAGGATATAAACTGCTGCCCAAAAGCAAGCCTCGGAGAACTTCAGTAACCTCCAGGAAAGCTCTGAGGTTAGGGAGACTAGCGCAGCCAAAGAAGACATGAGGAGTCTGCTGGCACTGCTGGTCGTGACTCTGGCCCTGGCAGCACTCTGCTGTTGTGAGAAAGGTAAGGGGACATCTTCCCAGGAAGGCTCTCAGAGCGCTGCTGAACCCTGCAGCTTGCTGCCAGCCTCCCTCCAGTCTGGGAGAGAGACAGAGCTTTGGGGGGAGGAGGTGCACCACCAGTCATTGCACAACTTCAGGTCTCTGTTGGAGAGAGGGTCACAGATGAGAGAGGGCTTGGGAACAGAGACCCCCATCTTTTGCCAGGCATTTTCTTCTGCTGGTCAACCCCCAGTCACCCCCACCTCAGTTGCATATGGAATTGCAGCAGAGAATTTGAACATTTTCATATGTTTAAGAATTAAACTGGTTTATCATTTAGTCTCTCTCTAAATGGTGGGTGTTAATAAAACCGTTTTGGGAGAAACAGACCTTCTATGTAAGTGAGGGGAGCCGGATCTGGCGAGTCAGTGGTGGGATTCAGTTACAGAGGAGGACGACTCACAACCATAAAAGGACTCACGAGCAGACTCCTTTCTGTCTGTCTGTCTTCCAGATCCCAAAGAACCCTCAGGATCTCTCAGTGCTGACAGTGAGTATATCATTCTGACTGATGCTCAGCTCCATTCTCCTGCCTCTGCCTTCTTTCTTCCCTTTGATAGGTTTGAGGGCTGAACAAGAACTATGCTGAGTCCCTCTCTAGCTCTTCTCTTTTTGCTCCCTAAATCTGCAGTCCCTGGGGTGCAGGAGCATGTGCAGCAAACAGAGCCTTTCTTGTGTGAGCAGGTGACACGAGGGCAGTCAGTGTCCCTGCACCTGCCAGGCTAGCGTTGCTCTGGGTGTGCTGGGGCCGCAGCCTGCATCTCCACAACCCCTGAGCAGTGCCCTGGCAAGACATGAGTGATGCAGGTTGTTAGCAGCTGGATGCATCTGCCTTCTGTGAAACAGGGCTGTGTTGGTGGAGCAACAAAGCCAGTCTCCCTGCTCTGACCCGGCTTCAGGGACCTGCCCAGAGCGACTGCTGCATGCCCAGGTGTTCAGAGAGCAGGAACTGCCCACATCAACGGGTTGTGACATCCCTGCCAAATCCTGCATCATGGAAAGCCTGAAAAAAAGGGGCTGCCTTGGCTGCTCCTGAGGGCTGCAGTCCCTCTTGCAGGTCACCTGAGATGTGGGGATTTGCACACCTTGGGTTGTTCACAGCTTTTGCAGCAAGCTGATCTTGGCAGAAATCTGTATGGAAAATCCTTTTTGTTCTCTCCTGTCTCTCCTTTCTCACACTTTAAAGGATAACATTGCTGCTGAGAAGCATGAAAGCTGGTATTTTTCCAGTGAGCCAATACAAACACAGATTGGGAAAGAGAAAAAAAGATGTAAAGGCTGTTCAGGGAAAGGTGGTAGTTTCTGACAACTCATTAACTGGCAGTTTCTATGTAGTTAGTATTTTGATCCAGAATAAACCTCAGTTTGCTAGAGAGGAGATACATTTCGCTTCCAAAGAGAAACACAGCCAAATATTCCATGATGATGAGGGAAGGGACAAACCCCACCGTCTCCCCACAGGCAGAGGTCTTAGAACCTTCTTTCCCCCAGAGGCAGCAGCATTTTGCCAGTTTCCACGCTGAAATGTGCATTGGTGTGATGTGCAGCTGCCTGTGATGCTGCTGTGCTGGCACCTGTGCACGCCTCTGCTGTTGTGAGACCTTCCCACGGAGCGAGGTCCTGCTGTGCTGAGCCCTAGCTCGGGCTGGGGAGAGAAGTGGCCCTACCTGGTGTTTGTGGGGTGCTTCACAGCACCACGGTGTTTGCACAACCACAAATCAAGGGAGCAAAGAAGCAACTGCGCAGACATGATGTGTTAGCGGAGAGCAGGGGCAAGTGCTGTCATGGCTGAAAGACCTCTCATGTTCTCCAGGTCCTGAGCACTGGGATCTTTGCACATCCTGGGTGTATTTCTCACTGGGTGATGTTTACTGTCACTATTTTATACTCTCCACCTTTCACAGAGCTCTGTACATGTGAGCATTGGTATTTCTGTGTGCTGCCTGTTGCTCATGGCTCATTGGAGGTGTTTTAAGGTCTTCTGGTTGGTATCCCACACCACTCTCAGTCTGAGTCAAGATCTAGAAGGGAAGCCAAGACTCTAAAATTAAGTAGGCCAGGGAGAGAGGGTGCCCTTTGCCTACTTTTCTTCTTCTTCATATTTTATGCCTTCTGCACATTTCCTGCAGACTCAGATTATGCTGTATCATAAGGAAATGAAGTTTATGACAGAAAAAGCCCTTGATTCATGAAGATGTGAAGGCTGCAGTGAGGAGGGAGCTTTGGGTGGGCAGTGGGATGGGGAGAAATAAACGGACCATTAGGATGGTTTGTGGCAGTCATTTGCTTGTGAAGAGAGTAGATGTTGATTTTCGGAGGTTAGACTGGTCTCTGTGCTTCAGTGCTGCATCTCTAACCTGATGTATTCTCTCCTGGCAGGCATCAAGATTAAAAAAGAAGTTGCCAATGCCTTTGTGAAGAGGAAGAAGAGATCCAGCCCATATGAATGGTAACAACTCAGGAGCTGGGCTGAGAGCTGGACTCTGGACCTGTTCTGAAGAGGGGGTGGGAAGGCAATAGGGCATGACAAGGCTTTATTTTCTTGTACAGCTATGTTATTGCCTTCATGTACTGAAGGAAAAAGGCTGTAGGAGACACTCGGTGATGGAAAAATTGTTCTTTTTTCATTAAAACCCTTTTGAAGGCTCATAGCTGGACTCTAGTATTCCTCCTAGGGGGAAAGACAGCACTAACTGTGGGCTAGCCATGGGGACAGCAGGATACAAGCTGGAAGCTGCTCCAGCCTACAGGGTCATCAGAACCAATTTCCAGGATAATGAGAATCACAGAGCCTTGGTTGTTGCCTCTGGTTCCCCACAAAGGAAGCACAGCTTTGTTGCGGGAATAAGGCTGGATAAGATTGGCTGTTCCTTCTGAAACTGTAGAACATACATTTACATGTGCAGAAAGTAGACACAAAGATTTGGAGAAATCGTAGCTATTTGAGAAATTCGAGATAATGCAAGAATGTTCTTCACATATTTCCTGGAAGAGGTTGTTAAGCTACTCTTTCCACTGCAGAAATAAAGTAAAAATTCATGAGATACTGATGAGATTCCTGTGGTGGTATGTACAGTGTTCGGGATAGATTAACCAAACCTAGAAGAGGAACTGAGAAGGACATCCAAAGTGTACAGCTGAGACTAAAAAATTTGGGCTTTCTTAGCCTGTCAAAAGAGAAAAGAAGAAAAAGTTACATGGGATGCTGTTCCTGTCTACAACAGAAGTGAGGATAATTAGAGAAAAGTGTTTAAACTAAAGGAAAATAATGGCTAGTGGGAAAGTGAGTGGAAATTGGGCAAAAATAAAGGTGAGGAGGAAATAATGAAATAGATATATAATAAAATAAATAACAACAAAAAATAATCCCAGGTAGTTGGGGAATGAGATTGAAGACAAAAAAAAACCCAAATCCTTACAGCTTCTGTGATATCCTTTGGTGATAAAACTTCAAGAGCAATTGGTTTAAATTGGGTTCAATCCCATATTTCCCAGCACTGATCGAGTAGCCCATCCCTGTGTAAGGAGATGTTTAACTCAGCATGACCAGTCCTCTGCTGGGTCACACTGGAGAATCCCTTCTTTCATGTCAGCGTCAGGTGTGGGAACTGTCTCCAACTGCATTGGCTGAATCTGCAGAATGGCATCTCTGTCTTTGTCTACTCCAGGTACTTCGAGTATCATAAAAGCCCGATGGAGCAGATGCAGGAGCGCTGCGAAAACTATCCCCCCTGTGACTATCTCTCTGACCAAATAGGATTTGCCCTGGCCTACAACCGCTTCTTTGGGAGATACTGAGCATGGGAAGGTCTCTTCACTCGTTTGGCTTGGAAGACTCCAAACCCCACAGGAGAAAGAAGGTTGTGGTTGGGAAGGAGGGAAGGAAAGAATCTAGACTGGCATCTTCTGCCATCGTCTCCCTAACCAGCTGGAACACCAAGGCAGGAATTATCCCTCTTGTTGAGCTTCCATTAACTTTCTTCCTTTCATCAATAAAGTCTCTCTTCAGACATCTTTTGTGGTATTTTGAGCTTCACCAGAAGACTCCGTCTTACTTTCTTTCACCTGAATCCCCAGCATACAATAGGTGAAAAATGGTGATTAGTTTAAAAAAAAACACTGTGTGCCTTAGAAATACCACTATATCTCTTATCCTCCTCTGCAAAATACAGGAGGATTATGGAAGAAGAATGTCACAATGTGTGTAAATGTGATGGATCTGATCCTGGGATGCTCACTGGGAAGAAGGAAGAACACCTGTCTCCATGTTCCAATTAGTGGGAAAGTTCAGTATTTTCATGTAGTATGATCACATTAAATATGCATCACAGTAGGATCATTTTGTAAAGATAGAAGTGTGCAAATACTCTTGCACAGACAGCAATCAGGTTCTGGTACACTGTTCTGATTATTCTGTCACAAAATTTGCCTGTGTAGCAACAACAAATAAACCCTGAAAGGTGCATTTAAGGAGTCCTTTTAGATGAGCTCTTGATTTCATGTGCTGCTTTTAGTGCCTGTAAAAAGTGACTTTGAATTCTCTTGGTTTTTTGGTTTTTTTTTACAACCAGTTTCTGGTGAAACTGAAAATACTCAGCAGAACAAAAAAAATAACCTCTTCTCCTCTGTTGCTTTTGCATTTTTGCTTGAAACTAGAAATGTCTAAACAAAAAAAAAAAAAAAGAAAAGAAAGCTGTAAACGTTTTGAAATAAACAAAATGAAAATTTGTTCAAGGATGGATTGAAGTTGGGGCAGTGTTTTGTTTATTCAAGATAACCTGTAGCTAAAAATATAAATATGCATAAAGTATGTGTATTTTTATATACATATTGTCTTCCCTCTGCACTACTTCATTCTGTCCTCTGGTATTAACATCATACCTTAGCAACTTTCTGCATAACCTTCCTTAATATACTCTGTCAGCTTTCCTTCCCTGAGAAGTGGATGGCAGATCACACCTCCAAGGACAGGGACTGCTGATGCTCAGGAAACTGTCAGAGACCAAACCTCTCCGGTTACGTGTAAGCTGGTGCAGCCATCCTCAGCTGCTAATTGCAATAAATACTGCTTATGTAAAGCAGGTTGGAGTGCTGCTTCTTCCTGTTCCTCTGTACAACTTTTACCTGTGGTAAAAGAGATGTCTGAAAGACACAGCCTGCTTTTGTGAACCCTGAGGAGCAGGAACCGAGTGCAGGAGGCTTCCTTCTCCCCTCAAATGCCCCAATGTGAATCTGAAATGACTACATTGAAATTTAGGTCATAGTTCCAGCACTCTGTGACACCGAGGGAGAGGAGGGCCAGGCTTTACCTGACACACCATCTACCCAGGTCAGCGTTTCTCTGAAAAGCCTTGTCCCGAAGTAAGGACGCAGGATAAGTCCGCAGAGATGGCTGCCAGTGTGAGCCGTGTTTGGCAAGCTGCTGTGACTTGCACCAGAGACACTGGTCTTGGCCAAGGAGAAGACACTTCATAAATATCTCTGCATGTCTTGGTCAAACACCTGTGACTGGTTCCTCTACTGACACAAACTAATGGAGCTTCACTGCTCGCAGGAAAACGCTCCTCTGAATGCCATCTAGTAAAAAATTAACAGAGTGCTTTATTGAAAAGAGTGAAATTTTTGCTTGGAAAAATACTAGAGAGATTAGTGGAATCCTAATATCTAGTGTACTAATAAAATAGGGATCTCGTTGTTGTTGTATGGTCTTGTTAACACAAAAACTTTCTTGTGTATATTTGCCTTTTTCTGTTAGTTTTATATTTTTCTCTCCCTTTCAGTAGATTTTTTTTTCAGGCAAGTTGCACCCGGAGGCCTTCATTATGTCATCTGCTCTGTGTCATCAGATCTCTTCATGGGCTGAAGTCATTATGACCTTTGGGGATCTGAGCACTCAGATCGCGTTGCAAATTTACTGCTGAAATGGAGGAATTCGATTTTTGCTTGGTTAGTGCAGCTCTAAGCACCGCCACAAATCCTCTGCTGCCATCTTACGGCCCTTGTATTCATTGTATTTCATAATACACTGCGTTGCTCCTGAAGCGTTTGAAAATGCAAATTCAGGGGCCTTTCTTCCCGATTCCCTTCATGCTAAACATACACTAACAGGTCAGAGAGGAAAAACAGGGAGGTAATTTGCAAATGGATTCTATGCAGCTGAATTGACATTTTAGTGGGGGTGTTTATCATGACTGCCAAGCTCCCACGGGAGCCTGTCTCAGTTTAGGTCTGTTTTATCTCTACACAAACAGACATGGAGAAGCCTCTGAATAAATTCGTGAGTCCTCCTGTGGACTCACTTTTAGCAGTCAAGCAACCACTTTCTAAAATACAGCCCAAGATAACAGAGAAATTCCGGGAAGGAGAAGTAGGTAGTCTGCATCTATCACTTTCTATGGCACCTCATGGCATCATCTCATGTCACCAGGGGCTGCAGATACTGCCAGCAGCAGCAGCTGCTTTGAAGGCAGCCCAGTGTGAGACCTTTATGTCACCTCCCACCTATCTCAGCAATGTTTTGCAAATGCTCTGTCCACAGAATCCAAGCAGCTTCACAAACGTCTCTTATCTCAGGAAATCACTCCACGTCTGGAGGTGCCCCCCTCAACCAGCCTGTCATTATCAGGCCATGGAAAATGGGCTTCACTTTTCTGTAGTCAGAACCAAAGCCTTGACAGCTCTTGGCTCTTCTTCCATACAGAAGAGTCATCAGACACCGTGGGGCTCCGCAGGTGAACAACTCACTGCCAGGATTTGGAAGGCTGTCTGGAAAGCAGCTGCCAGAGAAAGGTTTGTCTCAGCGCAGGATCTGCAATTACGCACTCGTTTTGCCTGTGCCCAATGTAAACAGTCCAACAAGGTGCCACTGCAGTGGTGTAAGAGTAGGATTGGCAGCACATGAAGAGGAACCAGGGGGTGATAAGGAGGAGAAGGAGGGTCAGGTTATCTCTGCTTCCAGACGGGATCCTAACCCACCCTGCATTTCTGTGTTGGCTTTATCAGAGTCAACTTCTTTAAAAGGGCTTTTTAAACTCTTAACCAGGGGATAATCACCCTGACACATAACTCCTCAAGAGAAGTGCCTTAGACTTCTCCAAGCCACAGTTTTCTTCCTTTTTGCAAGAACAACACCAAATACCTTGGAATTAAAAGAACTATCAAGGTGACAGACACTCACTCCAGCTAGAGTTGGTACAACCAGACATTTTCTTATGGATTTCGGGCACTCTTCTAGCAGTAAATTGTCTGCTTGGATTGATTAATGACTTCTGAATTGCAGTGAGAATCTGGCGAATGATCTTTGGTGGAAGAACAGCCACCAAAACCTGAGTGCAAATTACAAACTGCAGAATTTTCCAGTTCAAAGAAAAACAGAAAGAAACAGATGTAAATTATCTTTCCTTGAAAAAATGTTCTTTACAGTGTCTTGGGTGGACTCTAGGAAGCCGGTGCCACTGGGCAGCCTCCTGTTGCTGATCTTCTCACACATACTGGTAAAAGAGGTAAATATTGCTCTTTATTTGAAATAGTGAAATTGCTTATAGCCCAGAAATAAAATTTAATTTTTTTTTTTCTCATTTGAAACAGGTTCTTGAAGGAGCTTTGGGTTCAATTTTACTTTTCTGCTTTCAGGTCCTCTGTTCCATTTCTTACCTGTCCTAATTTGTTTTAACTACTTGGTTGGAATTTTCCTCTTGTTTGCAGCCAGATGGTTTCTTAAGAGTATGTTTGTGGGTAGATCTCATGGAATCTTTCCTCTCCTTTTCCAGCCTGAGGCTCTGACAAAATCAATGTGTTGTTGGACGGGACGGTGACAATATTGCTCCATCTCTTGTGACTGCCTTTTAGCTTTTCCTCAAAGCAATTAGGTATCATGGATAAGTAAACTGAATCCCTGTATGGTTTATGGGCCAATATAACTTCAGAGGCTAAGAAAGGTGCCAATTTGGTTATGTATCTAGCATGAATATTTGAGATTAAAGTGAATATCTACCTACTTGTAGAATTCAACTGTTTACAGTACTTGACTAATCTACTAGGTGATCATAAAGCAAAAAGAACAATGCCATAACTCGCACCATTTCTTAGATCTGATTACACAAGGTTTTTATTAATTAGAAATGCTAGAAACACAATTAGCATGTTATTTCATAGGCAGAATATATTAGGGGTTATTTTCCTGTTATAGCACCCAGTTGTGTAAATCCTCACTCATGTGTTTAATGTTTATTTACATGACAAGTCCAGCTGGTCTCACTGGGACAAACTGGATGAACAATGGTTTTGGCACACTGCTACTATATTGTCCTTTACTGAACACCTTTCCCTGGAGGCAAAACATGTCCAAGAGGTTTGTAAAGACAGGAAGAAGTTGTTCATCTCTGATAGTTCAGGCTACACTGCCCCTAGCACATGGTTTTGTTTATTCTTTCCCTCTTCAAAACCACTTAACAATCCTGAGCAGAGTATTGAAATAAATGGACCATGGGTCTGTCCTGCAGGCTCGATACTATCACCCTCTGAAGGACCACTGTCCTAGAGATTTTAATGCAGCAGATCCACATCAGATAAGAGCTCTGGCATCCTGACTAGTATTTGCCTGTGGTGGTATATAGACAACAACCTGAGGTTGCTCAGGAAGGTCAAGCTACCTGCCTTGCTTGCTCTGCCAGTAATGATAGAGGCAAGAAAAGGGTAGAGGAAAACTTGGCTTGCATCCACAGAGATATATAAGACATTCACACTTCTGATGCTAATCTTCATTTGCTTTTATGTTGCAGGCTATGTCCCACGCCCTGATGGATATGGCTCTGCAGTCCTTTGATGACCAGTATCTGGGGTGCAGAGAGGAGATGATGGAAGAACTGGAGCAAGGAGATTATTTTCAAAAGGAAATAGCTGCTAACAAGGACTATTTGAGTCTCTGGAAGAAGGCTCAGGAGGCTTTGCTAAAGAGCCCTGTAGGTCTCCTGAGGGAGATGCGTGACAGCCATGCCATAGCCCTCATGGCTTACACCATGAACTCTTCCCTGCACTCGCAGCTGAACTGGGCTACATCTATAGCAGGGATCTCTCCAGAGTACTACAGACACAAGTTCTGCTTTAAATATTTTCACTTCTACCTAACAACTGCTATCCAGATAATGAAGGAATGGCAGAGCAGCATGGGGGAACAAAAGTGCTACCAGGTGCACAGGGGTGTAAAAGACTTACATATCGAGGCCAAGGTAGGCAGCAGGGTGCGATTTGGCCGTTTCACTTCTACCTCCCACCTCAAGAATGAAGCCCAGAAGTTTGGGAATGAAACTTTGTTCACAGTGACCACTTGCCTGGGAGCAGCTGTGCAAGGCTTTTCTTACCACACATTTGAGAAGGAAGTCCTCATTCCCCCTTACGAGATATTTCTTGTCAAAAGCTTCTTTCAGACCCAGCAGGGTAACCGGCTGCATCTGCATTCTGTGGGGAACTACAGCAAGTACCAGTGCCAGCTGGTGCAAGGTATTGTATACAGCCTCTCATGTGAGGAGGGGGTGCAGGACGGTCTGGTCTCCACTGCCCCAAGCAGCCCCCACCAGCTGCACCTGCACGGGGCCGCATTCAAGGCCAAACCTGTGCCTTGCCTGCCGTGTTTGACTATGAGAACCACAAGACTCAGGTTTTACCTGTTTGCTGTGAAACCTGGGACAACCCCACAGCTCCCTAAAGATGAAGCCACCCGTAACACAGCAGGTCTCAAGGTTCTTTTCAGCCCCCATTTATCCCATGTGCCATTGCAAAGATGTTGTAGGACTCCTGCCTTTGGGTCCCCAGTGTTCTTATTGAAAGAGTGGGTGAGATTTGCTTGAACCTGGTAATCTGTGCTGGTGTCTTGCAATGCTGCTGCACTTCAAGCCTCAGGACTATTCTAGGCTTTGGTCTACTACTTCTCTGGCAAGCTACTACTTCTACACTTATCTCTGGCAAGCTGAGATAAGTGTAAACAAAGCTACTGTCGCTTTATCAGTGACCTCTCTCCTGAGACAGAAGGGAGAAAAAGTATCCTTTGACACAGAACACATTGAGTTTCCTAGTTATAGAGAGAACTCTATGCTGGAATACCTCATGGGGCCTGTTTCACATCCCTGCCTTTCTGTGAGTCTACCACCAGTCCAGGACTCCTGCTTTTGTCTCTTTGTACAGTAGTGTGTCAATGTAATTGCTGAGCTCAAAACAATCACTTAGGATTGAGGGTTTGTGCCTCCCAAACCAAAGTAGCAGATAGAGTTGAGAAAATGGCTTTTGTGGGCAAAGGTTGTGTTAGCAAATGCAAAAAGCATTAGGCAGTGAAAAGAGGTCTAAATGACTGCTCTCTTGACTTTCTTTCAGCTTCAAGAAGAAAGAACAGTGGTTATACTGCACTCGCCTCTGCCATTCTTCCTAGCGTGCTTGGAGTTTCCCTGTGCTTGGCCCACAATCTCTGATTCTCCGGCTGCATCCAGATACGTGCCCTTGAATAGCAGGCAAGAAGTCTCCGGAGTTCCTGCTGCTACAGACGTTTCAATCTTCCCTTTGCTTTCAGCTGCAACTCTCCAGCCGAGACCGGAACATTCAGCCTGGTTCATCAAAACAGACATTTCCTGGACCCAGGCAGGCAGGAGGAAAGTTATCTATGGCCTTTCTGAAGACTAGATCAGGGATAACCTTCACTGTAGATAGCGCTTCCCTTAGGCATTCAGGAAAGACACACAGGGACTCTGGACTCCTTACAGATCTCTTAATACCTTTATTTTTAGTGAGAAAGATTCTGTCTGGGATATGCAGAAGGCACCACGGCAGTAAAATCGAGTGGGTAACTGGGCAGCTGTGCATATCTCCTTTGAGTGCAGGGAAAGTTGGTGCCGAGATGTGCATCGAGGAGTCGGATCATTGTGTTGGTTGAAGAGACAGAGAAGTACATTAAGTCACGCAGATTCTGGCAGACCCTGAACAGCCTTTCTTTACCACTCTTAAAACCAAGATGGACTAGCATTTCTGGAGTGGTGTCCGACTCTGAAAAGCAAACAGAGGAAACCCAGAAGAGGTTATTACAGGAGAATTACAGGGCAATAAAGGTGGATATATTTTTGGCTAGATTGTTACACTTCTGAAATCAATTATACAAATTGCCAACCCACCTGACCCATTCTTCCCCAAGACATTAGTTGGAAGAAAACACAGAAAAAGTTCTTGAAAGCCTTTTCTGAAGTTTTACCAAGCAGGCCAGCAAAATGTGGTGGAAACAATTGCAAGTATTGTTACTCTGGTGGCTGCAGGAAGTATGACTTCGACCTGCAATCTTCAAAGTAAGGAAAGTGCTGTAAATTAATTATTATTATGTTGCAGTGGTTTTTGGTAAATTTGTGTGAGTCCTAGAAAACAACTGCTTTACATCATCCTTAGAACTATTATCCTTCAGTTTGTCTATACTGGTGGGTACACGCAGAATTAAACTCTCATTTTTGGGAGGGGGAAATAGACACAGCAAAGTCAAATGCATGACATCTGCATTCAGGGGACAGAGCAATTGAAGGCTGAGTAATACAATGTTTTGTCAGGCTGCAGTTCCCTGAAAGGTGATCTATATCAGTCAGTTCATACACTGACTAGACGGTGCAAGCATTCCTGGATAGGTGGAGGCACAGAACATTCTCCTTGCTTGGGTGCCCACCATGACATCATTTTGACTGCTATGGAAGTTATATCCTTCTTCTTGCACCTACGAGTTCTCCCAAGGCCAACTAGAGATACAGTCCTGGGATAGCGTGGGGCTCAGAGACTGCTCCTAATGCTGCCTTTGCTTGAGCCAGAGCCCTGCAGAGCTGGGCTGGTTGCAGCAGACAGGTTTCATCAGTTATTGCTGTGGTTAGATGTGCAGTTAGAAGTGTTCAAGCACTTGCAACTTCCTGTCCCACTGTATACTTTTAAAGACTTTTTTTTTCAGAACTCAGTTCAACCATCTGCCCTTTCCTCCATTCCTTTGCAAAGGGGTCTGAAATTGTGTGAAATGGCAAAATTGATTTTAGCCTTCGGTGCTGTTCAGAGCCGAGTCTGGGCCTCTGCACCACTTCTTCTACTCTCGTGGCGTCAGAGACTTGGCAAATTGCAGCAAGGAAGGATGAAAGACACTCCAGATCAAGTCTTTCCCTCAAACTTAATAGGCCTGAAAAAATAGCTGTTAATCTTCCCAAAAGACCCAAAGTAAAGCAGGAACAAAACCACCTGCATGTTGTTCAAATTATTTTCTGTCATGTTCCAAATGATGGGGGCTCTAGAAGAAAAGAATTTGCATCCACTGCAAATACTGAAGACCTGAAATCAGTTTCCAGAATGTGACACACAGGCAGTTGCCAGCCTGATCATTTCAATTTGGTTCAATACTGGAAGAAGTATTTCAGGACTACATGGCACTCTCAATGAAAAACACTCAGGAGTCACAACTAACTGACAATTCCAGAAATACAGCAGTTAAATCATTTAGTGTTCTCTTTCAGCTTACGTTCTCATGCCCACAGCTCTGACAACAAGAGAGTTTGGCACTCTGGTTGTATTAATTGGGATTGAATACAGCAGCTCAGCTTTTAGGTGAAAAGTGGTTAGCAGTTGCAGAGTACTCATTTTATGCTTCATTTTATATTTTCATCTGAGAACTCAACCATCCTCTACAGTGGAAGCAGTATTCCTGGTGAGACCCTTATGGGCTGCAGGCCCACCTTTCTAAGGATAAGGGCACAAAAGATGTCTAGCTTGGTTGTACAAGCTTGTCTTACTGGAACAGACAAAACCTGTCTCCACTGTCTGTGGTATCTGTTCTTCTGTTCATGTGGGACTGTTCAATTTTTCTTCTGTAATTTTCAGGTGTACAAAAGCAGCCATTGCAAAAAATTCATTATTTCAGCCATTGCAAAAATTCATTATTTCAAGGCATAGCTGCAAGCATTAATGTTTCTATTTATAAACTATTGAACTTTAAAAATCCCATTTAAAAACCTAATCTTGTATCGATCTGAATTAAAAGTGCTGTCCTACACCTTTTATGTTCTGAGGACAGCAAGTAACACCATCCCCTTTCAGCCATGGCTGCAGGTACCTGTGATGGCACCTCTGCTGCAGGCAGGAGGGATTTGTGCTGTACCCATTCTCTCCAGGAACAGAAGCCCTTTGGAGGATCTACTAATTGAGAACTAGCATTAAGTAAACTGAATTCTCTCTCTTCAAATTGGAAGGAAGCTGAGAGGAGGAAGAAAACGAAATGAATCTGGGTAAACATCACACAATAGAATTAATGACAAACAGGCCAGCAACAGGATGCAGCTGAAGCCCAGCCTCCAGATCCCTAACTCATCACATGCTGCTGGAAAGCACCAGACGAGCAGAGGGGAAAGAGGCTGAAGTTACTGTCCCACACACATTTCAGCAGGAGCATTCAGACAAAATCAGGTAGGCAGTCTAAATGTTTGATTAGAAAAGTTTCTGCGGTAAATCTCCCTGGAGCTGGAGAAATAGAAATACAGAAATATATGTGGCCTGCCTAATTCTAGAAGGAAAATGTAAAAACTAGCAAAAAATGTTAATGTGAAGAGTAAAAAACAATTTTAGCATTAGGAGAGGTAAAATCTAAAGCAGCTATAAGATGTTGAAATAATCATATGTAAAGAATAGATTCTAAAAGTCCTCTCTACACTTGTCTAGTATGTAAAATGTTTGTTGAAGTGCTATTCCTTCTAAAACATTCTGTATCCTCAGTTTATACCGATAAGGGAAAAAAATGACCTTAGAACAAAACACCACTGGAGTAGGATGGTTTTAGTATCACACCGAGTCAGACAGCAAGCCAGCAACATCCCTGAGGCAGGATTGATATGAAATCATAGCTTGCATCAACATGGCTTTATGTTTCCTGAAAATCACAAATCTTTACTGTATATGTATTTTGCTCCCTACAGCTTGAAGAAGAAGATATGTTAAAGAGTTTATTCTCTTGGCAGAGATACAAGGTAAGCAGCTGAAAGAAATACACAGTGCTGCTGTGCAAAATATTGGGGGGAAAAAACTCTTTTCAGACTGGCTTGTATTTCAACACTGAGATTAAAATTTGGCAGGGGATTGTGGAAATCATTCTGGTTTTCTATCGTGACCTTGTGGGGGAGGGTGTGTTTAGTGAAATACAGCTGGGTCAGAGTCAGATGATTTGCAGCTAACAGATAGTGCAAGAACTACAAAGGAGAAAATGGCACAAAGTTATCTTTTTAAGAAGAAAAATCTGGGTAGTCCCCTACACATAACTATTTGTAGTTCTAACTGTGAAATGTAGGCACCAACAGCAAGCAGAGGTTTATCTTAGAAAAATGCAAAACACTGCACAAAAGTGGCCCAGATTTGCAATAAGAGGGCTGAGAACATCAAAAGTACCAACAAAGAAATGAGTCATCCTACTCATTCATGGTTTGCCCCCGTAGCAAAGACATTTGCATTTAAGCTGAAATCATGCTAAAGCATTTTCACTTTGCAGCTGGTGATGGGTTAAAGGGAAGTGACACTGTGTCGATTACGGAATCTTAGTGATGAGGAGTAACTCCGTGACCACTGGTAACTCAGTCTCTTTGGACTCTCTACGTCGACACGCAGTTTATGAAGAAAAATATATTAAATATGCCCTTTTGCTGGCAAACTGGTAACAGCTCAGAGAAGAGTGGTGGCCATAAGGATTAGACACAAGGGTTTGAGGGGAGTGGAATTTTGTGCTCTGGTCTGTACAGCGATGAGGGAGGGCCAGGTTCTGCTCAGTCAAATCCTAGGTGCTTTGTGAGCACCTGCAGATATTGGCTCCACACGGAGTGCAGGGAGTGAGGCTGTGCAAGCTGGGGTGTGCTGCTCCAAGGCAATCTGACATCACAGACAGCCTGCAGGCCCAGATACACCTCACAGTGCTGCTTACATGGAGTGCTCAACATCACGGGGATGACTGCAGAGTGAAAAAACAATGGGGAATTGATTACAGAATTAGGGAGGCGAATAAACCATGAGGGAAGAGGGGCTAGATATCAGGGAAGGAAATACAGTGAGAGATGTGTGTAAAGTGACACAGGTTAGGATGGGCTTCTTATGGACAATTTTACTGTTCACTATGAATTTCCAAGGGGAAGCTTCTTGCTATAAGCACAGAATGCTTATATAATACCATTTTCTCTTGAATGTTAGAAGAAAAAAGCTATACTGGCATAAAGTACCCTTATTGTAACACAGACCATGTCCACTCCACCAGTCATCGTGGTTGCTGAAAAATTGGATGCCAGTAAATGGAAAAATTAGGCTGATACAAAAGAGTGCCTAGAACAGGCCTTTAATCTTTAGACCACATCCTTAATTTTGCTGATTAGATGAGATTGTTCCATTTTTTTTGTGAACTAGTTCAGCTTCTACCATCTTCAGTTTCCAAGGTTCAATTTCAGTTTCAATCTTCAGTTGCCAATGACCCACATCCATTTTACCAATCTGCTCATTACATATTTGTTAGCTATTTTTGTTGCTCGGAGTATACCCAATGTCTTATAAGGCCCCTTTCCGATCATTTGGCTAAAGATCCAAAACAAGAGTTAAGATTTCTACATTTCCAAGCTATGCCTTGGGATTTGACCTGCTCAGTATGAAAAGAACCAGTGGGGCAGAGACAAAGCACATTTCACTGCTCCTCAAGGGCTGTGGTTATGGGTGTTGAACAGAGTAAGAAATTTCTTTTCTCTCTTGAAGTAGCCTGTTTCTGAAGAATGGCATTGAGTGACCTCCTTTACCCAGACAATCCCAAGAGAAAGCAAGAACTGATCAGTCTGCATCAGGAATTGCTTGACTGTATGTCCACAAATTTCCGTGCAACAAATGAGCTGGTCGGAGTGCTGAACAAACACCTGGGCTGTACCATTACCCCCATCGAGATGAGAGAGAGCAGCACAGTCAAGGAAAACTGTGAGATTATCATGCAAGTGATGAGTGAGATTCAGCATCAGGTGCAGAAGATTGATAGAGACATGAAGGAAAAGCTTGAGCCAGTGCTGTACCAGAAGCTGTACGACATCAAAGAGCCTGAGTTGGAGAAAATCGCAATAGCCCAGAGAGTTTTTTCCATTATTCTTGGAGAAGCAACTTCAACAGCTGCGATGGTAGCCATCAAACTTCTTGGCTCCAATTTTTTAACTCTCACTGTGAGCAAGCTCATCGGTCTCCTTGCGGCTATTGCGGCATCTGTCCTTGGGGGAGTCAGCATTACCATTATTGGGCTTGGCCTTGAAATGATCCTCCATGCCATCCTGGGAGCCGTGGAGAGGAGTCAGCTTCTGACAGCTGTGAGAAGTTATGAGAAGCACCTGGCCGAGTTTAAAGCAGCCTCAGAAAAGTACCAGCGTGCCATACATGAAGTGACTTCTGTGGTGAGACAGCAAGTTCAGTAAATGAAGCTGGAGTTCGCTCTTCTGCTGTGACAGCAGCTGCAGCAGCTATGCCAGCACAAACCTATTTGATTCATTATGACAAGTGACCTACTGATGGCTCTTTTTTTTCTTATTAGTGGCAGCAGAACAAGAAAAGTGACAATTCAGGAAACTGGCACTGAAATATATTAATAGAGAACTGGTTTACAGGTGTTTCCGGGAGGCAATGTTTCAAATACTTTGCACCTTTCCTTAAGCTTATTTTCTGGGAAGCATTGTAGGTAACGTCGAACTGTAATTCATACTTGTGACAATAATACTGACTGCTGGACCAGGAGTGGTGAGAAGGTGTGTTTCTGTATCAGAGGCGACAGCATGATGGGAGAAAACAATTTCAACAAGGCAATTCGTGCCAGCATCTGGAGGCCTTATCAAGACATCTGTGGTTGCTAAACTCTTAGGGTGGATTAGTGCTAAATCTGATAGACTGAATTCCCTGTTCATTACAAGGACTAGCTGAAGCATATTTAACTGCTATTTCCTGCTGTCCCAAGGAGCCAGCCAGAGACCTTCTTTAAATAAACTATAATCCCAGTAGATTGGCAGGCAAGAGAAGCCCGGGCCTACAGGCAAACACACTCAACCTTGCCTCACAACTGAGAAAAAACAGCTGCTGTGTTCCAGGTGTGCCTGGCCATGAATAACCTCTTATGCTTGTAATGCTCTGCTCCTGCCAACCCGCAAAAATTTCTGTGCAAAGCTTCTGTTTTGTTGACTGAATTGGAATTATACACATGTCCAAGTGCCTGTAGGGTTGCAGCCCTATTAATGTACTAAAGTTATTTTCAAATGCTTTACCCGATCCCACCAATGCGGGACTGCCAAGAATGTGCTCAGATTCTGCATTTCACATTATGCTACCGATTGTCCTTATTTTTCAGACTTTAAAGCCAAAGCTGGAAGCAAGAACATTACTTGTAGTGTCTTGCTCTGATTTGCTGTGGATTGCTTTTTCTTGATCTTAGAAAAAAAGGTAATTTAAGAATTAATAAAAATGTACATGAGTATTAGAAGACCTCTCTTTTCTGTACTTTTTTTTCCTGAAAAACCTATCTTAAACCAAATAATAAAAAAGTATTAAAATTGTCGTTATACATGCAATTTATAATTTTTTTTTAAATCCATGATAGACCAATCTAGTAGGGTTGTGCATAGGTTCCTTTTTCAGTACCAGCTTCCCCCATACTAAAACCAAATTCATACATGTTTGTTAATATTCAATATTAGCAATTTGAATTTATTAATAATTTGATAATGCCTATGAAATGAAGAGATGGGTGAGATTCACAACCCTTCCATTCTGGGGTTCTTTTTGTTTGTTTGTTTTGTTGGGTTTTTATTCTCCTCCACCTCTGTTTTCACTTTATTCTTTTCTGACTCCTCCTCCCTTTTATGCGCCAAAGCCACTAGATGGCAATGACACTGCTGGTACTCAACAGCTCTGCCAGTCGTCAGGGAGAAAGCCCAGAGTTCAGGAGCACAGATGGGTGCCAGGGACTGTGGGACTGGCTGCAGGCTGGACTATGCGGGTCAGGAAAGCCACTTCAGTGGTGGCAAAAAGCACTGCCTTGCCTACACGAGGTATTGTGGTAGATGAATGGTGACCTGAAGCATCATTTCTCCAAGATGTAACCTCATCCTGACATGACTGGCACTCAGTTTAGAGGTAGTTGTGTAGAGGCAAGAGACTGTCAATCCGTAGAACGGCAATATTTGCGTGTTGGAGAGGTAGGAGTTCCTGGCTCCTGTTTTCTATGTGCAAATGTACACTCTAAACTAGGAAGAAAAAACAGCTCCTTGCGAGATTGCTGATCACCGCTGTATGAGAACAGTGGAGTCAAATAAAAACAAATCTGTTGTATGTTTCAAGCAATTTGCCCACATTTTCTTGCCCCTCTACAGTGACATGGCACTTGACAGGGATGTTGTGTGGCCACAGCTTTCCATCACATCCTCTTGAGCATTCTGCCTTTGCTCAGGCTGCTGTTCTGGACAAAGGATTAAGAATTAAAATTGGGATATGTGTGTTCCAAATGAGAACAGCCTCAAAAAAACCTGCCAACCAGCCCAAACCACTCTAAACTGCTTCCAAACCTATGTGGAAAAACAGTACGATGGCAACCAAAATCTGCCCTGCAGAATGTTCTTTCTGGTAACGAAAATAATACAAGGCAAACGTGCCAAAGAGGCACAAGGTGGGGATGACTGTGCTGTGCATGTGGTTAGCAAGACTCCCTAGGCACTGAGAGCTCCTGAAGCCTTGGCTCTGAGGATGCTCCTTGACTGGCTATCTGCTTACTTGGATTTTGTGCAGTTTGTGACTAATGCTGGCGTTAATGTCATGTACAGCTTATAGTCTTTTACCCACCCTGCCAATGATCCTTACAAATTAGCCAACTGAGTCTCCACCATTTGAAAAACTGTAACAACATTGTGTTGCATGGTATGCCCACCAGGAGCAGGGAGTCTGGAAATCCTGCCCAGAGGTCTGACCACCTCTGCTCCCAGGTGCCACCTGTGCAGAGAAAAATTTCCTTCCTACATCTCCTCCCCGACATGCCAGCTCTTTAAGCCTGCACCCGTGTTTTATTGCCTGCACACTGATGTTTCGTGCTTCTTTATCCTGTTTCTTCATGGGCTGTGGACTTTTGCTGGAAATTGTACTTTGCACAACGACACAAAACAGTTCCCACCAGGTGTTCACCAGCCTCGCCAGTTCACCACAGTGGGGGCTGTAGGAAGAAACAAGTAGCGGAGTAGCTTCTGTGGTCCCCCATGGCATCAAATTATCTCTCCCGTTCTCTTTGTACATCTGAGCTGCCCGGTGAACGTCATCCGGTCACTTTTCTCCAGTAGTCCCCTGGAAGAGCAGCCGAGGCAGGAGCCCAGCAGAGGCATCGCAGCCCCACTCACAGGGCAGCAGCGCTGCCGCGAGGCCGAGCCCTACAACAAACCCACGGGACAGCCCCGCGGCTGTGGGCGGCCCCTGCTCCCGCAGCGCTTTGCATTTATTCCCCACGGACGGAGGCTTCCCCCACGCCCCTCGGCTCTACCGTGTTTCAGGGCACGGGGGACACTTTGAGGGATGTCCCCTGGAGAGCGTGGGGCAGCAGAGGCCGCGTTGGCCGCGTTCCCAGCCCTTTTTCCAGCACCGGCTGTACGGGCGCAGCGCTCCCGAACCCGCACTCCCGAACCGCCTGTGTCCGCCCGCTCCAGAGCCCGCGGGGTCGGCTGAGCGCTGGTCCCTATCCCTATCCCTGTCCTTATCTGTATCTATCTCTATCTCTATC
>VZTA01019677.1:240566-253580 GCA_013398855.1 Mohoua ochrocephala
CGCGGCGGGGCTGGGCTGCGAGGAGAAGAGAGCCGAGGAGAAGGCGGCAGTTCGCGCTACCTCATTTTCTTCCTCCTTCCATCGGGCGGGAGTAGGAGGGGGAGCTTTCTGCCCCGTTCCTCTGTGGCCAAAAGAATAATGAATTTAGTGCTTGATTTATTGTATTTTTTTCTCGCTTTCGGCCGTTAACTTGTTGCGTTGAAACTCTTTAGTCTGCGTGCTGAGATGTGAAATCGAGGTTTCAGAAGTTCATTCTCTTTCCCTTTAGCCTTTAAATATTAGAAATATGGGGAATACGTGGTGTAAATGTAGCTCCTACCTCTGTTTGGTGAGCTTCCCACCTAAAGAAGTGATAGTGTCTTGCAAAAAAAAAAAAAAAAAAACCCAAAACCCCAGCGTTTTGGCAGGGAAGGAGGTTTGTTGGTGGAGGGAGAGAAGAAACATCCCTGACTGTAGTTTGGACACTTATGTAGTCGTGTGTGAGCCGAAAAAGTGTCTAAAGACGGGAAATAATTTTTTGCAGAATAACCCTACACTTGCTGATGGATACAGTGGGTGCTGGGGAGAGATGTCAGGGGCAGTTGGAAGTCTGAGGAAGGGAGGGAATTTGTGGGGAAACATTCGAAACAGAAAGGTGAAAACTGGAGAGCACTGATGGGAGGGAATGAGAAGCTAAATTCTGATACGCGCTTAGAAAAATAGAATATGTGTTCCTACCTGCCCTGCACCCCTCCGTGGTGTAAGCACGAAGCTTCTTGGTTTGAGTCTTAGCGTGAATGATAACAAACTCGTCAATTAGTTTCAAATTATAACTTACAAAAGTAGTAGGAAGTAGGTACTTAGTTAAATAGTGGTATTTAGTTGGAGTAGGGCAGTTTTGATATGAGTGCCTGAGCTCACAGGCAGGTTTGAGGACCTGACAAGGATTTGAGCTCTGTGAGGGAGTAACTTGCTGATACAAAGAAGAGAAATAAGCACACTCGAGCTACCAGTGTGTAGGACCTGAAACACTGTCATCTTTTCCAGGTCCCTCCCTCTTTTTTAAGTTTTGGTTTTTGAGGCAGAAGAAAAAAGATCAAAATGGGGCGGAGATCTACATCATCCACCAAGAGTGGGAAGTTCATGAACCCCACGGATCAGGCCCGTAAGTATCCGTACCAGCTAAGCCGGTGGGGAAGGGGAGTGCCCGGAGAAGCAGGCAAAAGCTTTCTCTGAGGATGGAATCCTCACTTGTGGATCGGAACTGAGCTTCTCTAACTCGACAAACACTATCTCAGTTTTGGCTGGGAAGGCTGCTTTCTCTCATGCCCTTGCTTCTCTTGAGTATTTACCTCTTGGTTTCCCGCTGGTTATCAGTGTTTGAAGGCCTTTGTACTTAGCTGTTGGACAAACTGCAGGCTGCTTCCTGGGACAGAGTTAATCTGTCCCAGGCAGGAGTTAGAGTAACATGTCAAGTTTTGCAGGTGCTCTGGTTAGATGAGGGAGTTGTCTTACTGGGTTGTTTTTTTTCTGCTTTTGGTAAAATGCCAGATGTTATCAATGCTCAGTGAATAAAGACAATCCAGACTCCCACAGTGGATATGCTTTATTTCAGAGGCATTCTCAAAGCCTTCATATATTTAAAGTGTGTTGTCTGATGACTCTATTTCAGCTTCTGTGCAGCAATCTTCCATGATTTCAGCTATCACTATGACTTCTATTGCCTGTTGTTCTTTTTTATATGGAAAAAGCCTTGCTTCTGGAGACGTGAAGACTGCAGAAGACTGCAGTATCTCTTTTTTTTTTTTTCTGTATAAAAGACAAGAAATAGAATTCTATTTCATGCTGTATTTCTCTTTCACTGGGAAGCTGAGTTATAGTAAGTCTTTGTAAAATGAGTGAGCAGTGGAGAAACAGCCCTAGTCTTGATGAAGGGAAGGTTCTTTGTTAGTTTGATTTTGTCTTTCAAGTTGTTATTTTCTTTTTCTTTTCCCCTCTAGGGAAGGAAGCTCGGAAAAGGGAACTAAAGAAGGTAAATAAAGAGATTGAGGAACATTTAGTTGGCATTTCCTATACTGTGTATCATGTCTGGGATTGTAAAGGGCCATGAATAGACTGTGGATATTTTGGTTGATATCCTAAGACTGACTTTGGAAATACCATCCAAACAAGTAGTTTAAAAAAACCTTAGAAGTCTTGTTTTAAGTAAACAGATCACCAGCTGGTTTTTAACTTGTAATTATTTTTGAAGCATTATTGTAAGTATTTAGGAATTTAAAAACCCCAAAACAACAAAGCAAAGAAGCAAGCAACAAACCAAATTAAAAAAAATCCCAAAATATAAACCTAATAAATAAACCACCCAATACTCACACACTTCTTAGGGTGTTTCAGTGTGTTCTGTCACTTGTTTATTGTGTTGGTTCTATGTGTCATAGTTGGTGTGAAGGAACGACAGCAGCATTTGCAATCACCAAGATAGTGGAATTAAAATTAGCAGAAGTTTTAACTACATTTGCTGCTGATTTGTGCCATGGGGAACATTTTCAGGGCACTCGGAGGTGTGATTTTTTTTCTTCAGACTGGAAGTATTGAGAAATGAGTAACAGATGTTCTTTGTACTGTGAAACTTTTCTGATCTGCTTGATCTCTGATCTTAGAACAAAAAGCAACGAATGATGGTACGAGCAGCTGTACTGAAGATGAAAGATCCAAAGCAGATTATCCGAGACATGGAAAAATTGGATGAGATGGGTGAGTGAGAGGTACCAGGTGCTGCATTTAGGCAGTGGTTTATGTAGATGCACAGCATAGTTTTAACAGCCAACTGGGGAGACGAAAATAGAGTGTACTGATTTGAAAACAAACTAGTGGGAGACTCCAAGTCAGAACTACAATTTAATAGGAAAATTAAAATAAAGGCAGAAAACACTGGCTTAAACTGAGTCAGAATACAGCCTGACACCCTGTTGGTCAAGGTGGTTGTAGCAGTCCTGTTGAAGGGATACATGTGGTTCTGTTGAAGCAGTGATCCTGTAGAAGGGTCTGGTCTTCCTCTGAAGGTCCAGTGGTGGTTATGTACCTCTTGTCCTCTGGGAATCCGGTAGGTAAGGGTTGCCTGTGGTGTTCCAAAGATCAGATTATATCCAGGTGGGAATGCTTAGTTCTTCCCCCTGGACCGAGCATCTCACACCGGGATAATGTAATTTTATGAGTCTTGCAGTGAGACTTGATGGCCCATTAGCAGAAGATATCCCCTGCAGGGAGTTATCAGGGGTGTGCCATGGAAGAGACAAAGAACGCTGCCCCACCAGGTTTTAACAGCTTGTGAAGATGGTGATAGAATACATACTTTTGGTTACATCTTACATTGTAACCTAAGACATAGAGTAATCTTTTTTCCTTTCTCGTTAGAAGGGGGGATCCTGTGATAACTGGGGGTTGATTATGATTTGAGGTGATGTGGGGCCATCAAAGAGGACTTTTTTTCCCAGAAGATGATTGATAAGAAGAATGAGTAGTGTGTGTGTGTGTGTGCTACTAATGTAGAGTTCAAGGAGGGGATTGTCATAAGGCTGAAGACTTCCTGAAAACAGGTTTTCCCTTTGACTTGCTTTGAAGTAGTTTCATTCATCATAGTTCTGCAGTAGAGTAAGTTGCAAATTTTTTTGTCATTTTTTTTTTGCTGTCTTGGATCAGAGTTTAACCCAGTACAGCAGCCACAACTTAATGAAAAAGTGTTGAAGGATAAACGCAAAAAGCTCCGTGAGACTTTTGAACGTATTTTGCGGCTCTATGAGAAGGAGAATCCAGACATCTATAAAGAACTGCGCAAGCTGGAGGTGGAGTACGAGCAGAAGAGAGCACAACTCAGCCAGTATTTTGATGCTGTCAAGGTAATGCTTCCTGTGTTTCAGTCTTATAACTGTGGTAGTGTATTCTCTTTGCTCATTTGTGACAGTTACAGAGGAAGGGAGATTTGGACGAGTTCAGCATCATGTGGCCCATATGAAATATTAATTTGCGTGGTACCTCCAATTAGAGCATTTCAGCGAGGACAGTGTGGTGGTTGTCAGGTCACTGTTTGTCTCTGATACTCTGATCTCATTCAACATGAAAGGAGGAAAGGGAAATTTGTGTTGCAAATCAACAATACCAGCCTTTTGTTTTCTGTATTAAAGAGAGAGCGAGCCTGTGAGCGTGCAATTGATATTTCTGTGAATTTCTGCTAAGTCTCTTGCTGGAAATAATGAGAATCCTTTGGCATTCCTTTAAAGATCTTTCTCTAACGTTCTTCCCTACTGTGCTGGAGAACATAGTGTTGTGCAAGTGCAAAGATCTGTAAGACTTCTTTTTTTTTTTTTTTTCCCTTTGGAACATGCAGCAGTTTGTGACTTGAATGCTTAAGAAACACAGCCATACTTGTCTGCGGCCTCTTCCTTTTGTAGGTCTAAAGGAAGATAGAAACCTGACTGAGTTTGGGCTGAAATACTAAAGCTTTTCATGGGTGTATTGCAAGTGCTTTGGTTTGCATTGAAAGCTTTTACTGTTGACACTTTCCCAAATTTCTTTCATGGACTGCTGCAAGACAACACACCCTAAGAACAGACACGTTTGGCAAGTGGTGGCAGGTCTCACGTGTTCTGTACTTTGAAAAGTAATGAGTTTGTGCAGTAGTTTCTGTGGGAGTAACCCATTCTCTTTTTTTTTTTTTTTCCTCCTTCCCTCCCTTCCAGAATGCTCAGCATGTTGAAGTGGAAAGTATCCCCTTACCAGATATGCCTCATGCTCCCTCCAACATCCTCATACAGGACATTCCCCTTCCAGGGGCCCAGCCACCTTCTATCCTCAAGAAGACATCAGCCTATGGGTAAGTGGGAAAAGAAACTTAGCAGGGAAGTAAAAAGGAAGCACTCGTGTTATGGGGGAGGAGCTTGGGGTAGAGGCAGGGGTAATATTGACTCGCAGAAGTCAGGAATTCTGTGCAGGTAAATTCTACTTTCTTTTAACCAAAGCCCTTTTTAATCTTTCCCCACTATTACAGCTTTTTGTTTAAATTCCTTTGAATAATACATTTTACTTTCTAGTTTTTATCTTTTTGTTATCAGTAAAACTTAGAGCCCTGCTGCTTTGAACGTAAATGCCTTTTAAATTGACATATGTGTGTTCTTTTGTCCTGCTGGCATATTCAGTGTATGTGAATAGTTCACATAAACTCCTAGTTTGCCTGTTAATTTCTTTTTTTGCATTCTAGTACTAGTTTTTTTTCTATTTCTTTCTGAATAGCCTTCTGTTTTCACCAACTCTGTGATTATTTAATTCTTCTGTGGTAGGATTCAATAGCTGATTTTTTTCAGTATTGTCTTCAGTTGCTTTCTGAGGAGCTTTTGTCTGATCTTCAGCAGTCATGTCTTTGTATGAGGTCGTAAACTCCTTGTGTCAAATCTATACTTTTTAAATGTTCATGTTTCTTTTTAGAAGTCTGCATAAGCAGTGGTGAGAGAAGGCGAAATAATTCTACTAAAGACATGTTTGTTTTAAGTTGGTTTTGTTCCTGCATTTCTCATTTCCTTTCTTATTTCCAGACCACCAGTTCGGTCCATTTCTGTACTTCCTCCTTTGGGGCTTGGTGTTCCGCGTTTACCTCCAGGCAGGAAGCCCCCTGGGCCTCCACCAGGGCCACCCCCACCTCAAGTCCTACAGATGTATGGCCGTAAAGTGGGATTCACCTTGGATGTGGCTCCTCGAAGGCGAGAGGAGGAGATTTCTTACAGTTCTGAAGCAGGTAAGGACTTTCCTGTTACTCTCTGGGGTTTTCCTTGACCTCTGTTTTGCTATGGATAGCACAATGTGCCCTAGACAAAGTGTTCTCTTGGCATTATGATTGTTAGCACTACTTGAAGGACTCTTACCAAGTGATTGCACCTCTGAGGTAATTCAGATACATTCATAGTATCTGCAATTTTGTTACCACTTGTATTTTCAAATGTTGAAACATTTAATTACACATCTCAGATACTTTTTTTTGTTAGGTTTCACAGATTAGATATTTTTGGATGAACCCTTCGAAGTGCTGAAACATTGTACATATTATCCCTTTAAAGAACCCAATCACTCTCAGAGAAATCTTCTATTTAAAAAACCCGTCAGATAAACACCCCCAAACCAAAACCACAACAACAAAACCCACAACCAACCCTGAGTGTGCATTTGCTAGGAGAACAAAGGTCCTCTTTTTCACACAGTTGCTGTATCATCCCTAGAAACTTTTGTGACTGGATGGATTAGCTGTATTTCATGCCACAAGGCATCACAGTATTTCAGTGGCGGGCAATTGCTGAATAGAAATTAGTGAATGAGTTGCAGTAACAGTTGCCTTCGCTTGTTTGCTGTGCAAATTAGCCAGCAGGTTAATAGGAAATCTTACAGATTTTCCAAAATATCCTTTAAGATACATGCTAAAAAGTGAAGGGATGACAGTTTGTCCGTGCTGTTGCTAAGGGGAATGTTGTGACTGGAAACATACAAAATAACTCTTCCACACGGGTGTATTTGGAGCTCATGCATTTCCTAATACTTTGCCTTCTGCAGGGCAGCGAGGCCATGACGACGACATGTCCAGCACTAGTGAAGATGAAGGTTATCCTGAGGATATGGATCAAGATAAGCACGATGAGAGCAGCGATGACAGTGACAGCGATAGGTCAGATGCAGACAGTGAAGGCGAGGACTTCCTGCATCGTGATAATGACAAGGAGAGGGAAGGTGGCGAAGAAAAGAAATCGGGTATGAAGGGGAAATGAGAGACTGGGGGTTGATTTTTCAAAAGAAAAACTCTACTTGATAGAGTCGAGGGTTATTTAGTCAACTAACACTGTTCTAACTCACCTAAATTCCAGCTAAAGGATTTTTATTAATAAATGGGTCAGGAGGCGACTATCTAGAAGTGAAGCAACTTTCAGATAAACCTGTTTTTTTTAAAAGTTGAGTTAGCTTATAGCTCCCGAGCTGTTTTTCACCTGTATCATTGCATTGGTAAGGTACCCTACAAAATTAAGCCTCAGTGTAAAATATGCTCATTTGTTTGGGGGAGACCAATTGGTAGGGAATACTAGGTTAGCAAAACTTCAAACAATCAGCAACACCAATGTTAACTCTTATCTAAGGAGCATCACTGTGTTAGAATGATACACTATCCATACCAGATAATGATGGAACTGTCTGATTTTTTTCTTCTTTTCTTCCCACCTCCTGCCGCCCTTATCCGTACTCTGCTTTCCCCAGGTCACAGTGTCCGGTTTGCAGACATGCCTGGGAAGTCACGGAAAAAGAAAAAGAACATGAAAGAACTGACTCCACTCCAGGCCATGATGTTACGAATGGCAGGTGAGTAAGGTGGATGTAATACGTAATGGTCATATGCCATTAGGCTTCCAGTTAAGGTTTCTCTGGTAAGCTTACTTTGCACAGGTTTTATTTAACAGAGTAAATATTTTACTGTTGTGATGTAGGATCTGCTGAAAATATCAGCTGTTGTTAGGTATTTTGAGTTATGGCTTGGTTTTTACTTCTTTTTTCTTTTGTTTGTTTAGGCTTTTTTTGTTTGCTTGTTTTTGTTGGTTTTTTAAAATTTAATTTTGTTTAAGTAGCATGTGTGTTCTGCTTAGCAGGGTTGAAGAGCAGCAATTTAGTGTTTTTTTCTTCTAAACATTTTCTTGCTTAGCTTTTAGACAGTTTTTCAAATGCAATATGGATCTCTTGGTGAAAGAGAAGGGGTAACATTGTCTGTGTGCTCAGCATGTAACCTGTTGTAAGGATTTGGACTCCCTAAAAATATCCTTCTGCTGAGATAAGTTAACCAATAGAATGAAGATTATTTTTTTATCTGTTTTAGAAAGAAACTCCAGTATCTTTCAAAGGTGCAGGACTTTCTTGGACATGGGGATTATGTTTATTTTGACATTGTGTCCCCAAGGCCCTGTTGTCCCCCCTCCACACAAACTCCCATAAGGCATAGATCAAATAGCTGCAGTTTGGGTTGGTAGTAGAAGTTTCAGGTCCCAGAGGAACACGTAGCTCTTGTTGTCAGAGCTCTATCTAGAACAGCGATGATTTCTCTATTATTATTTTTATTTGTTTTCATTTTATGTTTAACAGTAAAAAGTGATTAGTTTTCTTCCCTTTGAAGTAAGGTTTATCTTTCTTTTTTTCTGTTTATTTTATTTTGCGTGCTCAAGTTTCTCTGATGTTCACAAAGATGTTACGCGTAGACAGATTTTATAAGTATATCTCCATATCCAGGTCAGGAAATTCCAGAAGAAGGGAGAGAAGTGGAGGAATATTCAGAAGAAGAGGAGGAGGAGGAAGAGGACTCAGAGTCTGAAGAGACATCACAGCAACAGCAGCAACAACAACAAATCAATGAGGAAGCTCTTACGGAGACCGGGTCATCTACTGCGACTTCCCAGGCTCAGCAGCAGCAGCAGACTGCACAGGCCGTTCCTCCAACTCAGATACAGGCGCCTCCCATGCCTGGGCCTCCTCCGCTGGGACCTCCTCCAGCCCCTCCACTAAGGCCCCCAGGCCCGCCCACCGGCCTTCCTCCTGGCCCTCCACCAGGTGAGCACTTGATCTGCTCTGCTTTGAAGGAGGCAGGCTCACAGGCAGTGGTATCAGTTTGGGAGTTTGGAAGCTGCAGAACGTGTTGGAGTGTATGTACCCAGTTACTGAGACCTGTCTGTCATCGGTCGACATCATTGTGGCTGTACCTTGCTTTTGAGGCATCAGGCTCCTGTAGCTGTAGCCTTCCTGATGGTTGTCTTTGTAGAGCCAGCACTGGCAGACAGCAGCAGAGCCAGTGTACGAAGTGGAGTAAAAGAGCAAAGGTACTTATTTTTAGGCCAGAAGGACAATCAAATGCTACAGAGGAAGGTTTTTAGCTGTTTAAATTCTGACAAACTCATCTCCAAAGCTGTTACCAGTTACTACTTAATTACATGGGGAGGGACCCTTTTCCCTTGCTACACTTAACTATTACAAAGATGCTTCAGCTGTGTAACTGCTGCCTCTTCTTGTACCGTTGTGTCTTGAGATTTTTAGAAATTCTGTTTAATCTGGCAGCTGGGTAATATAGCTTTCATTCATACGTTGAAGATCTTTATTATTAGTTGATGAGGTAGTTGCTGGGATATATTTTTAACTGTGAATTAAATTTCTCTTTTGTTGCACAAATGCTTTCAGGAGCTCCTCCGTTCCTGAGACCTCCCGGGTTACCAGGGTTGCGTGGGCCTTTGCCTCGACTGCTGCCACCGGGTCCTCCCCCTGGGCGACCACCTGGTCCTCCCCCAGGCCCCCCACCAGGTCTGCCCCCAGGTCCTCCTCCACGTGGTCCTCCTCCTCGTCTGCCCCCTCCTGCCCCACCAGGTAAGGGGTTCTGTTTGTTTCAGTGCCAAGTCCCTTCTTGCTTTCTTCTTGCAGTTTTTGCTGTGGTGATCAAGCCAGTGAGGTATCGTTGGCTGCCAGTTTGCCTTTGTTCCTGTCTGTGGCTGCACTGTGCTATGTGCTGTTACATTATTCTGTGTAATAACAGCAAATAAGTGCTGTGCATAGTTTGGTAGCAAGAAATCTGCCCTCAAAAAGGGAATTCCAGAGTTTAAACTTTTGCTCTGCTGGGCTCTCTGAATATCCTCTGGGTGCTATAATGGTGTTCCACTAGATGAGTTGGAGATTGGGATATTTGTTCTTTCTGCCTGGGTCAGATATTTCTGCTGACTCTGAAATTCCTGTGGGAGAGATTGTCAAGAAACTTTATTTTCAGAGTATAACTTTAAAAATTGAACGATATACAAGCTCCTGTGGCTTTCAGAGTCTGAAGAGCAGCATTTTCAACTCAGCATTTGGTGCAGGATTGAAAACTGTTTTTTTTAAGCCAGTGCTACTGCATCTTGTTGGGAGTTATATTATTTCGGTTTTTGTTCTTGGCATTCTGAGCCTGTGCACTTTTTGGATCGAATAGTTTGAAATTCCCCGATGTGGAGACAGCTCATGCTTGCTTTTCTTCTTACAGGTATCCCTCCTCCTCGCCCAGGCATGTTACGGCCACCTCTGGTGCCTCCCTTAGGACCTGCCCCACCCGGGCTCTTTCCACCAGCTCCCATTCCAAATCCTGGGGTACTGAGCGCCCCCCCCAGCTTGATTCAGCGGCCCAAGGCGGATGACACCAGCGCGGCCACCATCGAGAAGAAAGCCACGGCCACCATCAGTGCCAAGCCGCAGATCACCAACCCCAAGGCGGAGATCACGCGCTTCGTGCCCACCGCCTTGCGAGTGCGCCGCGAGAATAAAGGGGCTTCCGCTGCCTCCCAGAGAAAACAGGATGATGAGCCTGCCCTCCCGTTAACCAAAGCTGCCCCTAAGGCTGGATCATCTGCCCCTATCTCTGTACAGACAAAGGATGATGTGTATGAAGCCTTCATGAAAGAAATGGAAGGTCTCCTGTGACCTGTCGTAGTCCTAGTCAGCTTTCCTGCCCCTCTGAACACGGATCAGATCACTGTGGAGGGAGAAGAAGGGAAAGTCCTCCTGCAAGCAACAAAAGGGCTCGCATGATTGGAAATAGTTCCCTACCCACAGGTTAACTTGCCAGTGTGCTGTGAATAGAGACCGCTGCAGCTGAGGTGTGCCTGGGGTCCTCCTTTCGGAGCCACCATGTCCACTTGGTGAAAGGAAATTGCAGTAAAGAAGGCGATGCTGCTCCCCTCAAGTCCTCCCCCTTCCTTGGAGGGGGATAATGATATGCTGGGGACAGGGGTGTTGGAGAGGGGGGTGACCACGCTCTGCCTGAATCCTTACACACCCTGAGTGCTCTGGTGAGGGTAGTGGAACAGGTTTTTAAGGAGCCAGAAAAGTGTTAGCAGCATTTCATAGACAAATGGTTGTCCAGTTTTTATTTTCTGTACTGTTTTTTTTTTTTTTTCTGTAAATATTTTATAATCATGTTTTTTAGTTGCAGTGAGGTTGATCAATCATCTTTCTTCCAGGGTAGTCAGGGAGGTAATTTGTTGCGTATACTGTACACTGGAATTTTGCACCCTATCCCCTTTATGGTCATCTTGATGGATTTTTGTTGGCTGGGGAAACTTCATTTTGTCTTGTGAAAGACAATAAATGTTCAGTGTATCAAAATACTGTTTTTTCTGTGATTTGTGTAAAACTAGCAGGCAAGTGGAGAGGGGGGAGGGTTCCTTGCTCGCCTTGGAAGAGGCATTCAGGACCTCAGAAAAGAAAACCAATAACCACGTTGTAAATAAGATATACTTACTTTTTTCCACTAACCTTCTGCTATATTCTTGTTTTTTAAGTTCATAAACATCCCTTTTAACCTTTATTGGTAGCTAGTAGAAACCTAAGTCCTGAAATACCACTAATAAGTACAAACCAATTTATTTTATATACTCTTACTGGAAGCTTTGCTTCACATCAAGCCTCAGATAACCACTGGGTGCATCATGGACAGGCTACCTTAGGTAAAAATTAGTAAACAGTTTTAATGTTAAAAGAGTTGACTGACAGATAATTTTACTTGTGGCTAATAATATTAAGAGACCAGACTAGCAGATACCTCAAACAATACATTTAGTTGGCTGTAAGTTTCAGGCTTAGCTGAATACACCATGTTTTGAGGTTAAATCTGCTTTAAGGAGGCAAAGTTATTAGCTATTAGCTAACCAAACTTACACTTGAAAACTTTGCATCTGTTTTCACAAATTCTGGACACGATCAAGAAGCTTTGCACAGCAGTTCTCTTCCTGGTTCAGGACTTAGTTGCAGTTGTGTCAGTAATATCTTAAATATTTTTTTTGTTGTACTTTTGAAATATGTTTTAGCTAAGCCTGAAACTTTCAGCCTTGTGCACACCCTTCTTCCACAGTAATTTTATGATACTCATAGGATCTGGGGTGCATTAAAAGGAAGAACCATGATTTAGAGTACAAAAGCTTCAAGGAATGAAGATGGGAACAAGAAAAAAAATACAAATAACTGAAATTGATGGAAACAAGAAAGCAGAATTCGGAGAATGAAGGGAGAGCCTGTTGTACAACCCTGGTGTAGCAGAGGGATGTGGCTAAGCCCAGGTGCAGGCTCCTTCGTTGCTTTACGCAGGATAGTGTCTGCCCTTGCCCAAAGTGTATGGAAGAAAGGCAAATATGCCAGGAAATAAAGAGGAACCAAGGGCGATTACCAAATCAACAGGAATCTCTTTATCTGTAAGACGGGGCCAGATCATAGCAGAGGAGCAATCTTGAACCTTCAAGAAATCACTTCGGCTTACTGGTGCAGCGAGCTGTTCTCGAGTCTGAGTGTGGCAGCCTGACTTCTAATGCTCTGCAGAACAGCCTTGCAGTTAATACCTCGTTGTGGTTGATTTTAGGAGCTCTCTAAGCACAGACACAGAGTCTAATTTGGAAAGGAGACATCGTTTATTCTGCGTGGGGTGTACAAGTCAAGCGCACCGAGGAGTAAAAGGTTACATCCTTTATACAGTAAAATTTACATGAACCCGCCCACCTACTGCATATTCTCCGCCTACCTAATGCATATTGTGTGATGTAACTTTACGCAATTCTCGAAACAGGAAGTTCTTTCTTTATTAAGCAACTTCTGTTGTAGAAGTTATCTGACGACATCAGTTATGTTTGCAGAAGGTGAAAAGATCCAGCCTGGAGACAGATCCTTCAGCTTGAAGACACCAGTATGAGTTTGATTACAGCAATGCTGAAGTAATTTGTCCCTAGAATCAGAGAAACCTCCTGTAGTACGTGTTGCTGCCTAGTTTCTACACATGTCAGGAGTGCTGGGGTGTAAATCTTCCCACTGAAAGTAAAGTTTCTCTTTTGTCATAACAATAACACATTTTTAAAGTAGCCCTGTAGTAGCGGTTTAAAATACAGGATTATCTCTAAACCGACAGCGATGGCATTAGCGGGGGTTCTCCCCCGTTCCGGGGAGGCAGCCGTGAGCCTCTGCTCTCCTCGG
>VZTA01019678.1:4937-74466 GCA_013398855.1 Mohoua ochrocephala
CCCATGGCAATATATACTTTTTACACCAGAAATTACAAATTGTTACAGAACTGTTGCAATACACTCATAATTCTTTGCTTTTTAGGATAGGTAAGTCACAGAAATTCCTTCCTCAAATAAGGAGTAAAAAAAGCACATCTGATACTGAATGCAGATCTTCTTTACAGTTTAAGATTGGAGAGAGAAAAGTGTAGCAGCAGACCTTTCATAAGGGATCAGCACCTTATGTGCTGAAATGTTAGATATATATCTCCGTATGACTTGTAGCACTACAAAGATCACACTGTCTGCACATACTCAAGCTGGCACTTTCAGATGGAAATATCACAGAAATTTTTTAAGTGTTTCTGAGGAAGGAAAAGCGAAATGTTATTGTCTAACAGCTTTGCTCATACAGAGATCTGCTAATTCGGTAACATAATTTTGTTTGATTCTTCAATGCACAGGTTAAAACCTAGCTGTGCTCTGCAGCCAACCTAATTTTTCAGTACTCAGTGGAGCGGTGCTTGCAGAATATCTTGGTTACTCAGAGATCATTTCTCTTATAAAAGTGCTCTCAAGGTTTTGGGGAACAGAAGAGTTGTTGTTTTTCTCTACACCCAGCCGTGAAGGAAGGTCAAGAAACTACTGAACAGTGCTTATTACTTTATATGCTGTGTGTCCAGAATGGTTGCACAGCAAAACGAACAGATCATTTTGATGGGCAGTGAATCGGGAGATCTAAATAACTGCTGTTACACAGACAGTAATAATGGTCTGATACAGAGTGAAGCATGAAATATTGTATGTTTAGTTGTTTCAGTATTATATTATGACTGTTACGATGTTAAAAAATGGCTTTTCAGTCTACAGCCTTATTTTTCAAATAAAAAACTCTCCCTCCCATCAATATCTCCAAGACTGAACATAAAAATTCAGTATTTCCCTCATCCTAGGTCTGCATGCTGACTGTATGTGCTACATGCTTCAGATCTGGTGATAAAAAGTGCACCATATTTAGCAAATAAATGCGTGTCTCTCTTTCAAAGCTTCTTTGAAGGACATCTTTCTCAAAAATATAATGAAATAATATAATTATATTTAATTTTTAATCATGCAAAATAGCATGAAGGTTGCAATCACATTCACAGCTTCACCTTTTCAAATGTTAAGTTCTGAAAATTTTATAAAAGGCAGGATCAAAATCCTATTTGCATCCAACATTCCCAATAAAACAGAATTAATTCCAATACTGTTCAAAATTACTCAAGACTTTTTTTTTTTCTAATTGCTTATATTTCTCTTGCCATATGTGCAATGTAAAAACATATTCATAGTTTAATATTTAAAAAATTTGTATAGCTTATTTGGGCCACTTGATGCTCATATGTGCCAGCTAAAAATAGATAATACTGCACAGGAACTCACTATTAATATATTAGATTAAAAAAGAAAATTATGGAAGTAATAGTTTCTGTGTGTACATTAATGAAAACAAAGTGTAATTATTTAAATTATGTTTATATTTTTACTTTTTAAAGAAGAAAATACAGTACAGAAGATATCTTGATTCAGTATGCATTTTTTGTATTTTATCAGGCAAAAAGGAAGAAAGGATTTGCCAGAAAATGACAATCAGGACAACCATAAGAAAAAATGATTGTATAAGTCAAAGCCCGGTAAGCATAAAAGAGCTGTTTCAATGCTGGGCCTATGGCTTGACAAACCAAGTGTTAAGAAATCAGTTATAAGCAACAACAAGGAATGTTTTCCTACTCATAAATGGAGTAAAACTAGCTATTTCTATTACTGAAAGAGCCCTCCTATCTGGAGAAACATCTGGCTTCAAATCAAAAATACGGACCATAGTTACTTTAACTAATGAAGGCACTGAACTCTTTACCCTGAAATAATGTCCTGCTCTAAAAAAGGAGCAGAAATGTTTCAACTCAAAATGTGATGGAACACTGCTGCATTCCTCTTTGAAGACCTTTATGCTGGTGTCTTCTCCCTCACATAGCATGGGTTTCCATATCATAGATTCATGATCTCATTTATTTATGGGTCTGCTTAAGACATCTTATTTCTCAGCTTTGGTGTAGCCCCATCTACAGACCCCGGGAAATTTCTGAGCAGCAAATGTGCTTCTCATGTAGCACTTAGAAGCAATTGACAAAGCATCTCAAGGCTTCTAAAAGGCCTCTGGCAAGATTCTCTTGAAGAACCTAAGCAGTCATTAGGGAAGAAGCAAAATGTCATCACATGTTAAAAGCCATCCTGATAAAAGGTCAATAGCGATCAAATTTTAATAGCAGGAGGGCGTGTATTTATTTAGTTTTAGAAGGGTTGATAATGAGGGAGTATAAATATATGGATGAAATTGGAGTAATTTGCCACAGTTAAGAGAAGAGTCTGGAGAGCTTCACAGTTGCTTCAACAACCTAGGCTGAGACAGCCATATGACAAAATAAAGACATGGTACTGACTAAATAAAGAATATTAAAATGAAAGATTTAGTCAATACTCATAGGTTTTTTCAGCTAGGTGAAGAGATCCTTGCCCTTTCATCCAGTTCTGTGAAGATCTCTGCTCTCCTGCAGACAAAAAGGCTAAGAGCTATGGCATTTAGGCAAATGGATAGGCAGTGGAAACAAGCTCATTCTAGTGTCTCTTACGAATCAGTGCTGCAGTAGTAGAGAGAGTGCTCTGTGCTGCTGTGGTCTACATTGCTGCAGTTCTACATGGCTGCAGAGCTAAAGCATTCAGAGAGGAGCAACAAGAATGTTGGCCAGGTCATGCCTTGAATGGCACAACAAATGAAGCCTTCCTTTTTATGACTTTCTATTGTAAACACTTTATCTTTTCTTCCCTCTCTACCCACCTTCCAAAAAGACCTGCCACCATCCCGCCTCCATCTGTATTACAGCCCCCTTTTCCCAGTATCTCTTTGTTCCCGATTTCCTTGATGGCTGCACATCCTTCACACAGAGCAGATTCCATTACCCTTCACACAGGAGGACCTCCAGATTTTCATGTCTGCATTCCCTTAGCTCCCTTTCCTTTCCTCTCCAGCTCCCCCACCAGCACTCTTTTTCAGTCATGGGATTTTGGCCCATCAAATGGTGGTATCTGCTGTGCCTGACTGGGAACTACATACGTGTTCTTGGCCAGATTGCTGCTGTCAAACTTTGGATAGGGCTGAGCATGATTGCATTTAATTAATTAATAACTGGGATTATCAGTGCGTAGGACAAAGTCTTTTTTTACTCCTGTCAAACCTCAAGAAATTTCAAAGTTATAAGAGTAATCTTTTGGTCTAACTTGTATGGGTATGTCTCATTTCATCACATGCTTGGAAGGGAGTGGCTCAAAGCAACTTTCATACGCCCCACCTGCATAAGAAATCAGATTTAAGTCTCTCACAAAGAGAACTAGACCTAGTGTAGCCATCCTTGATTTGCCACCATTTCAACTCTGCTTAAGTTTAATTTAAAAGCGTAAATTTTTTTTCTGTCAACATATCAGCTAAGAAAATTCTTCACATAATGTAACACTGAGAGAAAGCTTTGCTCTGCTGAAGCCTAGAGCACAAATAATTTTCTAACTAGTATGTGCCCCAGCTGGTTTGTTACTGCATCTGCTTTTTGGATATATTTCTTTGAGTGATAACACAGCCCTCAGTCACAAACAGTAAAATAAAAAAGGGAAAAGCTTTTGCAATGATATGCTTATCCTCTTGAACCTTCAAGGAGAAAGATAAACTTCCCTTCATTTTACTTAGAAGAATTTAACTTTTTATCAGTGAACATGAAAAGGACATGGATTCAGCTGTGCTGTTTCAAAGTTATTAATTTGTAAACTGGGGATTCAGTTTTGGTATCCATAGCACAAGGTTGAAACAAATCATGTGATTAAACAATAAAGAAAAGTTTAATTAAAAACAATTATTTTAAATGTGGCTAAACTTAGAATGAATGAATTTTAGAAGATAAAGTAATTTTTAAGACCAAAGTCCTTTTCAAATGTAAAAATGGGTTTTAATCACAAAGAAGTTTGAAATGTAATATTTTTATAACAAAATTTGAGATATCTAATTTTTGTTCTTATTTTCTTTTATTTTACTCATAGGTAAACGTGGCTTCTTGTGATGGAAAATGCCCATCTGCAACAATTTTCAATGTCAATATTGATAGCCACCTAAGGTTCTGTAAATGTTGTCGAGAAGTTGGAACACGAGTCCTGACTGTGCCATTGCGCTGCTCAGGAAATGGCACTGAAATCATGTACGTCATTCAAGAGCCTATAGACTGCTCCTGCCAGTGGAACTGAACATCCCTGTGGACACGATTTGGCTTTCGCCAGACACAGTTTTTTGATCATGTATGGCTGTAGTATTCTGTAGGGAAATAAAAAAGGCATCAGTTATGCTTTATAACGTAACTTTCCCCAAATTTAGCAAAGATGTTGTTTGTTGTTCTTCAAATTGTCTTTGAAAATATTGGCAAGTATAGAAAGAAAAACATAAATCCTTTTGAACAAGGTGTAGTTTATCCATCATTTATTTCTACTCAATGGCTTTCTGATGAGGTGGTGAAAAAAGCTGGTTAATATCTGTATTTCCAGTGTTTTAAAGTTCTGGATTGTGGCTACCTATCAAAGTTGAGAATTTCTTAGTGGTTCCTTTACTTAGGAGGTCTCCAGTTGAAAACCCTCACCACTCCCAAGTTTAAATGGGAAAGAAGCATATTAGGATTTTGAGAATGAATGAATGAATTTATTTTAAAAATAGTGGGTTCAACTGTAACGTTTTTTATCTTGCTCAAAAATCTGTCTTTTATCCATTAAGCTGTTGTCAGTGATGGATTCTGCTTACACTGTAAGTCACTGAGAAACAACATGACTGTGATCTGTAAGTGCTTGTAGGAAATCTCCAGAGTATATAGCAGAATCATAATATCTTGAAACCTTAGACATGTATTTAATTTTTATGTGTATTATAAATATGAAGCATGAATAGGCGAAGTCTGAAGAGTTATAGCTTTTGTGCCTTAAAAATATCTGAAATCCATTTCTGCTCTGAAGGTTTCCATTTTATACGCATTTTTTCAATTTTCACAGAAAAGAAATTCGCTTTCTGCTAGGTATAGAATGTGATTATATGTATATATATTTATTAAAAAAACCCAGGATACTGCACATTTTAAATATTCATAATGGATTTTGTCTTTTTTCCCAGTCTGAAGATTTTTTGTTCAATATATGTTTTAAATTTTTTTTAATATAGATATTTAGACTATTGGCTGAATTTAGGAATCATAATTTTTGAGTCCAGGAAAAAAATCAAGTAAAATAAATGTTTTGAAGGGCTTAGGTGAGTTATTTGTGCTCAATCAAGCTGTAAATGTCTATGATTCAGCACCTTACAGTGAATATAATCTCCCTTTAATTAAACATACAACATAACCTGCTTTTAAAAATAAAGGATACAGGTTTAAGATTGTTTCTAGAAGATTACTTTGTTATATAAACTCACTGAATTAAAATTATTTAAATTATGACAGTATTTTCCTTATCAATTTTTCTTTTAATTGACTGGGAATTAAAATTCATGTCTAAAAGTTTTTAAACCTTCTGACAAATAGTTTTAATTTCAAGCTGTCATCATTTAATTACAAAAAGGTTGGATTATCACAAGGGTTATTACAATGAAATATAAGCAATATAAAATTTAAAAACTGCCTTAGAATCCAAGGCTATTTTGCTACTTTGTGTGACAAATCTTTAATTGTTCGCTACATTCAATTTGATGGCTTATAAAGAAAATAGCTTATACAGAGAAATCTGTCATTACTAACAAGACTCATCTACTCATCCGTATCATTAAAAATAGTGACTTGGTTTAAAAATTAAATGACAATCCATTTAAAATATCAGCAAAATATTTAGCCATTATAAAGAAATAGCAATCAACTAGTGATCAAAATAAAGTGGCACTTTGAGAAAGCATATGCTTCATCTGCCTGTTTTTATGATTTGTAAGGCAGATATTTCAAGTTGTATTATATACCAGGGCCTAGAACCAAAACAGTCTCTGATACGGCTGTCAGAATTCGTGTACAGAAACTTCATGCAGGCAAGAAATAAAAGTGAAATCATAGTCATAGCTGTAATGTTTATGTACTTGTACAGCAAAGTAAAAGACAGCTTTTAAAAGAAAAATACATACCTTTGTTTTTTGAGGTAGAGGTAGGTATCCTATATTTGCATTAAGAGAGTTTGGCCCAAAGCTACTTAATGAATTTAGCATTCGATAAAAAGGAAGCTCTCAAAATATAGCATTTTTCCATATAATCATCAAATATTTTCACTGAACAGCTGTGGCCTTTTATAAGCCTTGTGCTTTTCTAAGATTTAGAACTGTGTTTGTAATTGAAAAGAATTTAATAAACATTGTTTTGCAGAGTGATAATAAATCAGTGTTGATGCAATTACTTAAGCTTTGCCACTAAAATGAATTCAAAACCTTAGGAAAACCTGGAAATTATAAAAGAAGTTATGTTTAAAACTTCATGACAACCTGTAATAAGATAAACGGTATTAAACTATTTTTGTCCCATTAAGACAACTTTCCTTTCTAAATGCAGCAATCAGAAGGAACTGTGTCAAGGTTCTCCCTGAAGCCTACAGCAAAACCTTACATCTTCAGCGGAGCTGGATTGGGTGGCTCTAAGATTCTCTTTCATTTTACAATTAAACTTCAAACTCGGGCTGCTTTGGCCTTGTCAGAAAGCAAACATCTATTAACACCCATGAACCATTTCCTGCCCAGCCCAGCCAGCCCTTGTAGCTCACTTGCAGAATGTGATGTGTTTTATACAATGTGAACTAGCCCTCGCAGGCCTTGCACCACAGAGCAGCTTTGAATGAGCCTGCAGCGTGGCAGGACTGTTCTGCTCCACACATCTCCTCTGTCTGCAACTTAAATATTAACGTATATGCAGTTCATGGCTCTGTCTTGGCCTTCTCATGCATCTTCAACTCTGCATTCCTGCCTCAAGCCCTATCCTTAAATTTTGTGTAACTCTAACTGCACAGTCATCTTGTGAGCTGCTTTGGAAAGCTGATCCAGCTCAAACTTTATTTCATTAAATGCCAAAATTAATTAGTCTGTTTATTATTGACTAAAAGAGCTTTAATACCTACAGAGTTCCCTCCCTTCTACCCCCTCTGAAACTAAGACTAGAATAATTTATGCTCCCCTAAAAGAAAGGCTGGGAATGCAGGCTTCTGAAACTCCCACACTGTCACTGAAAAATGCGAGGAGCTGTGTACGATGGAGCGGATGCCTCGTGCTGCAGTCCCACCATGCCTTGTCGTTTCTCCCATTTGTAGCTGCTTCCAGCGGCCCTTCAGTCTTACATTTCCACTGTTCTCTTCTTCTTCCTGAACTTGCAAAAGAAATTGCACAGTATAAAGGCTTAGCCATAAAACTGTGCAGATATTTTAAGGATTAACATAAAAATATCTCTACCCTTAGAATCAGATTGTACCTGAATATGCTTCTAAAAAGTGGTAAGTCTTTGCCATGTTATTTATATTTGACTTTTATAATTCCATTGCCCTTTTACCGGGTAATTTTTTAAGACCAACTCTAGCCCAAATATACAATTAGAATTTGAAGCACAGCTTTTAATATTAGGTATAACCCACTTACTGTGTGTTTTCATTAATAAAATCCTAGAGTATAGCTATACAGGCAGCTAAAATTCCCATTTTTAGCTAGCCAAAGCTGTATACTAAAAATGAAAAGTAAAATGTAATTCATTTGCATGATTTATTTCCTCGTTGCAGACAGAGCTCTTCTCAAATGCATGCACCTGTGTATTGGTTAGGGTAGCATCAGGCCTGAGGTTTGGTGTTTGAGCACAGTTACCAGCCACGCAATAGACTGAGAGGCAGAGGCATTTGCCAAAACCCAGTCTGGGGTTACAAATGGTCACTCTGCTGTTCACAGTGTTTCAGCAATGACAAAATTCTCTTTCAGATGTGGCTCCTTTCCCCCTTCTTTCACACTGTGTTTTCCGGACACTAATTTTTTTTCTGTTGATCTTCTGCACTGCTGATAAACTCATCTTACAGCACCTGTAATTAATTTTTATAATTATTTTCTTTTATTATTATGCATTACTTCTGTATAATTCTTTCCATCTCTTTTTCTTCCATCTCACCTTTTATAAGAATTTAAAGGACAAATCCAGTCTACAAGTACTACAGAGACTCACCTTTGTGTAAAAGCTACAGCCAAATAAACATGTAGATACCATTCAGGAATACTGTGACAATGGTAAACATTGACTTGAACTGACTTTTTAAAGTTCTGTCTCATCAAAACCTTTTCCAGATGTTACCTTGAGATGCTGCTGCTGCTGTAATCATGTACAGGTGTACGTCCAAAGGAAAAATCCCATAGGGGTGTGTTCTACTACAGAGGACAAAACATGAATGAGTTGTCACAGGTAACCATAGCAATATAACCATCATGGAGGACAAAGCATGGAGGCCAGAACATTAGCAAAAAATTTGTACAGTTACACATTCCCAACTATTCTGGGGAATACATTTTGAAAAAATATGTGCAACATGTAAGTAAAAACTCTTTTGAGGGGTAGACTTCAGCACTTTAATGCAAGAGGAAAAAAAGGGTTTTATTCAGAAAATGTTATGGTGGAGAGGGTTTGTGCCTAACATGGTATACTAAATCTTGTCTAATCTTTCTTTAAATGCCAGGTGGAATGGGCAAGATGCCTATAGAATAAGAAAACTTCAAAAATTATCTGTCCACTAACAGGTCACCACAGTTTAGGGAGGAAAGGTATATTCAGAACTGAAGGACAATGAGCTATGGCAAATAAGATACATTGGCTGGATCTTGGCAGCCACATACTGATCTCTTAAGAATGGTAATTTTTGCCTATTTGGAAAAATAATTCTAGATATGGACCAATTAGGTGGTCCTATATCTACTGAAATCAGTGGGAACTGATTCCCCAAGACCAGAGATTTGAGAATCTTGCTTCAAGGAGATAGTCTGAAAAAATGTCTTATACATGTAGTTTATAGTTTTATGAGTAGTTTTGTATGGTAGAGCTTGAAGAGCTGCTTCCGTACTGATGTCACATTCTGGAGAAAACCAGTAGCGAATGATGTTAAGACTTAATCACAAGAAATGCTGAATAAAAGGAATGTGGTTATGCTTTGGGGAGGGTTCTTTTGATTAAGGTGGAATGTGCCATGCACACGTAATTTATTGGCATTAACATAGGGAGGGCTCCTGCTGGTGTCTTGAAAATCACTTTGTTAATAAAGTCTCCCTTTGTGCCTGATGACTACAAATTGCTCTGAAAAAAAAATTGAGCATGTCTGCTTTGCAAAACAGCTGAATAGGCAGTAGCTTACTTTTGTCATTGACAGCTAAAATAGCATTCGGGTGATTACACCCCTGTGCTCTGCTGCTCTGGCAGGAGGATTGACTCAGTGTTTTGGGATGAGGGGTTTCATTGCAGCAGCTTTTGATTTACTGTGTGTGTCTTTCAGTCTGGGTAACATAAAAGCTCCAAAACGTTGTTTTTTTGGCAAGAGTAAGCCTGCCTTGTTTAGTACAAGTTCTAAATAACACTTTAGTTGAAAATTTTATTCCTTATTTCATGATTCTCAGTTCAGTGGGATACAGGTTTTAGTAAAAATTAGGAACAACCCACTGAAAAACAAGGTACTGTCTCAAGACAGAGTATGATGTGGTGATAGCACCTAGGGAAATACTAAGTATGTATTATGAGTGTTGCTCCTTTTTATGGTACACATATACCATGGCACTGATCTTTCTTTATTCTATAATCAGTAAAAAAAAAATTATCAGCTTATTAAACTGATTTAATTTCAAAGAACACAGTGGGAAACTAATTTTCTATTAAAAAGATTAATCGGGAATGGTCAGGGTGCTGGGAATTATACTGAGGTAAGTTCAACTCAAATTGCTGCTTCAGATCTGGCCAAAGATGGATGTCACACAATATATTTTTCAGAGCCAAGTTCTTGTTCAGCAGCCTTTGGGAAATAGATCAGTGATCCTACTGCTATGAATTCTTGTCTATTTTTTATTTATAAATGCTTATACAGGTGACTTTGTGTGGGACCTCTGTAAGGTCATGAGACATACCAATGGCTCTGCAGCTGTGCTTAGTACTTCTGCAGAAATGTGTTTCAAGGCTTATTTTGTACACAGAACATCTGGATAGAAATGTGTACTGTAACAAACGACCACCGTCTGAAGGAAAATCAGTAAGGGGTAGCTCTGACTGCCATGAATTTTGATCTGGTAATCACATAAAAACTAAAAAACACTTTTTACACTGAGGGGTTTTTAAATGACTAGTGCATAACAGGCACATCCACACTTCACTGAAATTAAAAGATCTCAGGAAACTCGATATGAGGCTTGGGAAGAGGCAGGGCCAGAGCAAAGACACACATCTCGGGTGCACCATTGGCTGCCTCTGTATCCATGTGAAGCATAATTGTGTGTATTAGTTTTTACCTCCTTAGGATGTTCTGGCATGATTTTGCTTTGAAGCTGTGGTGGTACAAGCATTTAAGAGATACTGGGACTATAACATGTCTTTCTCTATGGATCAACCAATTCTGCTTCTGCTTTTATTGAAATATTTATTTAAGGTAAGGAAAATACTCTTTTTTTGGGGGGTGGATAACTAATCAAAGTGAATGTTGAAAATTGATGGTTTGTGATTTGGACTGGTTTTTTTCCCCATTGTTCTAGAAGTCACAGGGAGCTCTCATTTATTGCTATTGAACCTTCCCAGTCTTCCTTCTATTTAAATAGTTGGAAGCTTTTTTGAGGTCTTTAATCTGCTTTATTGCCTGCTGCTTTGGGTTTAATGTTGATCCCCAGAAGAAGTAAGATATCCCAGCACCTCTAAGTCACCTTTTAGACAGGATGGTGTGAGTTAAAAGCTTTAATGAGTTCATTATCACTTGTCTGACAGTGGTAAAAAGCAGACCCTTGAGGATGACTGTAAGAATAGCATATGAAAATTACCTATACTGTGTCAGTTTTCCACCATTTGCAGCTTAAGGACTTCTTGAGATGGGTGTATTTATTTTGCAATTTGTGAGTTTCACTGTAGTTCTCTTCTATGAACTTGAACTTCTGTGAACATGAATGGGCCTCCTCTGGCACCCCTTGAAACTTTCAGTACTCATTTTAAGCTTTGTCAGACAAACGACTTATTTTGTGAAGAACTGCCTTTTTTTCCCTCTTCTTTATATCTGGAGCATGCCAGCTGTGTTTCATCCATCACAGTGCTTCTACTTGAAGAGAAAATGAAAATCAATCTCTGCACACTTTTGGCTACTTCAGGTGTTATAGATCGCTGCTGTATTTCCCCTCAAGTGCTTCTTTTTCACTCTGAGAAGCCTACTTGAGTCTTATGTTGAGAAGCAGTCGATAGCAGAAATCAATAAGTGTTTGTTGTTTAGGTCTCCTGCCTCCTGTGTAGCCAGCCTGAAGATAGATTTGAACCTCAGGTCTTTCTGGTCAATTTAATAACTTTGGTTTTATTTTTTAAATTGCTGCAGTCTTTAGATAAGGGCCTAAAAAGTGATGGCAAGATGCTGGCAAAAAAAGGGAACGTTCTAAATCCCTCTCATTGGGTAAAAGTATGGAACGACTTCTGTGTGCAGTTGAAAATGCAGCTCTTGGTTTTTAGGCCTAAGTAGGATGTACTTATGTATAGTAAAATGGCACACAATTGCTGGTGGTGGAAAATTATTAAAAATGGTTAATTCCATTATTACCAAATATGTATTTTTTATCTTTAAAATCAGATTGTCCTACCCTTTGGATTGTCTGGGCTAGACAGATTGTATTTTCAGGGAATGCAAGCCAGCTATACACCCAATATACTGAATTAAAAATCTGCAAATTTTCCTGGAAAAATATTCCTTAAACACTCTTGTGTATGCCATAAATATTATAAGTTCATTGTGTCATTTTGTCCCAGAGGTGGTACACACCCTCTAAAGGTAAAAGATTTATAGAGGCTTTATAAACTTTACAAAGTTTATACTTCACAATGTATAATCTAAACTCTGAACACTGAGATATTGATAGATTTATAGTTATGTTAGTTATTCATTAGTTAAAGGAAGTAATGTTAAGCCAAACTGAATTCCAGAGTAAGTTGTACTTAAAATTAAACAGCTGAGTGTTTTTACTTTTTATAGTTTTGGTTTGGTTTGGTTTGGGGTTTTTTTTGTGCATGGTTGATTGCTTTACAGGACAACACAAAGTAATAGAACAATAAAACTCCTAACTTTTATTTTAGTGTTCTGGGGGTTCGTATTTGATTTTTATTTTGGTTTAGTTTTTTGAACTAGATTTTAAGTTAATTGCTAAAGATGGCATTTATTTGTCATCTCAATTTGTTAAGAAAGCAAAAATGGAACACAGAAGACAGAACTGCAGTCTTCTATAAAAGTTTTGTGATAGGGATGGGCATCACATGCACCAATTTCTTTGAATGTTAGATGTGATTCAGGTTTATCTGAAATTAGATTGAAGCAGCCCATAAGTTTCTGGTTCAAAATGAAACTCAGAGAAGTAACATGCTTCTCTGAAATGTCAAGCCAAGTCCTTCGAAGGCAGGTAAAATTATCAAAAAGGATGTGTCAAAAATGCAGGATACTTGCGTCTAGAATGAGTTCGCTTTTGCAAGAAGCCGAAGCGCTGATGCAATTTGCATTGCCATGGTAAATTAGATTGCTAGGGAGGTGTTTAATAAATTATTTCTTTACCTCTTGAAAGTGGTTGTTTATTATTCTGAAATATTTGAAAATTCTGAAAGTGATGCCACTGAAGTTTTTAACATGTAACGTAAGAACAGGACTGAGACCTCCAGCTCCTGACTGCCTGTAACTGTGGTTGCAGTATGAACATTGCAAGTGAAATCTCTGACATTGTCTCTAATATAAAACAATGACAGGTTTCTGTCATATTTGGGTCAGCTGACATGATTATTCCACCTCTGGAGAGAGAAAGAGAACTAAGACCTGTACCTGCTGAACTTGTAAAAAATTAGGAGGACTCTGTGTGTCACACAGTAGAGCTGGTGATACCGGCCCATGTGAAAACTATTGCTAGCTGACAAGCTCTAGGTAAAATTAGTTAAAATTGACAGACTTTAGTTATATAGTTAGAGGTATGTTTTCTGTATTTTCTACCAAGTTGCATTCATGTGTGTTTGTGCTGCAGGGGGCACAGTGTCTGGACTGTGACCAAGCGAAGAAGCCTGCTAGAACAGTTCTGATGGAGTGGACTGACCTGGCCAAAGGAGAGGATCCAGACTATTACATTGTGACATACCAGCAAGCAGATGCTTTCAGTCAAAAAGTGTGTTTTATCAATCTAAGCAATAAGTTGTTCCATGTTATTTAAGCTGCAGATACCAGTAATATTAGCACCATGTGTTTGTTTGGTTTGGTTTTTTTGTCTAAAAANAAAAAAGTAAAATAGCAAATAAAGAGAAAGTTTGGAAAAAATTACCGGATTTTTTAATTCATGTCAATTATGTGTACTCTTACAGAGTCCTACTGAAGCCAGTGGGACTTAAAAGACCCTTGAGTATCCTGTTGAATAAGGATGGATAGTCATATGCTCAAAATTAAGAATATGCAAGTCCTTCAAGGTACTGTGGTTTGAAGGAGGAGTCTAACTTCTCCAGGAGAGGCACAGACACTACCCCTACATCTCTGTGGGAAGGCATGGTTCTTATTTTGAGCACAGGATGTTCTGGAATGTAAAGAAAATATGGGGATTTTAATATGAAGGTGTTGGTTGTTAATGTGGTTTCTAAAAGGCTTTGTTTTAAATGCATCGGGTATTTTGTAGGGTAACTGCAGCCTCAAGTTTGATGTGCAGCAATATAAGCTTTCCTTCTAAAAGATTCATAGATCACTTATAAACTGTATTTTTATTAATTTCACTGTATCCAGAAATTCTTCTAACTTGCAGAATGTAAGAAACATTTCTAAAGTTGAATGGAAACCTGTCAATACTACAGTTCTGCTCGAGGAAAGTAAGAAGTATGATATTACAATAGAATCCCTGAAAAATGGCCGAATCTTAAGTGCAAAATCATTTAAGACACGTAAGTTGAGTAACACAAAATTATTTTGGTATCTTTATAGTTAGCCTAATACTGAAGATTAAAAAGTGGGGGTTCAGATCCTGAGGTTACTCATGTATTTAGAAACTTTGCACTGATGTATGTTTTCAACCATGAAATGTTGAAGGAATAATTTTATACAATGTGTTTGGTTGATGTAACAATTCCAAAATATGGGACTGATGCAAAAGTCTGTGAGATTTTTTAATGTTACAGGTTTTGCTATACTGCAGTAATTCTAGGAGAAGAAATTTATAAAAGAGGACCCTGGAGAAAGTCACTTAAAGTCTGGCAATTTCATAATAACATAAGGTCATGATTGTTTGTCTTATACAAATCTAAAAAATTTAAATTTTTTGTTTCAACTTTATAACAGTCACTCGTCAAAAAGGGTTAATGAGTATCTTGAAGATGTTAGCATTGTGACTAACTGGGACAGTCTTTCAGTATAAGAATTTACGAGTTTATCCACTGAACTTATAAAAACTTTGTTTGTAGCTGTAAATCTGTTCAGGACCACAAGTCCTGAACAGATAAAGGGGCTTTCCAATCTTAACTTTGTCAACTGAAATAGTTTATAGCATTACCTTTGTACACATTACAAGCTCATACTAGCTTTGGGATACAGAGTAGGACCTGAGTTCAGACAACAAAATTGGGAAAAAAGCGTAATAAGTTGAAATCATTGCAGGAGCCATCGACTGCTGAAAGAACATTCAGCAAGCGACAGGAAATGGTTATGCTGCTAACGTGTTACTGCACCAACATCTATTACTTAACTGATATTCTATGAAAATATATATTTTTACAGCTAAAACACTCCTTAAACTCTGCACTTTTATCTCTGCTTGCTTCAGATATAAGCAAACATACTGTGAAAATAAAGAAAAACATTGCTTTCTTAAATGGTGCTACATTTCCTTCTCTATTGGGTCTATCCCTCATCCCTTCTCAAAAGAAAAAAGTAACAATATTGATGAAATGAAACTTAGAGTTAATTATTCCTTTGTGATAAAACAGTACTTATTTTTTCTTTGTCTACTAGGTGGAATTTCAGAAAATGACATCAAGACTTCTGTGACAGCTACTACAGTGTCTTTTAATTGGAGTATGATGATCAAAGAATTTTCAGTTTCTCTTTTCCTGAATGGTACTTCTCAGATTATAAAAAGACCCAGTGGATTCTTTGTATGGAGAAATTTGGCACCTGCCACCATTTATACATTTAGGTTTATATTTGAACAATTCAATCTTGAATTTGTAAATGTCTCTCAGTCACTGGATATTCAAGCTGAAACAGGTATATATTAGTTTCTTGTAGTCACAGTGAATGCAAGTTAGTCCTGCATATTTTCCAGAAGAGTTCAGAGTAAATTGTAAAATCCTGTATTCCATTTTACGTATTGTAGTAGATACGGATGTTATTTCTAGAATGAGGAAATAAATTGAATGTTAATGACATAGGAAGGTTATTTCTAATTAAGACTTCTTAGTATTTTAGGAGCAAGAATTCAAATTCGCATGTGCAAATATTTTAAGCTAACTATATTTTTGCAGTCTAAAATAGGGTCAAGTCAATGTTGAAGTTAAGCCTTGTAATTATTGGAGTGTATGGGTTGAATTTGCTATGTAGTTACAATGAAAAGGCAAAGAAAATCCCGAGTTTGGTAAGGATTTAGAACACTTTCTGCAGCATTAAAAATTATGGGTTTTTTATTGTTGAGTGGCCAGTTTAGCTGTGCTGTTTTGTTAGAAGTGCTGTGAGGGAGACAGGATTCTGAGGATATTATGGCTTGGTTGTGTATCTTCATTCCTTTAAATGTGCTACTCTCATAATGCAACTTAAAATCTTTAAAATTAGATACACAAAAGAAAGAATTGTATACACTCCAATTCAAGGAAATAATTATTTTCCTAAACTCAAGCAGATATTAAAAGAAAATAATTTGTTAAATTCACTTTTATAATTAAAAAATTTGAACCATCAGAAACTAAACTTAAAAATTAATTTCTTTTCTAGAGTATGACAAAGATTAATGGATCTTTTTTTTTTCTTCACCGAGTTGCAGCTGTAGCTTTTAATTCAGTCAATCAGAATTTTTAAAACACTCAGGACTTTGAAGGAGTGTTGGTTTACAATTACTGAATGTTTTGGGAGTTAAAATCATGACTTAATTAAATGCTATTGTCCTCAAAATGTCTGTGTAATTATAAGATATAGTACCACTGCCATGACTAATACAACATATCTTTAAAATGCTGTCCTGTCTCACCTAAAGGCACCTGTTCCCAGGGGTGGGTGGCATTCCAGAGCAGCTGCTACCGAATGGGTAAGGAGAGCAAGCCATGGAAGGTGGCACAACGAATCTGTGAAACCTCTTCACAAGGGGCACATCTTCTTGACATAGGGAGTGAAGAAGAACATGGATTTGTGTTGTCATTTCTCCAGAAAATTAGTCGAATAATCATGTTATGGACAGGTCTTAATGACCTAAAGGTCAGTATATTCTCTCTTCTTTGTTATTACAGATCTGGAAGAAGAGAATTTTGAAACAGAGAAGCCAATCCTTTGGAATAAAAATTTCTGAAGAGTACATTGGTTATTTCTTTACATAGTTACTAGTAATTAGACCAAGTGTCATTGTTTATTCCTACTTAAAAATACTGAAAATATTTAGAAGACCACAGTTGGGGGAAAAAAATCCCCCAGTGTATATTTAACCTGTAATTTTGTGTGTGTGTGTGTGTGTGTGTATTTCCTGGGGATATTATTTTGCCTGTAGGTGGTGCTGCATTATTAGATTTTACATCTCAGTCTACACACACGTGTTACTGTGTGTATGAAAGTCTGGGGTTGGCTTTCTCAGTTTTGGTGCAGGTCTGAAATGTTGAGTGTTGAGCTCAGTGATGTCTGTCCAGCACAGGTGGAGCAAGGTGTTTCTTGTAAAATATTTCCTGTTCCTCGTATTTGGGATATGAAGGTTATTAATGCCATGTCTGCTGTTGCAAAATGATTCAGTGTTGTGTGGTGTGTGTGATTTGGGAAGAACTACAGACATAAATAAAAGTGTTGGGAAAGCTCTTGGAAAGATGGAGGCACTGTGCCAGAAATGTGGGACCCAGGCTTCTGTGATCTGGTTTAGTGAAAACTTTGTGCTAAGTATAGAAGGTTGGGAGAATGAGAGTGTTTTTTGGTTAAAAAAAATCTGCTCTCTGAAATTTAATTTTAATATTGTTTTGGTACAATTATTTAAACATTATGTTTAAATTATTTTAAAGTTATTTTGCTGTGAAAGTAGTAAAACCAAAGCAAACTCTGTGTGTAAGAGCAGGAGTTGTAAGTGTCACATCACGTATCACAGAGACAGAAAAATTCCTTTTTGCATACTGTTAAATAATGAGGCTACACAAACAAGTCAGAGTGAGATAACACGCGGACTGAGGAAACACAAATCTGTCTAGGTTAGAGGAGCACTGTAACCATCCTGGTTAGTAAAGCACCAGGAATATGTGCACTTCACATGTAATACTATTTTGTAAATATGACTCCTAAGTCACTTCTCAAATTGCTGTAAGTTTTACACCACAGTGATACTCCTTGTAACCAACTTGGTATTTTAGAAATGAAGTAGTATTTGTAAGAGGCTGTCAGAAATAGATGTCCCCTGGAAGCATTATATTTTTGCATGTTGGAAAGAGTACTAGAAAGTTGGTTTTTTTAAACTCTGATTACATAGAAAAGAGTCGATTGCCAGTTTGGAATTTGACTGTTAGTCAACTGTTTAATCATTACAAGCATTTTTATGTTTGTGGGAGTCAGTCAGTTAAATGAACTAAATGAGAACTTATGTTATTTTAAGAATAGCAAGGGATAATAGTAATAAAATGCTTGTTTTCCAAGAACTTCTTTCCTAAATATTTCTACTTAATTAGTGTGTTCAAGTGCTGTCTGAACATGTTTCAGTCCTAAATGTCATTGTCATCTGCTCTCATCTTATGACAACTACAAATTGTACTTGCACCTAATTGCACTTACCTGAGGAGTTTAAATATCGTGGGACATACAGTAGGAGTTGCAGGATTTCTTTAAAATCTGAGATGTGAATTGCAGATTCATTTATTTTTGCTTTCTCATTTGTATTTGAAGCATTAGGAAGTTAAATTTCTGTTTTCAATAAGAAATTTCAAAATTTCTATTTTTCTCCAAGAAGCCCAGGACTTGAAACACTTGCTGAAAAGAAGTTGAGGCTGTAACCTACTCAGGAGAGTCCAGCAGCCTTAGGGAAACTGCCAAGCACTGTGACACTGATAAAAATTAGCAGCACTGTGAGCAAGATTAGTTCTGTAGCATTTGTGTTCTCACAGTTTCTCCTTCTTTAACCCTACTTTGATCTATACCCTCACCCTGATGAGGGTGAGCATTCTGTGAAAGGCAGCAGAGACCCTGGAGATGTAGGTCACTGCATGAATGAGTGGAGTGCTCTGGTGATACCCTCATGTCTGTCCTGACACTCTGTGCACTGACACTCTTGAGTTAGGAATTGGAAAAGTTACCAAAAACTGTTTACTGAGCTTTCTCTTACAAGCCTTGCTGCAGAGGTTTGTGTCATTGTAGTGTCTTGTGGTTTTGTGTGCTTGTCATTAACGCCGGTGTCTAGAAAGACCAGTATATATATAAAAAAGATACGCATTGATCTGTACAGCATTTTTGAAATGGCAGACTATATGCGTAAGTCCTCCTGAAAGACAAGTTCAAGTATTTCATACCACTGAAAATGTTCTTCGCTCTCTTGGGAAATGAAAGCTATCACAATATTTTATTTCAATTTTTCAACACAACAAATTAATTGAAAAAATAGTCTTATTCTCAACAAATGTGACTTTTTATCATTTTCTCAGGGAAATGAAAAAAAATTGGTTCTTTTCTCCCTCTCCCCTCTTCTGAACATCTTTAATAAAAGGATAAACAACAGAAGTCTTAAAATGATGGTGGCACCTCAACTTTTCCCTGTTGGAGTACTTAAAGCATTCACTTAGATGGTAGGACCACAGACTTGCTATGCCTGAATGCACTTATGCTCTTTTGCCTCCAGGGAGTGCCCCAATGCCATGCCTGAATGTGTCAGGTTTTCTATTAATGCCCTGCAGATTTTAGAATACGTTAGTGCAGTGCAGACTGAAGCCTGTGTCCCACTGGAGGCATCTGCCTTGCCACGCTGGAAGCAGATTGTGCAAGCATCTTTCCTCCAAAATGCTGTGTTGCCCCACTCTAATGCTTGTAGAGCTCTGCTGGAAAAACAGAAATTACCTCAAAGGTTGGAAACTTGGAGTGAGGTGTGAGTGAGTGTCCTAACTGCTGAGGAACCAGCAAACAGGAGAACGGGGAAAGACAGCATTTCGTCATCTGACTGAGAATCTGGCCATGGTTTTTTTCAGCTAAATATTTCTGTTTTCAGACTCAATTTATGAGTATTTTTGGCTGACTGATGTTTTAAGTGAATGCTATTTTTAGAAAACTATCCATACAAGATTATTAAATTATTTGATTAATAGTGATTTTTAAAGGCTTGTTTGTAATGACAATACTCATGTGGCTTATATTATATTATGCTATGTTATATTATTATCCTGTAATCTTTTGTAATAGAAGGGATAGAATTTTAGATTGAAACCTTTATTGTAAATAATCCTTTGTAATTTATTTGTATAAATGAAGTACATAAATTTTGGATGTTTAGGAGATATACTTGATGAGGGAAGCCTTAATTATTTATAAATATAACCTAAAATATATGGTTTGTAATTTCATTTTTTTCAATCCAGGAGGAAGGTCAGCTCCTGTGGACAGATGGATCTCCTTACCTTCTAAAAGCTGATATCTCATCTCTGTCAATGATACCAGAAAATCAAACTGACTGCTATGCCCTTCAGAGAGATCCCACTGGCCCAGACTACCTCTTCACAGGATTTTTCTGCTATGTACAGCTACCATATATTTGTGAATACGAATGTAACTATATTTTTTCAATCTTTTGCATATATTCTTAAAAGCCTTTCCCTGATTACATTTATATTTGAAGGTACAAATATAAAAAGGAAAGGTTTAATGATTTTCAATTTTTTTTTCATTTTTTTTATGTTCTTTTACAGTACCTCTGGTACCAGAAGACTTCACGTTTGATTTGCATGATGTCAAGACAACTGAAGCTGTATTTGTGTGGAGCAATACGGACACGTGGCTTAAGTCAGGCTTTGCACTTACACTTAAGTACTATTTTGATCGGTGGAAACCATACATTTTGAACTTGCCTGTGAATACAACGCAAACAAAAATTGGGCAGTTGTCTCCAGGCCATCACTACAGTTTCTTATTAGCAGCAAGAAACCCAGAAGGAGCACAAACTATCTTAAGTCCAATTCTGAAGGTAGAAACAAGTAAGTTACAAAAATAAATAGCAGTAGTAACCAGATAATAATGTATTTTTTATATTTTCCCTTTAATGACACTGTTTCCTGTGCTGATATTTTGTCTGAAAATAGAAATAAATCTGAACACGAATTCTGAATCCAGGATTTACTAGTTTGTAGAGTGGATTCCAAAGACTCATTTGGCTTTGTACTAAAATACTTCGTTGGGATTGATGAGGAAAAGCTCCAAAGTTTTCAGTGCTTGCAAGCAGAAAACCATACAAATTCTATTTCTGTGAAGTATATTTTAAAATCTCACTATTACAATGATTTTACTCACAGAGTTTCTACTGATGTTTAAAGGTAAAGCTGGATGTCAAAGTTTTGTTTGGCCATGCTGGTGAAACAGAGTTGCATATTTTCCAATCTGAAGTAAAAGGTTTTGTTGGAAAAAGCAGAAGTGTCCCTGAATATCTGAAGTTAAGATGATCTCTATGGTTTAAAAATGCATTATGTTTTGACCTGCTATGTGATGCACCGTGGCATCTGTAATATTCATTCACAATTAACTTGTAAAATCTGTCTGAATGAAGCCAGATGAAACCTGCCAGCTGGTAGAGGTGATAAATGCCTTTGCACCTAAAGGTGATAAAGTGGAGAGGTCTTCAAGGATAAACTACTTTATAGACACAATTTTAGGTGCAAATTTGCTTCATATTCCTGAGTCTGTGGGACTGGGAAGATGTTCTCATTTTCAGAAATTAAAGAAAAGATAGTGCCGTAATGTTTTTACCAGTTCTGTCAAGGCAGTCCAAATATACAGAGAGGTCTATTTTCTTAGAGTCGGAACAAAATACAAGTTAACCTTTGGGGAAAGAAGCTGTTCTTTTTCTCCAACAAGTACATTTTGTACAGTTAACTGCCTCCTCCAGGGTGCTTTAGTGCACTTGAAAGTCCTTCCATCTCCTGTGCCCACCAGACTCTCTCCTCCATAATTTGATGGAGTTTTTTCTACAGACCTTGTAGTGCAAGTAGCCTCTATAATAAAGGAAATACATTCCTGTTTTCTTCTGTGAGAAGCAAATATGAGAGGTGGGCCTGTGGGAACCACAGGGAGCTCAACAAGGCCAAGTACAAGGTTCTGCACCTCGGCAGGGGCAATCCTAAGGACAAGCACAGGCTGGGTGGAGAATGGATCAAGGCTATTATTGGGCGGAAAGACCTGGGGACATTTGCGGATGAAAAGCTTAATGTGACCCAGCAGTGTGCACTCAGAGCCCAGAAAGCCAACGGCATCCTGGGCTGCATGGAGGGAGGTGATTCTGACCCTCTCCTCTGCTCCTGTGAACCCCACCTGGAGTGCTGCGTACAGCTCTGGGGTCTGCAGCACAAGAAAGGTATTGAATTGTCGGAATGAGTCCAGAGGTGGCCACTAACTTGATCAGAGGGCTGGAGAACCTCTCCTATGAAGACGGACTAAGAGGCTTGGGGCTGTTCAGTCTGGAGAAGAACAGCCTCCAAGGAAACCTTATAGCACCTTCCAGTACCTAAAGGGAGCCTACAGGAGAGCTGGAGAGGGACTGTTCATGAAGGCATATATTGACAGGACAAAGAGGGACAGCTTCAAGCTGCAGGAGGGTAGTTTTAGATTAGATAATAGGAAGAACCAGTGGTGATGTGCTGGAACTGGTTGCTCGGAGAGGCTGTGGAATGCTCCACATTCCTGGAAGTGTTTGAGACCAGGATGGATGGGGCTTTGAGTAACCTGGTCTAGTGGTAGGTGTCCCTGCCCATGGCAGCGGGGTTAAAACTGGATTATCTTTAAGGTCCCTTCCAACTCAAACCACTCTATGATTCTGTGATTCTACGAACTTGAGTAATGCATGCCATTTGTCTTGCATGGTGTTTCTGAACTGACTGAAATAAAAGAGAGGACTTAAATGGGGAAACTGGGTTCTATATTAGGAGTGAGTCGATTCAGAAAAAACCTCAATTAGAGAGTAGGAGTATTCTCTGTGTATCAATATTCACTGTCACTGATATTCTGTCAGGGTTGCTTTGCTAGATTTGCTCTAGTAGTATTTAGCCTGTAAGTAAGTGTGTATTAGGTTTTCAGGCTCTATTTAAAACAAACAAAGAACCAACCAAACAAAAAGATGCAACAAAACACCCCACAGTTATTGGTGAAAGGCCTGAGAAACTCTTATCCTATTTCTATTCCTAATCTTATTCAACAGGGCCATTGCACTCCCAGAAGTTAGAGGCTACATGTGTTTCGTCTGCAGAAATACATTTAAAATGGAAGCCTCCACAGCATTCATCCAGTGTTTCTTTTCATTATTACCTGGTCAACATATTGGATATCGAAACCAACATCTTGGAACAGTTACCAGTTGAAAAAAGCAAGACTTCAATAGTCATACAAAACATAAAACCTTATCATCAGTATCAGTTATATTTACAGAACGTAGCAGAGAAAGGAACTCTAAGCTGCCACGAGAAGCCTATATTAATCACAACAGGTGATGTACCCATTTTCTAGTTGTTTTGTTTTACTAGACAGAGTTTAAATTGAAAATACAAGGCATAAAGGTATTTTTAAAGCCATGTCAGATTGTGGTTGTTGGGATATTCTTCAGAACCTTCCAAAATTGTGAAAGTACCAATCCCTTTATTTATTTATTCATTTGCCTACTTAGAGCATATTAGTATGGGCTAAAGAAATTACATTCTACTTGATAAATTCTGATTCATAGTTAGTATCTTTAATTTTAGCGAAGTTAAAAGATTACAATGATTTCTCAAATTTTTTAGGGTAGACTAATTTATTTTTCTAATAATGGATACTGAGACTCAGACTGTGTCATCTTTTTACTCTGTATATATCCAGTGGAACGGAATATGCTTGCAAAATGAGGCCTTATTTGTTATAAGAAAACAGAAAGTAGAATCTGCCTCTAACAGGCAGTTGTCTGCAAACTATTTCAAGAAATAATTAAATGAATCAGTAGCTTTAAAATCATGACATTTTAGAAAAAACCCCAAGAGACGTCATTGGGAAGTGATTGTAAATTGATAATAAGTTTGATATATGGTTTTATACTGACATCTTTTTCTTTGATCAAGCTGTAAGCCCACCTACAGACGTTTCTATTCACCCAGAGGATGTAGAAGAAGAGAGCGTCATCCTTCACTGGAAGTTGCCACAAGACTGTCAGGAATCCTACATTCAAGTGAAACCTAATGCAGGCATAGGTGAAACTAAAACGTTTTTATTAAGCAATACAGAAGAATTAAAGGTTGATGACCTAATTCCCGGAATGGCTTATGAAATAGCAGTGGCAAGTGTGAAAAATGGAACTATGAGTGAACTGAAGACCATTCAATGCACTTTAAGTAAGACATTGTTTATGATGGAAACTACAGACTATATTACATACGTCAGTCTCACTATTATTGCTGTCACCTAATAGATTTTGTAGATCAAATTGCTAAATAGGCAAGCATCAAAACTTAAATATGAAATGTAGAGATCCAATCCTAATTGTTAACAGCAAAATTAACAATTTTTGTAAACAGAGTGCAGCCTTTGAAAACGTATTGGTACTAGTGACAACTGTGATGGAGACCACAGCTGGAAATCCTGTTCCCACTGGCAGAAGAAACTGAATAAATCATTGATTTGCCTTGAAATAGGAAAATACTGGAATGGTTGCAACAGATTATTTATTTTTGGAGATACATTAGTTCTTCTGTGATCTGTGATAAAGAAATTGCCCTACCATTAGTGAGAGACTGCTAGGAAAGAATTAGAAGTAAGAGTAGCTGAAAATAAGAGCTTTGCATTGTTTGTCAAGGCATCTTTCCCATCCATAGGGAAGGGTTTATTGAAGGGTCTTAGTTTAACAAAATGTTGAAATGCTTTTGGTACAGTATAGATTTTTTGCATATGTGGAAGGAGTGGGCAGGACTCATACATGTAGTAGGTAAAGGCTGCAGCTGTCAGGTTACAGATTTATGAAATGCTGCATTGTCATTTTTTTTCTAAATGATTACAGTATTTTGGAGGGTAACAGTCTTAAGTCTTTTCCAGAATTTTTTATATAGGATTAGATTTACTACCTCATTCATGACACAGATGACAAAATTCTAGATGGGATATTTCACAGCTGTCAGAGCCAACTGTAAGGGAAGAAAACTAAACATGTCAATGTTGAATCCATCAAATGCATCTCATTCTCCATGGTCATCTCCCTGTCCACATCTACATTTCTGTATAGTTTTCCAGTTATCCTGCTTACCTTCTTGGTGCAGTTGTGGTTGAGAAGGCAATTCCAGTAATAAATAGTTAAAAGATATTGTTTCTGAGCTAAGACATGTTTTACTCTGGTAGCTATGAATGTGCACCCAGCAAGAGTATTTCTCAGGGCAGTTGCTTCAGATGCATTATGTGGTTTTCATTTAATTTATTTTCAACTGGTTTAACATGTGGCAATTTTTTTTCTTCTAGAGCCCAAGCCTGTTCAAATTGTAGTTCCTTACGTGCTCTATAGCAATGCTGTGGTGCTGTTTGTTCGCATGCCCGATGTCGGAGTGTTTGATGGCATATATGTTACAAGCAAAGAAGGACCTAATGCAACATTCTCTTTAAAAAGTGATGGTAAAATAACAATTGAAAACCTTACTGCAGGAAGAGAATATGATTTCTGTGTCTCCACAAAAAGTGGGAAAATGTTGAGCTCCTTTTACCGTATAAATGGTGTAAAAACATGTGAGTATTTTAAGTTCTTACAAAATGGCACTCTATAAAATCTTGATTTTTGAACCTTTTAAACTTTATTTTTATTTCAGTGCAATTGAAAAGACATGCTATTCAAAACTCATCTTGATACATCTGTGTAAGCAATTTGCAGTTGTAGTAACACTAGCTGATTTTCAAGCAAGACTATAAGAATCCCTCATAATTTCTAAACTTGCTAAATTGTGTTTTTTATATTGTATATAAAATGTCCAGCAAGCATTTCAGGAATTTAGGCCGTATTAAATTATTGTCCTTATGGGAGACAAGACACATTTTGACCACTTATTTTAAACAAGTAGATGAGTATCAACGGAGTTACTTCTGTGCCTTGAAATTACTAAGTTTATTTGTCCTGGTGCAGCTTTAAGCAAATAATAAAAGTGTTGAGATTCTCCAAGGTAATAAATTCATTTACAAAGACATTAAAAGAGCTGTAATGGAAAAGGCTCCTTCCAGCAAGGAATTTTATTAGAAACTTTAAAAATGTTTAAAAATACCTGCTGAAATTCTGTGTTTTGACTTTCCTATTTTTATATTGTTTTTTATAGTTCTATAAATTTTTTTTCCCATTTTATAATTTTCCTTTGAAATTCATTTTCTGCCCCATTTCTTTCAGAGTAGAAATGTTATAAAAGGAAAAATTAGGATAGAATCTAAGGAAGTAAGGAAGAAAGAAGAGGAGAATGAGGGAAAGACAGAAAAAATCTTCCCCAAATAAAGAAAGCCTTGAAAGCTGATTTTTCTTAAAATAGTTTTAATAAAAAACTTGGTGTTCAATCAATCTTGTGACAGCATTTCCTAAAGTTAGTGGGAAACTGCCTTACAAAAGCTAGTCTTGTTCTGAGTCTTCTCGGGCCTCAAAAATTTGGAAGAAATAAAAATCCTGACCCCTCACATGCATACAATTTTTCCTTACAAAAAGTGTAAATATTGGTATATTCCAGACAGAAACAGCTGTGATGGGGATGAAAGAGATGTAGAGAAGAGTGGAAATTCTCCTGTAATGTGATCTGAATTGTACCTGACAAGACCCGGTTTTGCTGAGCCTTTTGACAAAATTTAGGTGCAGTCTGACCACTCTGGTGGTGCTTTTGGAGGAATTAACTTCATCCTGGAGAACTCTCTCACCTAGGAGTGGGAAAGTTTCTCTCTCTGCCCTCAGGGAGAAATGCATATTCAATCTCATGTAATTTTAAGATAAAAAAGCAAGCAAATTTTCTTAAATAGCGGCATTACTATATCTTTTTTCTTTCTCTATTTTTTTTCTTTCTCTATTTTGGAATTGCTACGTGTCTGCATGCCTGAGATCAGATTTTACCCTCTGTTTGTCTGTTACTGATTATCTTCACCTTCATGTCTTTCCAGGAGATATGAAAAGTGTTAGATTGAACAGCTCCTGGGATTGAACAGCGATGTGTTTTATGCTCTCCTGCAGGTCTGGCAGCTCCCCTGAACGTACAAGAGGGTAACGTCACTGACACTTCAATACAGGTGTCTTGGGACCGCGCTGAGGGAGATTTCGAGCAGTACGAGGTTACATGTACAAACTGTGCAAGTGCTTTCAAGGTATGCTGTGTACAGCACCACCTGTGGGTGAGCACTGCAGCTATTTCTCAGTGTTCCATTAAGTAATCAGAGGCTGAATTAAAAGCTTTATTTCCCATTAAAATAGTTGGACGTGCGGTTTACATACGATAAACTAATTTTATAAGCAGTTCTGTGAAAGCTGTATTTGGTTTTCTAGGTCCAGAAGGTCAAACAAGAAACAGCAACGTTTTCCAACCTTAGTCCTGGTAAGCTGTACAGTTTTGCAATTCGAACAGAGAAGGAAGGTTTCAGAGACAGTATTATCGTGACAAAAGAAATAGAGACAGGTAAGACCACAATGTTGTCAAATTCAGCATTTGTTTTACTCCATCTATATCTCTTGCTTTCTTCTTGAATTTTATTTTCGTCTCAAATAGAGAAGAGTAATCCAACGGTCTTTGTAATTTTCTCCTTATTCTCTTTCCTCAGTATTTTTCTTATTCTTTGACTGCAAGGGACCATTAGGAATCTCAATGGTGTTCCTGTGTACAGTGAACTACCAATGTTAACTTCATGTTGATTCAAGCAGTTGTACAGTTCAGTAACTGATACTTGCACAGTGTCTGGCTACCAACATTAGAGAAAACATTTTTTTTTTCTTCGACTTCTCTTTAATGCTTTAATTTTTCTCTTCAGCTATGGCTTTGAACACATTTAAATGCCCACAACTAAATTAGTTTTATCGTGTTTTCTCATTGGCCGCCCCTTACATCAAAAGTAAATTTGGGCTTCTCTACATTTAGTTTTACTTTGGGTTAGGACATTTGATTCTCAGCACTGTAGTTCTCCTCTATTCCAGTACTTCTAACTGGTTGAACCTGGGGACACGGCTGCTCAGGCTATTAGATCAGGCACATTACAGTTTCCTCTAACAGGTCACTAGTGTGAAAAAATCAAGCATAGTAGAGGTGATTGAAAAAGTTCAGCATATGTGATCAAAGATGTGTAATGTTTTGCATTCAAGGAACCACTGAGTTAAAACTTACACAGGAACAATATAAAAACATTTGTGAGAGGACAAATCATGGAGAGGTAATTATGGAGCAAGTAAATCATAATTCTCTGACATTCCCTTTTCAAGAACTAAGGACTTGAAAGTAGAAAACAGAAAGTAGAAAACAAGCAAAAGCAAATGGTTGTTTATTAAATTTGCAGATAAATTGCAGAACTTCTGGCCACAAGGTATGTTGTCTGATGATTGTGATCGTAGGTTCAAGTGGAGACCAAAGACGTTCATAAAATAAAAATCTGCTGAGATTTATGAAATAGGAATAGAAATCACCTTTGGCTCATGAAATCCTTGGGCTGCAAACTGCGGTCTGGGGAAACTGAAAGGAATTATCACTCTATGCAGTTCTTGCTTTTTCTGGAGACACATGCTTTTGGCCACTGTTGAATGAAAAATACTGTGCTAGTCGGGACTTAGGTCTCTGCAGAGTATGTTACCTCTTTTACTGACATTTCTTTTCTTAAGGAATTTTCCATTTTTGAGGAACTCCATGTCAGCAACGTCAGAACTGTGCTAAGCAGCATTACAGAGCAACAAACGGTTTGGCTCTAGGTTTCCTGGATAACAAGAGTCTCTGTACATGTTACTGCAGTGGCAGTAGCCTGCATGTCCTTGAGATAAGGAGGGACATGTCATAATTTTTGTGGAGTTTTCATTGCATTCCGATGATGAGAGGCCTGTCATAAAGAAATGTGTTTAAAACGTATTTTTGAATCAATGCATTTTGTTTTGTTGTCACACAGTACCAAGTGCAGTCAAATATATGAACTGTAGCAGAGACTCTGATTCAATAACTGTTACCTGGCCACCAGCCCAAAGTGTGTTTGATGGATATGTTCTTTCAATAAACAGTCAGGTCTTCAATGAGAAGAAAATGTTACCTTCTGGTGTGAGGTATGATGATTGCATTTTAAAAATAACTGACATAAAGCAGCTGTTTCCCTGTATATTTAAAATAAGTAGCCTGTGCTGTTATTTATATGTTATATGTATTTTATGGTTTACTTGAGATACATTACTATGCCTGTGTATTTTAAGAGCTACATTTTTAAAGAAAACCTGCAATTCTCATAGGATATTTTTATGCAAAGAAGAGCAAACAAAATAGTGCATTAGGGTGAGCACCAGTAGAACCTGTGTGCCACTCTGGATATTTAATTCAATACTTTAAGACTTTCTTGTACTGGAACGTGCTGTGAACCATAGCGTAATGCACTCTATTTAAGATTTTATAGTACTGAAATATTTTTTGACTCACAACATGTAAACATGTGTACACACATCACGTGTAAATAATATCCAAAAAACTATAAAGAATTAACATGTGAACACGCATGTATTTTTAGAATCCTAAAGGACACAATCTCTTCTTTTTAATCTTTGTAGAATGCACAAATTTGAACATCTTCTGCCAGGCACCGATTTCTTAATCAATATTGTGACAACCAATGGATTAAAAAGAAGTCGCCCTACCGTCCTTGAGATTAGCACCTGTAAGTTGAGTTTATTAATGGCTTTTCATGGTTTCAGATAATTAGGGTTTTTATATTTTAAGGTGTTATCTAAGAAAAGCTATTCTTTATTAAATCCATGCATCTTAACAATGTCTGAATTAATGCATATAAGTTTTTCTTTTCAATCTAAACATCTTTGAAAATGACTAAGTATATAAAAGCTTTTAAAACACAAACAAGTTTCCTCTGCATCAAGTGAGATTTTGCCACTAACTGAATCAGCAGTAATGTTAGGATGATAAAACTTTTCCATAAAAAATTGGCAGATGTTGACTTTATTTCTGATTCTGTTTCTAATATATAGAGGAGATTTTCATTTATTTGAAATTCTTTTCAAATACAAAATAAAATTTCTTTCTAGGTGGAACTAAAAAATAATGAATTAAAGTTGTGTATTCTGTAGATGCCAATTTCCTTAAAATTTATATAGATTATTTTAAATCTAAATTTTACATCCTCAGACCCTGATCCACCATCAGATTTACAAGTGTTTGGCCAAGAAGAGAATACAGTCTATTTTTCTTGGAAACTACCAAGGGGAGGATTTGATATGTTTCAGGTGAGATGAGAATGGGAAGAAACCAATGCGATTTTTTCTTTTTTTTTTTTGAATTTCTGAATTAAAGTATCATTCTGTATGTACTGCAAACCTGGAAATGAATATTTATTTTTATAACCCATGTAAGTATTGGAAGGAAATACTGCTGTTGGAAAAGGTCAGCTAAATATGTACTTCATATTGTGTAACAATTGAAAAAAATATCTTAAAATTTTGCTTTTACATGCTTTCAAAAATTGATTTTTCAGCTAGTGGGAAAAAAGATCACAGGTCAAGGGTTGAATGTAACTGCAGTGTAATCTTTTTTTCTTAGCTTTTCAAATTTGTAATGCAAATTAATTTAACTGAAGTGAAAAAGAAAGGATTCCATATAGAAGAATCTAAATGTTTTGTTTAGAAAGTTACAGAATAAGTGTGGAGCGTTTTTTTTAAATATAGCAATTTATTAGAAAAAACTGCAAAACTTTGCTTCATCCCATGTCCTTCCGGCCTTGGGCAGTAAGTAGTTTAGGGATTTCCTGAGTGATAGGTTTCAACTGGATATACATAAAGAAAAACAGGGGCTACTCCTGAATTTTTTTTGTTATTTATTCTTCACAGTTTTGTTATGCCCTGTTTAAAAAATTGCACTTCTTTATCTTAAACCTGTTAGTCTTCAGACTCTTGATGTATTAGAAATAGCAAGTGCTTCCCTGTTCACCATACCCATACCTTTCATGATTTTATAAACTTCAATTTCTTCAATTTCTCATCAGTTGTTCTTTCAGTTCTCTGTCAAAACCAATCCACGATAGCATCTAAATACTTTACCCACGGATCATCTTTCACTATGGCATGCAACCAGTCTCTCTTTTGTATCCTGGCTTTTGCAGTCTGTATTGCATTATCCTTAGCATTTTGTAGCCACTGTATCAACACACGGTCAGTAACACTCAGTATGCTGCTGTTTTAACGCGCCACTTGAATCAATATGGATTTCTAGGCATAATCTTTTATGGTTAACTCACTTGACTGGGATATTCTTTGGTATGTAGCACTACCATGAGACATGCTTTGCTTTAATGGTCTGCACGGTTTTAACCCCAGTGTTATAGTGTCCAATCTTTTTCCTTCTGCTCTCCCATGGCTTCAATTATATCCTTACCTAAACCTGAAATCTGAGTACCCTTAGGATAGTTCCTTGACATTTCTTCTCTCTTCATCAGTGTAAAGCTGCATTGATCTCAATGGATAAGAGCAGCCAGTTAACCTCTCACACTATTTGCTGGTGCAGCCTGGAGCATATTTACAAATTTTAAAATTAAATTTAATTATCTTGTTCAAGTTTGGACCAGTTCAGATACACTTTTGAATGTGACAATGCTATTTTTGCCACCCTGCGGAAAATAATTGTCATCTGTAATATGGATCTTTACATCACAGTATTATTGTTCAGCATCTCATAGAGCAAGCAGCCACGTTAGACAGTGCTTTGTCTGTATAAATGAGCTTATCTTTAAATCTTTAATGAGAATGGCTTTCGTAGACTGGTTGCTTAGTAAGGTGCACCTGCATAAAAGGGATCATTTTACTAATCATTTAAAATTAATCATCCCTGCTCACCAACTTTCTATGCAATATATTGTAGTTTGTAGAGCAAAGAGTGCACAAAAGGTACTTTCCAAACTTCTTTATACTAGATGTAAATCTTTAATCTATAGCTTTGCTTCTAGCATCTTGCAGTGCTGTAATTCTAATAAGGTGATGACAGTTTCCAAGATTTTGTTTGTATAAACAGGCACTGTGCTGGTAAAATAGAGGGGAAGTGGATCTTTCCTCCCCAGATGAATAGCAGCTAACTCTCTCCCCTGGTGAACAGCAGCTAACCCCAGTGCTTTCAGGTCACTGCCACGTGTACAACATCCCCCTTCTGCTGGAGGAAATGACTTGTGGCAGGACAGGACTCACTATGCAGGCAGCTGCAACCCTTCTTGCTCTCAGTATTAAGTGCCACGCCTGAGAAGCCCGTGTGTGTGTGTGTTGGAGGTGCTTGTGCAGTGCTCTCCTCTGCAGGGCAGGCACGGTCTGCATCTCGCCTCTCACTAATGCAGATAAGAACCAGTCTGCAGGGACACTTTTCTATGTCCACAGAAAGAACTGATGCAGGAATTTTTTTTGTCACCTTAGAGTTGTCTGGGAGGTCAGAAGGAATCCTCACAGCCTCTAGGAGTTAAGTCCCCAGATATCAGGGTCTTGTTATCTCCAGCCCTTTTATTTGTGTGGTGGCACTTGACAGATGAATTTTCAAGGTATAGCAGTGAGCAGAGTTGAGTGACTGATCCCTCAGGAGACTTTTCAGAATCTCAGTTCTGAACAGTGCGTGGGTGGATTTTTTGGTTGAATGGTTTTAGGTGCTGTTTGGGGTTTTTTTTCTTTGTTTTGCATTGGTTTGGTTTTTTGTTTTGTTTTGGGGTTTTTTGCCAGAAAGGTACAGAGTTACTCAATTGTACAGTTCATCAGTATAGCTGGGAGACAGAACAGTCAGAGTGCACCTTATCATCCCTCTTCCAAGAGCAAAAACCTGTAAGCATTGACTTCACTTTTCTTCCTCCATCTACTTTTAAAGTCATTGCTTTCACTACTGGGCTATTAAGGAATCTTAGAGTAAGCGTTCCACGTTGATGGAACATAATATAAAGCTCCTTGATTCTTTTTGTATTTAAAATGTGGAAAATATTGTAAATATTTTTATATTATCAGGTAGTTGCAATCTCTGGGCATTGCTTTTATCAACTTAAATGGTATAATATAAGAAATATTTTTTCTTCAATAGCTTTCATATCGTCTGATGAATAATGAAAAGCTGCTTACCAGAACTATTTATGACAGCAGAGCTGTAGTGAAAAATCTGACCCCTGGGACAGAATACATTTTTCAGTTAAGGACAATTAAAGGCTTGGATTCCTCTGTGGCTGTGGAGAAAAAAGTTATCACAAGTAAGGAAATACCTTATAAATAACCTTTTTGAAAACCAGTAAATGTTCAGAGACATTTAAATCATTGTTTGTAAGTAACTCAAAAAGGTCACTGAGTTCAAAATGAAACTTTAACTGTGGGAGGAAAGTTGTGCTTCTTCTTGTGATAGTTGTTTGAATGGGAGCCTTGTACATGGCTCGCTGGATTGAGGTTGAGGAGTCTAGACATGGCTGAAAACAGCTCTGAAAAAGATTTCAGCTCTAACAAAGTAAGATCTTGCCAGAATAGCTTCCTGTACTTTCATAATTTGTACTTGCATTTTGTTTATAATTGTTTCTGTACCTCCTAAGTTCTTGCAAGCCCATGGTCTCAGACTGGAGTATTTCTCCTGTACAAGGCCCCAGAATGCTTAAGGCAGTAAGAGGAATTGTGCTTCGGAGAGCTTAACAAGGTCCAGAAACCAGAATCTTGCACTCATTGTCTGTCTCTGAGCAAACATGTATTTTCCAATGCTTCCATGATACAACATAAAAAAGAAGGAAATTTATTTGTGGCATAAATTTGAAGAAGGAGATTTTTATTGAATTCTGGACTGCCAAAAGAGATAAAGAGCAGCTAGTTGTGATCAGAAAATAAATCACCTCCCAGGTTTATACACATGCATATCATAGACCTTCTCTTTTCTTTGATGGATATTCTATTCTGTGGCTTATTTGGACCTGTAACTCCTTAACTCAGTTAATAGTCAAGGAGGCTCTGCACTTAGTTATTCAAAGATCAGTGAATCTCTGAAAAAAAACCAGAACAAGTCCTGCAGATTCTTATGAATGAAACGTGCAGCAGAATATTAATTATCATGTTCCTGAAGGTGCTTTTTATCCTCAGTTAAATATTTTCAAGAGAATTGTGGATGGGTCCAGAGCATGCCTAGATTATGGAAAGTTTACTCTATAGTTTTAATGGTAAACCCTTAGGATTTTTTTCAGGCTGAATAATAGGCATATGTTAGTATTTTTCATAAAGCTTCAAGCAAGATGAATCTATTATGTGGGAGATTCACTTTTTAGGAGGAATGGTAACACTTTTCTTACCTAAGAATCTGCGCTGTACAGATTAATGGAGGCGCTATTAGTAAATTATCTGTGATTTCAGGAATCTTAATGCAATAAAACAGATTATTTAGAAAGGAAAAAAGGGATAGTCACTGAGACTATGCTATTTACTGTGTCCTTAAGTGAGCGGATGAACAATTTTCTAAAATTATATGTCATATAATGTATTTTAGGAAACTTTAAACTGACTAAAATACCAAATTCTGCTTACAAAGTATTCTGTTCTCATTCTTTTTCACCAGTGAGCAATGCTACTGTTCTTACAGAAGATCTGATAAAATTGGAATTTTCTTCCATAAATTGCATAGTGCACCCAGGAGGTACATCCTCTGGTTTTATTTGCCCTGTGCAATATAATGGCACTGTTTACTATATATCTGTACAACCAATTGTAAAATTTGTATCCATATTTCATGATTATTTGAAGTCTCAAAACATACATTTAAGTAAAACCCATTTTTTTTTAAAGCTGTGATTTTCTTATGTTTTAAGTACTAGGGATTAATTTTTTCTTTATTAATCTGAATAATTTTTTACCATAGGACCTGCTGGGATATGTGGTCTGACATTAAAAGCGGTGAATACTTCCTCTGCAACTCTAAAGTGGAATCCAACCAAGACTAACTTCACTTTGTATAAAGCATCTTTATCAAACAACACCTTTATAAAAAAGTTAAGAATTCCAGGAACACTGACTGACTTCAGTGTTACAGACCTGACCGCTGGCGGCATTTATAATTTCACATTGAAAAGACTAAAAGGAAATATTGAAGGAGCTTCTGCTTCCCTTGAATTTGTAACAGGTCTGTATGGTTTCTTGCTTCCTCTCCTTGTCAGTGAATGGAAGCTGCCCCTAGCAGAGCATGTTTAGCTTTGTACATCTCACTTTGTAGAATAAGATTGAAGTTTCAAGAGATCTTACATGCAATAGTTTGCTGTTGTTGTGGGCATATACTACTTACACCCTATTCCACCTGCATGTAGTGATACACTATCAGAAACATGAGGTCTTTAACTGTGCTGCATTTCTTTTGATCATTTTTAGTGTTTCAGATCTTATCCTGCAGAGAGTTGCACACAAACTGAATTTTACCTTACCTCATTTCAGTAGGTTATTTGCAGTGAGTGAAGTTAAATAGGTTAAGAAATTTTTGTAGAATTAAGCCTTTAGATTGTAAACTACACTCAGAAATTAATTGTGGGTCTGTACAAAAAGACCTCTACAGATATAAAATCCAGCTTTAATGGAAGTTGAGATCCATGCAAATAATAGGACCAATGAGAGCAGTAGGACTCAAAATCTATGAGTGTACTAAAACTAGGAACCTCTGCTCTCGGTTAAACTTGAACACCTCTATATATATTATTAATATTTTTTTTTCTTTTAATGTCAAAATAAAACCATGAGTTAAAAATCATACCTATGAGACAAATACTGATGGAATGTAGAATCTAAAGTTAACATTTGGATGTATTAATGTTTCAGATTATTTGGTGGCAGAACTGGAGTAATCTGTTTGACACAATTCTTTGAATAGTCTGTGTAAATAGTTCATGAAAGATATATAATGTTAGCAGATTTACAGCAAATAAGAAAGGAATGGAAATCTTTCAGAGTTGAAGCTGTATCTTATTCAGACTGCACAGTATGATACTAATGTACAAACAGTACTAGAAGATTTAGTCCGAGTTCTGAAGAACCATGTTAGAAAGGCAGACAGAGGACTGAGCACAAGGGTGAATCTGAAATGAGATAAAGAGCATCACTGGCAGAGTGTGCTCTGAGAGATGAGCATGGGGACAACTGATAGCTGTACATGCTTTCTAAAGTAGAAAGGAGGCAGATGCACATGGCTAGAGATTGCACAGGTGAACAAATTATACAGTCTTGTATGTAGATAACATTTTAATGACCTACTGAAGAATTTAAAATCTGATTCATTATTAGGCTTAGAGTGAATAATACACATCTAAAGGTGCATTTAAAAGCAGAGGAAAATGACATGTTGTGAGGCGAGCAGGTGGAAATTTGGCTTTAATAAAAGGAGTAGACCACCCAAATTTTGGGAACTTAACTTTCTAGAGTTCATGGCATTACTGGGATTCCAAAAACATGAAATGTATAAAAATGTTACCAACCCCGTGGCAAGCAGTGGAACAAGCACCAGCTGTATCTTGAATTTCAACTGCAGCAGCAGTTATGTCAGCAGTAGTGCTAACTTTAAGGTTGAGGACAGCAGAAACCCCAGGACTGTGCAGAGATTTTGTTGCTAACTGAGCACTGTGCAGAGACACTTGAGCTTGCTCTCTGTGAGTGGGGATCTCAGCATAGGTGGGAGGCTATCACCCAAGTCCCAGAGGGTAGTGTAGCAACTGTAGGATCACATGCTGCCATATCCAGACTAATCCTTCATATAGCAAGTAAACTCTTCTTGGATGCTTTTATATTCAGTTGTAACTACTAATATATTTTAAAGGGAGTTATTTAAGTTAATGTCTTCTATTCCATAATTCTCTTTCAGAACCTGCAAAGCCAGAAGGACTTAAATTCTTCAATGTTTCATCATATTATTTTTCACTGTATTGGAGACTACCGTATGGACTTGTAGACAGATTTCATGTGGATCTTATTCCTGATCATGCCTCTGTTGTTATCCTAGATCTTGGAGTTAGGGAGTATCAAGTATGTGCTTTTATTCCAGGACTTGCAGGGCTGGCTTTTCCTTATGCGCTGTGCTGATGAGGAATTCAAGCTTTTGTCCTTAGCCGTTTAATGCATATATGAATATGAAAGTATTAATGAAAAACTGGTGGGATGGGAGCAAATTTCAGCATCCACAGTTTGTTACCTAACAACAGGTAGTGAACTTACTGGTTTTTTAAAGTCCACTAGAAGGATGCAGACAGTCACCCAAGGGTTCATGAATAGTTTAACAAGGGAAGGGCAGAGCTATTGAGTAGTACAGACTCATTAATTGTGCACTTGCCAGGAAGATCTCTGCTTAAATCATTAATGCAGGCAACATTTCACTGCTAAGCCATCAAAAAGATATAGGAGCACTTTTTGATTCTGCTGTCTGGAACATTTAATATTAACAGAAATAATGGTTGCTCTGGATGTTTTAATTTTGTTTTTCATTGGAACCACAAAGATACAGGTATTTTATATAATTTCTTGCTAAATAACTTGTTAATTATGTTTACTGCAAAGGATGGGTTAGTTTAAGGGTCAAAAACTTGTTTTTCAGGTTGCTTTTTTGTTCATTGTTTCAAAAAGGAATTTTATAATTATTCATGTTTGCTTTGATAATGATAATACAGAAAAACCTCTATAGATACATTGATAGGGGACTCTGGGATAAAATTAATAGTTAATTTTGTTGTTCTTTAATATTGAATGTTGTACACATTTTATGAAGGGTAGTTGACAGCAAAATATTGTACTGTAGCTAACAGATGTACACAATTATTTTTAGTATTGATTGCTCAAAATTTCTGTGGGTTTTTCATGCTTTGTTTTGTAGGGGGTTTTGTTTGTTTGTTTGTGGTTTTTTTTGGGGGGTCATTTTTGTGATTCTTGGTAAAAGACTTAAATAAACCTATGTCCTATTTCAGGCTGATTTTTCCAATTCTATTCCCGGAACAACATACAGTGTTACAGTTTCTGCAGTTTCTTCCTCAGTCTATAGCTCACCTGCGAGTAGAACTGTGACAACAAATGTGACAAGTGAGTTAAAAAGGACTGATGAAATATTGTTCATTTTTAAAACGATGCTTTTTTATGTTTATTATGTGCACAGTAATGTCCAAGAAATTTTAATCAGTTTTGAACAGTCATTAAAATTTTTCATCTCCTTTAACCGTTTGAAAATACACTGAATCCGAAGTGTTGTATGAGACCTTAAGAATTTACAAGCTTTTTAAAAATTTGCTATTGTGTCATGTAATAATATCCAGACTCTGATTTATATCTATAGTGGTACATAAAGAAATGTTCAGAGATATTTCCAAGAAAATGTAGCCAAAGCAGGTGTGCTTTTTAAGAGAGTGCCCTTTAATTGAGTGCTAGAATATGTCAGATATCAAATTGGCATTAAACTCTGTTTTTTTAACAAAGATCTTGAGCAAAACATTTTTTACATTCTTATAGAAGAATGTTTCTGGTGTTCCAAAATTAACTTACTAATTTTTAGCAGGACTCTAGCCAGAAAAAAAGCTTTTTATTCAAAGTACATCAGTTTTCAGTAGTTTTATGAGTTTATGCTGGCAGATGATTCCATTTCTCTATAGAATCCGTGAATGTGTCTCCAGTATGATGATTCTTAATTAAAAATTGTTTTACATGTGTGCTTGTGTGTGTATATATGTGTGTGTGTGTGTATATATATATATATATATATATAATTTTAAAAAATTTCTTTCAGATCCTGGGCCCCCTGTGTTCCTTGCAGGTGAAAGAGTGGGCTCTGCTGGTATTCTGCTGTCATGGAACACACCGCTCTATCCGAATGGGAGAATTCTCTCCTATGTTGTTAAATACAAAGAAGTCTGCCCATGGATGCAAGCAGCTTATACACAGGTCACAACTAAGCCAGATAGTTTGGAAGTTCTTCTCACCAGTCTTAACCCTGGAACAACTTACGAAATTATGGTAAAAGCTTTACAAATGCCTCTTAGTATTTTGTATTCTGATTTATTGTAAATTGTGTGAGTTTATAGTAGCTTCCTGTGGAGTTTTCTGAGGGACCATGTTATTTACTGTTGCCATATAACAACATGTATTAGCGAGATATTTGCTACCAGTAATGTTTTTTAAATCTTCTTAAAAATATTCCAGTCAAACTTGTACTGAAATGTACCTTCTCCTACTGATATTCGTATTGACATGCAGCATTACGTGATAAAACATAAAAAGCAAAGGGTAGAATTTTTGGAAACATCTAAATCCTTCCTTATCGTCACTGAGATTTAATCTTTCAAATGACTGGTGTGCTTTGCATATTACATGTAGATTATTAAATCATCTCAGCCAGATCGAGAAAAACATGTCATCTATACATGGAACTTGCTTGCATTGAGATTAGGCACTCCTGATCCATCTCTGATCTCTGCAACAATAGGTGACTTCAGGTGGACAGAAATTAACTGCTGTTCTCTTGGCAATATTTGCCAAGCAATTCATTCCCTGCCTCACTCTTTCATAAGAACCTTGGAGAGGTTCCTCTTTTCAATACCAAGAATTAAATGAAATTATGTGTTGATTTGCTTCATTCCATTCAGTTGCCTTGAAACTGCACATATGAGGTAGGAGTTCCCATATCTATCTTAATGCTAGTTTTTGTTTCTGAACTCTTTCTACAACACCTATGTTGAGATGAGGTAATAAAAACCGATGTTTAGGTGAGGGCATAGCTTCAGATTGATATAGTGTAATTTAGATACTGTCAGAATTTCCTGACTGCATGTCAACCCCCTGAAGAGCTCCAGTCAATTTCCTCAGCTATTGCAATTAGTATAAAATTCATCAATGCCTAAAGATGTTACTGATCATTGTCCCTGTGAAGCATAAGTAGGTAGGGTTGACTGTAGTCATGGGGTGGGTGTGCGTGTGTTTGTATGGCTCAGGAAGGAGCTAGCCAGTGACACAGGTTCTTCTTCACATCCTAGATTAAATCTTCAATGCTACCTTGTATTTCTTTGCTGTGTTTGCCTGCTGTAGCTTTGTCCTTTTGTTTAATCTTTGCAGTCTTTGAAAAATGCACTCTTTAGTGCCAGGAAGTGATTAGAACAAGTTTCCCTTTCTGGCCTGAGGCCTTCTGCTTTCTTTTGCCCTTTTTTATCCTCTGTGCGCTGCCTGCCACTTCTACAGTGATCCACACCTAGTTCTGCACACCTGCCCCCTCTCACCCTGCGTTCCCCACAGTCTGCACTGTCAGCTCCCTAAGCCCCACAGCCACACCTTTGTTGCCTGACATTGCCAGCTATAACCTTGCTGGAGAGCTTTTCACTTGACTTCTTCTTTCACACACCTCTCAACAACACTGCTGGAATTTTGCTCATGTTTACCTTTTGTTGTCCCTTTTACTTCTTTTCAAAATAAGAAGTTAGACTTTGTTCCTCTTTCTTTGTAAGTATTGTATGCCATGGCCCATCACCGAGTTGAATTGTTGCCAAATCCCATATTGCAGAGCAAATGGCATTGTTGTTTTGTTTATCTCCATAAATTCTAACAAAGTCTCGATGTACTGCTCTTCTGTGGGAACACTCTCCCATGATCGTGAGCAGTGAAGAATCTCCATCATAAAGTGCATCTACAGTCCCCTGACCTATTGCCTTTCTGCAAAAAGACATGCTTTCCTCGGGTTTCTGCTTTGAGGAAGGTAGACCTGCTCTTGCTACCCTTCAGGAGACAGAGAAATAAAAGAGAACTTATTCTCCTTTTTACTCTTTTAAGTTGCAGTAAGTAAAATAGGAATGCTGAGTCTGGTTTAAGTGTATTGTGGTAAGAAAAAGGAATGTTACTGATGTTATTCTTGTTGTTGATTTTTGCATAAAATAAGAGCTCATAAATTAGGGATCCTCTTTTGATGTGTGGATATTCACATGTGTTTTTCTCAATTTCTTATGCTGTTACATACTTTTTCCCTTTTATGTTTTTACATTTAAACATTGAGCATAAATTATACAACACAACTATGAAGGGCATGTTCATTTGTGTATTTATAGTTTAAAAGCTAGAAGCTATATCTCTGTGTATCCTTAGAATTTTCATATTCCCTGGAACTGTATATACTGTAGATTTTCTAATGTGGATTCTTTCTTTTTTTTCCTGTAGGTTGCTGCTGAGAACAATGCTGGTATTGGAGTGTTTAGTGATCCTTTCCTTTTTCAGACTGCAGAAAGTGGTAAATTTAATAAAGCTGTTAATTTTTTTGATTAAAGCTGCTCTAATTTATTCAAATAAATATTCCATGTCAAATTTCATACTTGAACAAATTCCAATGCATTTAGAACAAAATCCTTATTCTTGTTCTGTCACTCAGTGACAAAGGTTCATTTTTTTCTATTTGCTATCAACAGCATTTAGGGTGTGCCCATAGGGGTATTTATGGTACACAAAGTCATTTCTCTTGGAGTTTTCCTATGCCAGTTTCTAGGTAGGCTTCCAGAAAGCAAGGTCACAGCGGAGCAGAGCTACCTACCAAGTGGATCTGTCTGCTGTTGCCTGCAACAGTTCTAGGAGACAGATTTTGCTGTGGGATCATCTCTGCCATTGTCTGCTTAAGTCAATCTGTATTTGTTTAGTGATGGGTTCTAAGAAGCTCAAGACAGAATGTATTTTATTAAATTTTTATGTATTAACTCTGAAGGTAAAAAAACCCATCTGAAATGAAAATTTGAGTTGGTGGTTTTGAAGACTAAAAAACATAGTCTGAGTTTGCACAATCTTTACTAATTTAGTGTTTGTGATTTTGCTCATGCTCCAGGAGCAGTTGTGCCTTGGCTGAAGAGCTGGCACCAGTCCAGTTGTGCCAGTGTGAACCAGTCCCAATGGAATACAGAACTCAAGCTGCCAAGGCAGTGACTGTCCATCTGTGTTTAGGCCGATTTCTGTTTGTGCACAAACTGCAGAGTGAGATATCGCAATTAATGGCAGAAAATCATCACTCTGCCTGAGATTTGTAAAATAACATAATAATTTATGAGCTCAATATAAGGAGGAGTGGTAAACTTGCCACATGGATCTATGTGAAATCATTATCCACTATTTGTGCATTATTGCTGGTAAAAAACCTTATTTCTGCGAGCTTTGTTATTTACTCGTGTTTCACAGAGGACATCACTGGCATATGTCCATATGAGAGCATAAGCTTTTTGCTTTTGGAAGCATTTCTGTCTACATTTTTATTAAACTTAAATGCCTTACTATAAATGTAATTGGAAGGTTTCTTCAAATTCTAGGTGAGTTATGTGTCATTGGTATAACATTTTTACTTTTACCTTCTCAACATTTTTTTTTTGTTCTAATTCTTGCTTTGATGGCTAAAGAAAGCCAAACATCTTAATCAACATAAAGATGGGAAATTTAAAGTAAGAAAGTTAGCCAGAAGATAAAATTATTTAAATATAAAGGCTGTGGTTTGGGAGGAGGGGAAAGAAGGTGAAAGACCTGGAAAAGATTTAGCAGGACTGAAAACACTAAATATGAGGCTTGGAGGAGCTGTCACAATTCACCTGTGGAAGGTCTGTAATTGTGGAATGCTTTATTTTTTAAGAGACTGTGAAAAGCCTTTTCTCCTTAGTACTAAGGCAGCTATTCCAGGACCTGCTGCTGACTGGGCCACATGTAGGCAGGACTAAGAGAGAGCCAAGGGCTCTAATTTGTAGCAGAGTTCAGCATGTAAAATACCATGTAAAATATGATTTAAATGCTGCATCTCATTCCTTTGTGCTGTGATTAATACTGATGCTCTGACAAAAGGCCACAGAAACTGTCACTGGTACAAAGAGCACAATTTATGCAGGAACAGTGAATATTCCAATTTAATTGAGTTACTTAAAGCTACCAAAAATCTATGTGCAGCTGAAAAGATGATCCAGGTGAAGTGAAATAGAGCACAGAGTGTTGTCAGATGTTCTTAACCAGAAAAAAAATGGGCAAATTTTTTCTACTTCTGGAAGAGTAGATGACTTGCTTTTAAGAAGAATATTTTCAAGTTTACCAAACCAATTGCTATATATATTATGAGATTGAAATAATTATATTTCTCACATAAACTAGGTTGAAAAAGAGCTGGTTCTATATCAGCTACGTTACATGTATTTGTGAATGATTTTTATGTTTTTGCTTCAGAATCTGGAAGCTAGAAATGGCATTACCAAAAAAAAAGGGTATTTTCTACTTTACAGTGCTGAGAAGAAAAGTTTGTCTCACTGCTTTTGTTTGTTTTGTTTTCAAGCTCCAGGTAAAGTAGTGAATCTCACAGTTGAAGCCTTAAACTCTTCAGCTGTAAATCTGATCTGGTTTCTCCCTCGGCAACCAAATGGAAAGATAACGAGTTTCAAGATTAGTGTGAAACATGCAAGAAGTGGAATTGTAGTGAAAGATGTCTTGGTTAAAGTAGAGGACCTTCTGTCTGGGAGGTTACCAGAATGTAATGTAAGTACTATAAACCTTTTAAATTAGAAATAGACTTAATCCACAAAATGTAGTTTTACATTTAAAATTTGAAACTTAAAAATGTGGAGGCTTGCTTTTCAGAAAAATTCCAAAAACCTTACAAACCTAGTCCCCTGACAGGATAAAATGGATGAAGAAAAACCTTTCATTTCAAAAATAGTTTAAATGGAATACTTTTGCTTGAAATGCTCAGTTCAATCAAAGTGAAAATGCTAAGAAAGATTAAATTTGGCATCCTTTTAACAGAAAATCATGAAATAGAAAATTTCTATTTGTTTTCAGCTTTCCATTTTTAATTTTTTTGTTTTATACACTATTCAATTAGAAAAAAACCAAGAACTTATGGGATTTGTTTTGGCCATTGCAGACAAATATTTTTGTTAATGTCTTATTTTCTATATAGTATGATAATGCTATTTATATTTTAAAAATATGCTTTATTCTGTGTATCATATTTCAACATTTTTAGTGTACTTCTCATACCAAAATAAAAACCAAACATGATGAGCAGAGTGATTTTCAAAAATATGGTTGTAGTCTGAATTGTTCTTATCATTGAATTCAGACCTGTAACCATTGTAACCTTATGGAATTTCTTGAAGAAAATTCTCTCTTCTAGAATTTTTTTCTCTTTTTCCTTCTTACTTTGAGCACAGTTTTCCAATCACTCAAATGTCAAAATGTCAAGTAACCAAACATTTTTCCTTTCATCTTTCTTTTTTTTATCCAATTTCCTACGCTTAGTGCTTTGATGAAAAGTGAAGTTTTAAATGACAAAAATTATCATAACTTTGGTTTCAGATTTTATTTGGTAGATCATCTTAGGCATTGCAAAGGTTCCTGACACCAGGCTGATTTAATTCAGCACCTTCTTCTTGTTCAGAAGACAGGCTGCCACCTACTGAACCATCGGTGTTGGTCACCATAATACCTAGCAATTTTTGAGAGTTGTCTCCTGACACTGTGGATTAAGAAACTCCTGTCTGGTTTTATCCATGATATATGTATGCTATACATGTGTGTGCACACACACACATACATAGAGCATATATGTGATGCAAAAGGACCTCACTAGGGAACTTTTTTTTCAAGAGAGAGACTGAATGCTGAAAATAGAAACTGTGAATAAGTAAATGAATCCTAGAGAGATGCTTCTGTTTAGTCAGATTTGAGATCTTTTTGAATAAGGCAGGAAACTATAATGCTGTCACTAATAGGATGTTCTAGAAATATCTACCTAAATTTGGAAATTGAAGTATAAAAAGGAGAACAAGTTTAGGGCAATTTTTTTAAAAGATGGTCTGTCTTTTTTGATCTATATAGATTTACAATTATAGGCTATAGATGCAGCTTATTATGTTTCATCTTTTGTATTTATAGGATAAGAGTGAATCATTTTTGTGGAGTACTACCACTCCTTCAACTACTTTTGGGAAATCCACAGTTCTTTCACAGTCTACAGTGACACCGAGCACAGAAGCACCAAGGCAAATGAGTTCTGTTTGGAGTGAACCAATTAGCTTTGTTGTAACTAACCTCAGGCCATACACCACCTATCTTTTCGAAGTCTCTGCAGTTACCACTGAAGCGGGTTACATTGACAGTGCGATTGTCCGGACACCAGAATCAGGTACATAAAATACACACTGCTTTCAAAGGTCAATAAAGTTCTCAGATTTATGTGAAAAACTTCAAAATAGAGGTTTGAGTTTCTGCTGCAAGATACCTAAATCCTAATCTGTCTTTATCTGTATCATGCTTTTTTATTTGCATGATTACTTAATTTTACCTGATGGAATCAACTAAAAATATGTATGTATTAATGTATCTAATAATGTACAGTGAGTAAGAGTCCAGTTATTGTTAGGAGTCAAAGATACCAAAGTTATGCTCAGGGCAGATCAAATTTTATGAAAAACTGAGGACGATTTAAGAACTGTAATTAATAGATTAATGGGAGAAGAATTTAAAATGATAAAAATAAAAAAGGTGAAGAGAAAACTGTCAGGCATAGTATTCTAAAAATATATGTATTGTGTACATAGCAATGCACTTAAAGCTTCTTTACCTTTGTAGAGAAATAAGCAACATAAAGAAAACTCCTGCATTCAGGTTCCCAGTCTGGACCTACTGCAGAAAGTTGTTCAGTGCTGAAGAAATCTTTAAGCACTAGGTGAAGTCGATTTTTGACTACTTGCAATGCACTGAGAAGTTAGAATTGGAAACAAAGGTCAAAGAGCAGGACTTTTATAATGGCAACACTGTTAATAGAGCTATACCAAAAAGGCATTCCAGGGGAATGTTATTCTGGCTTTCTGTTTGCTAGTACATCATTCTTTTTCTTGACATGGTTTGATGTTACTTGGTTCCCTCTCAGACATACAAAATAGATAGCACTGTCCAGATGAAAAGAAATTTCATTCCCTCCTAGATATGTTCATTTGAATTGCTTTGATGGAATTTCAATAGCCTTAGGTTGCTGCCCTGTCTAGGGTTAATGAAATTTTGGTCAGTGTCTCTTCTTATAATTTCAGGGATAATTTCCAGATAATTTTTCACCTTTGTCTCTTAGGGATTGTTTTCATACTATCATCTCTCTTGATACCTTTCCTGAAAATTACCTTAAACCAAAAATTAAGTAATTTTAAAGCGATATGCTTTTATAGCTTCCCTTCAGAATATTTCATGTTTATGTTTAAAATTAATTGTCTGACATGGGGTTCTTGGACACCCTAATATAAAGTATTTTATGTTCAAAGACCTTTTCCGATATTGTTTAAGTTCCAGAAGACCCACCACAGAATTTTGCCAAGGGCAACATTACAGCAAAGACTTTCTCAGTAATGTGGGACCCACCAACCATAGTAACAGGGAAGTTTAGTTACAGAGTTGAGCTGTATGGACCATCTGGTAAGTCAGAGTCGATGTTACCATTCCTATTGATTTTTTTGTGATTATTTCCTTACACTTGCATTCTTCTGTGCCTGACAATCAGAAATGAATATTCAGAAGCAGTTATGTATCCCTTTTTACTGTTCTATGTTTTAATGGTTTGTAGATTACTTTTAAGGGAAAAATCAGTCCATCACAAGGAAGAGTATAAAATTAAATTCACATTAGATATTCTTAAGAATGGAGAAAACCAACTTCTCCTCGCTCTTTCAGGAGATGACAGGAGATGACAGGCTGTTAAAGGCCGAATTACTGTGCTTATATATCCAAATCATTCTGTATTTACCTTTACTCTTTCCTCTTTCTGTTAAAGATTTCTGGAGAATTTTCATTCTCATGCAGTATGCAATCAATTCTTTAAGTCTGTTTTGATGTTTTTGCAATTTTTTAAAACTCCGACATGTATAGATAAAGAAATTATATAGAACTGCCTGTAGTTAAGTAAGACATGATCTGTATTCTAATGTTTTTATGAGACTACACAGGAAAAGCAATAGAAACTTTTTTTTACAAATCTCTTCCTCTTGAAACTCATACCTCCTTGAAGTGGCTTGGTTGGTTGGTTGGTTGGTTGGTTGTTTTATTTCCCATTTATTCAGCATTACTCCACTGAAGTTGATTCCCGATTAGCTTTTCCCCAAACATATGTGGCTTTTCATTTGTTCATCATCCTGGAAAGCAGCCATGGACTGTTTCTATTTTTGAGCTAGAATCTCCTTGTTTTTAATTCCAGGCCATATTCTGGACAACAGTACGAAAGACCAGAAGTTTGTGTTTAGTAACCTTGTGCCGTTTACAGCATACCATGTGTATGTCAGTGCTGAGACAAGTGCTGGGGTGGGGCCAAAGACCAACCTTACAGTTTTCACTCCTGCAGATGGTAAGTAAGCATAGGGAGGTAAAATAAATGGACAATGTGATAAAGGGTTTCAGTTTTCCCTTCAGAGCCTTTAAGGTACTTTGCAAAAGAGAGAATGGGTGTAAGAGCAATACAAGAGATATAAAAAGAAAAACCTAAAGAAAATGAATCAGCTGAAGATTACCACGTCATTTATTTCTTTGTTTTTGTCAAATTCGTACTCTGTCAGTACATTTATCCGCTATCATAAGCCTTCAGAGATTGTGAAAGAAGTGTTTCTTTCTAAATGGAGTTATTTTTACAGTAATGAAGTTGCAGGGCCCCCTCTCCCCCGTTAGATGGCAGCAAGAGGAAAAGAAACACCAGCGCAGATTCCCGCGGCTGGTTGGTTCAGCCGCACGTTCCTCACTAAACCTCTCCTTTGACTAATTCTCACCAAACCCAAGGCCCCATCCCCGTCTCCGATGGAGCCACTGTTACCAACGACCATAGCCCTGAGGCAGACCCAACATCGGGGTCTTGTCCTGGGGCACTGAAGTGGATGGTTCTGCCCCTGAGCCCTCAGTTGTGTGGTTTGGGACTTGTGGTCCCAAATAGTCAACTCTCCAGGTTAGAGCCCTTGGTTGCATAAAAATGCAGTTTTATCTTGCACGTACGTGAGATTGTGGGGGATTCTTGGTCAGCATTTGAGGATGCAAGGAGAGAAAATTGAGATTTGGTGTGTAATAGAGAGGCAGTTTCAAGATGGTTATTTCTGTATTATGCTTGTGCCACAAACCACAAATTTAGAAAATCTCTGCCTCAGTGATTGCTGGCATTATTTGTTGTCAAGGTGTAACACTGGGAGGAAAACCTATCTTTATTTAGTGTACTCCTTCCTGAATGATCTGCTTTTGGCAATTCTCAGAGACAATTTCCAGAGATGGCCTGCCTGACTACGGTCAGTCATTCTCATCTTGTGTTGAAATGCACTGTCAGAAGCCAAAGGGAATTTTGGTGGGTTTGGGGTTCTTTTAGCGTAACATAGAGCATCTTATTTTGATGCCAAATCTAAAAATCCTCCTTATGCAAGTAATTTCAAAATTGTCTTTTACTGAAGTGCATTAGGAAAAAAAAATTTTCTTTTTGTATCAAATCTGAATATCATTCTATTGAATATAAATGTATTTTATCTCTGGTGGTCCTATGGAAATTACAGTATAATTAAGACTGAATGTCTAATGAAGAAATTATATAAATGATATAATTTCTATCAATAATTTGTGTTGATATATATTTTATATCTATAATTACACATAATTATATATATAAAGAATATATATAATGTAAATAAAATTATATAAGCCTAAATAACATTATATAAACCTGTTGTAAAACGGAAATGAACAAGCTGTATAACATTAATTTTTTTCTCCCAGTTTTCTACTTCATTCTTGTATGGCTTTGATGATTTTAGAGCTAACCTTTCATTTAGAAGTATACTTGAGATTCATTATAGGAAAATAGCAAAGGTCTGCTGGATTCCAATCAAGTAGACTTCAGCAGAGCTATCCTGGGTTACATCATCTTAGTCTCTGACCATACTCATACTCATGTCTTATGTGTTAAAAAAAGGGTGCATATTTTTAGAACTGTAGCTTGTTTGCTAAAAAAACATGCAAAGTAAGTCTCTACCCTGCACAGGGTCAACTCAAAAGATAAGGATGTGAAATTTGATTGTCTATTGTACTTTGCATACAGTGCTGAAGAACCTTGTAATAATCACAAGTGTTTAAGGAAATCAAATTTCTTCTTGAATATTTAGTCCCAGGTGCTGTATCAGATTTACAATTAGCAGAAGTGGAAGCCACATATATAAAAATTGTTTGGAGGAAGCCACAACAACCAAATGGAATCATTACCCAGTACAGAGTTAAAGTACATGTGCAGGAAACACTCGTCACTCTGGAAAACACTATTCTTGGAGATAAAAATAAGGTATTCTCTTCTCTTTTTTTTTAAATATGGATTTTTTGTTAGATAAAATGTGCTCTCTGCCTTACTTGACATTTACAAAACTAGCTCCCACAGATGAATTGTTAATGTTTTTAAAAGCCACCTTCCTCAGTCCAGTCTCTTTCTCTGACTGGTTTTCAAAAAGATTCCAATAATGCTGTTTCCACAACATGAAAAAATAAATCATTCTGGTTGAATGATCCAGCTGCTGAAGGCAGAAAGCCATAGCCCACAGTCTTGTCCTTCGGAGTCCTTGAGTTCCTTGCAGCATAAGGTGGCCAGACTATAAGAGTAAAGATTTAGGTGCCTAGATTGATACACAGCCACTCGGTCAACCTCTAGAAGATGTGGGTAGGAACCCTGTGAATTCAGCAGAAGTGTCCAAAGGCTGGTTAAGTGTTCTACAAGCAAGGCAGACAGGCCTAGACTTTCTGCCTCCTTTTGTATCCTTAAATTCACAGGTGTGATACTACATGCTGAACTCCGTGCTGTGGTTGCATACTAAGGATATGTGTGCACATCCACGGGATCATATCTCTCAGGGGACTTACGCTGTCAATCAGTCTAGCTTCTGGATTTTGGGTGCTGATGTGCTTTACATGCTTAGAGGAGCAGCTCTGAGAATGCAGCACAGAACCGTAGACCCCTAGCAAACTTTCAGCTCAGGATTGAATTCTTTCCGAGGCAGGGCTTCTTGGGCTGAATTTTGAATACAGGTGCCCAAAGCCAGCATAGTTCCTTATTTTTTCAGACAGTGATGTCTTTCACTGAATCTGAATCAGAATCTAAGTTTTTGATATAGAGCTCAAGGAAGGAGTTCACTTTCAAGTTGACTAATATACATCAAATAGAGCCCTGGAGTCAAACATTAAATAAGGAGTAAGGGGAAAAAAAGTTAGGATAAGGAGCCATTCATTAAATCAGGCAGGCGTCCTTGGAAAAGGAAAGTATATAACTCTGTAATTAAAGATTGTATCATAGACCAGACACAAAAAATTAAAGTAGTCTGCACAAAAATGTTTTAGTGATGGAATTTCCTAATTTTTGAGTTCTTAGTGAAGCATCATTGCTGCTTTATTATCATTTAATGAATGCAATTTTCTAATTAAAAACCAAAACAAATCATAATAAACCTTGCTTTATGTGGAACCCCAGTGACCCAAGCTTAGAGCATCTACAGGACTTGAACTGGCAGACCCACAGTGCTAATAGCAGTCCATAAACAGTAGCAATAAAAAGCGTTGTCTTATATGTGGAAAATCCTCATAAGCAAAAAGTATTTCCACGTGACCGATTATTTTGCTGTAAAATGCTGGTGAAGATGAGTCGTACACAGTTTTTACCTCTTGGTACTTAGGTGAGATTGATGCTCTGTCTGTGCCTGTGGCTAATGCACCCCCCCGTTAAAGGAGTAAAAAAGTGGCTTTGCCCTCTCTCTACCCAGGGTCCATAGGGAAAGAACTAATGTGTATTAGTTACATCACTGTAAAAGCATCTCTTTCTGGCAGTGAGATGGGCCATATGTGTGAGTGGAGAGTGTTCCAGATGACAGCAGAACAATTCAGAGATCCTAGAGTCCTGGATTTGGTCCCAGATTTTGAAGGGGCATGAAGATCTGGTGCTAACACACCGTTTTGTACCTATGCTCTAGCCTGCCTCTCTTTCCTGCTTCTGTTTCTCCTCTCTTTGTTGTTCTTGCTCCACTTACATCTATTGCCATCCCTTGCCAACATTTGTTCTTTGTCATTCTCTCTTACAGGCCCCCATATAACTTACCTCCCTTTCACTCTCCCTTTTCATGGATATACATCCTTATTTTTCCTCTCCCCTTTATTCCATTAGCTTCTGGTTTTCTCCCTCTCCTCTTATTCCCTCTCAGAGATCTAGTCAACCTGCTAATCCTTTTCTTGAGGGACAGGAAGGGCCATATGAAGTCCTCTTGTTTTCAATGCCTGCTGCCTTCTTTCACAGTACAGTTAGTACAAATAGAATCTCCCAAGTTCAAATGTGTATCTATTCAATATTGCTCCAAGGATATAGCTTTAAAATTAAAGGCCTTACACTAAAATTGCCACCTTAATACAAAATAAATGTTTTAAGAATTTTTTTTTTAAAAAGTGGTGTTTGATGAAACAAGAACCAGAATAAAATGTTGTAGGTCACCAGCAGCTGAGCATTTTTATGATAAAGATTATATTTAAAAAATTATTTTAACGATCAATAATGTTTGTATGCCAACATTTATATAGTATGTATATGCATGCACAAACATACAAGCATTATTTCGATATTATATATGAATTAAATTATATAATTTAATGATGACTAGGTTTGTGATTTCTTTTTATATTTCTAATTTTTAGTATCTGATTGATACTTTGGAACCATATGCAATAAATGAAAATATCAAACCTTCTTCTCCCATGTGGAATTCAATGGAAGCAGACAATGATTTATATGAAGGTTCAGCTGAAATGTTTTCCAGCATTCAGACAGCTTCCCCAGTAATATTTACAAGTGTATCTGGTGATAATTTGCCTGGTATAACTGGAGCTGCAGAATTACATTCTTCTTTGGGTAAGATATTTTAGGGTATTTGTATACCTGCTTCTTTGTTCGGAAGGACCCCCATCACTGTCCCAGATATGATCTTTAGCACATGGTTCAAGCAAATTATAAATGGGTCATTTGCTGGAGTCAGATTTTTTTACTACCAAATAACCTTCTGAAGCAAATGGGAATGCCACACAGGCAGGAACTAGCCCCTTGTCACCCAGCTGACCTTCTTCCTAGTGAAAAGAGCACCCGAAAGCCATCAGCCAAGCTGCATAGACAATCAGTTATTACAGTTGCCAAAGCAGGTGTGATTGTCAGGGATTAACATATCTCCGAGCCCTTCAGAGACCTTGATTCCTCTAAGCCTTTTGACTAATAGGTTTCCAAATGTCAGTGAAGGTAAATAGGTCAAAAAGTTACAACTTTGCTATATGGGTTGCAAACAGGTGGAGATGACCCCATGACATGGTGATGTCATTAGTGAGTACACTTGTTCTGCATTATCAATGGACCACTGTTTCTTTACCAAGTATGGATATTTACAAATCATTAAGCAGGCCTCAGCTGACAGGCAGGGATTTCAAATACCACTCTAAATTTTTACAGTGTTTTGAACAGTGGGGAGAAAATAAAGGTTTTCTTTTTTAAAAAAATTATTTTAATTAAGTCACGGAATTAATCTATATGCACCAATATCTAAAACCAGTATTTAATCCATTATTTTAAACTACAGTGGCTATTTTCTGTGCTATGTTAAGCCTGAAGAATCTTCTTTGTCATACACAGGAAATGTACAGTGTTTTAAATGTAAATCTTTTTATGGCCTCATTCTTCTTGAGATATTGAGTTGCTAAAAGATGTTTGTGTTGCTGAAAATTGATTTCAGCCAGTGTCTGTTGTGATCTAGCATACAAGTATTATTTTATAGGAGTTATTATATAGTAGTTAAAGCTGTTGACAGCCAAATTTTCAACAGGGTCTGCTGATTTTTCAATGCCTTCATTTTAATGCCCTTCTCACTGAACTCTGAGCCTGATATTCAGCTATGTGAGGCACCCACACATGTTGCACTGGCGTAATGACTGCTTTATAGCAGATGATTTTGGCTAGCACAGTTGGATTGTGGCTGACTTTGAACGTTATCGTAAGTGCACCAAAATCTCTTTGTGGGCATGCATGGCTTCTTCATTCTACTGACCACAACTCTTCTGCTAAAAATACCAGCGTGAAAGGATCGTGAAGGCAGCCTTTCCAAGTATAGTTGTTCTAGCACCATTGGGAGGGCAAGGAAGAGGGAGTCTCTCTTTCTCAATTAAAAATATTTAAAACCCCTCAAAAGCTCCATCAATGTAGGAGCCATTGTTCCGAAATCACTGAAAAGACTAGGCCTTATACAAAAGTACCCTTTCCTAATTTCTAGGGGGTTACTCACAAATCACAATTCTACTTGTTGCTCATTCATTCTTTCACCTAGCCCAGTCTATCTACTGTGCACATGAAAATGGACCTATAATAGACTCTCCTTTGTGGAGTTAAGAGGTGGAATGTAGACTTTTCTTTATATTTTTGTAATTGACATGAAAGTTAATTCTTTTAGAATAAAATAGTTCCAGGTTGCCATGCCAAAGTGAATTTGGAATGCATAACAAATAAAATGACTTTATGAGTAAGAGCTATTTCTCTCTATTTACTCACAGATAATCAATATAACATCGACATTTTGTCTGAAGACCTGTCATACGTTATAAAGGGCCTCACACCTTTCACAGATTACACAATCAGTGTGTCTGCTTTCACTGCTGTTGGAGAAGGACCACCATCAGTTCTTACAGTCAGGACACTCGAACAAGGTAAATTGTTGTAACTCTGGTATTATCAAAGTTAACATACATTACTTATTTCACTGAACGTTTGAATTTTTTTAGTAATTTATTTACTTACTGTTATATTTTTATGTTTTTGTCTAAGTCCCAAGCTCAGTACAAAATATATCTTACAAGAACATTAGCTCCTCCTCTGTCTTGCTGTATTGGGATCCTCCAGCAAATCCCAACGGGAAAATCATCCATTATACTGTTTATGCTATGGAACTGGATACAAAAAGAGCATTTCATGAAACAACTTCAAACAACAGCTTACTTATGACAGGTACAGTGTCATTTGATGAAAAAAATATAAAAATTTAAACTTGCAAGTACATTTTACAAGATTACTTTTACCAATTTTATATAATGTAGCCATTTAAAATGTAGGTGGATCAAATCTCACACATTCACACACATCCACACACACACAATAAAACTGCATGTGAAAACAAGGTTGGGACACGACTCAGACTTGACTACTGTGGAGCAATATGTAGAGTATGTGAGATGGGAGAAGAGGACTGGGTAAGATAAACAGTAATTTTTGAAATGGTACAACTAGTAATTTGTGAAATGTATTTTTCCTTGGAATATTTGCCTCAGTATCTTGTGTCCCCATAGGAAAATAATCCTAAATTGTCAAGTTGTTTTCAGACTTGACTTTTTCCACAGTATTTGTCTGACATAAATAACAATTTTCTTATTTTAAGGTGGTAAGTTTTATAGTAATTGAAGCAAACACATTCCTAAAGGAGTTTCAGGCATTTATTGATGTTAATCAGAAAAATGCGTACAGACTAAACCCCAATATTTGGAAGTTCATATGTGCATTCTTTGATGTCCTTGACAAATTCTTTAAGCTATTTACGGGGTTGAAGCTAGCCAACTTCAAAATCTGCTGATTTAACTGTATGCCTGTTTGACTTCACCAAATAAATGGTATTGTACGTATTCTTTTAGGTGACAAAGGTGTATCAAAAACTCTGAGAACAGTAGCCAGTATTATAGTTTTATAAGTAGCTATGACAAAAGAAGTCAACAGTTTTGTTTACAAAGTTAGGAGTCAAGATTTTTTTCCTTAATCTTTTCAGGTTTAAAAAAGTACACAAATTATAAAATGAGAGTCGCAGCCTCTACCGCAGTTGGAGAAAGTGCTTTGTCTGAAGAGAATGATGTTTTTGTGCGAACCCCTGAGGACGGTAATACATTGTTTGCAATGATGATTTATTTTCTGTACTGAAGTTTGTGTTTGTTCAAAAAGAAGACTCGCACATACATAAAGGGGGAAGAAAGTGTATAAATAAAATCAGTGTTGAAATTATTAGTCTTCTATCAGTCAGTGACTTCATTGAGACCATTTTTAGGTAAGTGCTAAAAAAAAAATAGCGAAAGCTGCAGCACGACCTGCAATCAACTAATTTTAATTGTTATAGACAAATGAAGGAAAGCTGCAGATCTGAGGCTCCCTCTCTCGAAACAGTGTGTCCTTAGCACCCATCTAAATCATAATCTCTATGACTCCATCTTATCTTCTTTTTCTTTTTATGTTATCATGTGTGAATTAGGTTGGTTTTGAAGCATGTGGACATGGCAGCTTTCAACAATTCAGAGGCCATATTGCTATTTGTAGGCAAAGATGCTGATAAAGTGAAGATTTTTTTATGCTGAATATTATATGCAGTTGTTTTTGTATAGGTGTTATTAATTTTAAGACTGATCAATAGTTTTAACGTAGGGTATAATACTACATTATGAAGATTTGTGAATCTTCCTTTCTTACTTGCAAGGCAGTTTCAATCCATGAAAGCACTGGGGCAAGAGCTGGAGTTGTCATTGGCTTCTGCAAAGAAAACATGGGCATTTGATTTGCAGAGCAGAGTCATGAATATTAGTCTTTTCTCGTTTGTATCAAGTTTGTATTTTCACTGGTTTCAGCAAAGTTATTTCCAGTTTTTGCTGAAGTAATACAGAGTGTGATTGCCCAATTGCCGTTTCTCTCTCTCGTTGTCTAATGTACTGCAATACAAGAAAAATAATTGAGTGTCAATAAAGGAAAGGGAAGGACTACAGGATTAAAAATCATGGGTATTTATGAAGCTTAGGTGATTTCAATAACCACGCAAAATATTAAATTCAACTGCGAAACTTAAAATACTTGGAAATCTCTTTAAAATTTGCATGCTTCCATGCTGTTAGTTTTTTTACAGAGGAAAGGCATATCACAAGAATAGAAAATTACTTGTATAAATATTCTTTTCTCTGAGAGCTTGCAATCCCTTGCCTTTGAGTGATGAAGAAATTTTTCAGAGTACAGTTTCAGGCCAACAGTTCATTCGTTCATAAAAGAGCCAGGCAAGGCTTGAGGAAACTACTCAGAAACCCACCAAGAATTCTTGCCTTTTTATAAGGCTATGCGTAATTAATTTTCTAATTCTTGTTGTTTAGCTTTGCTGAGGTTATTCAGGCTGAGATTTATGTCTCCTAACTTTAGCCAACCTATGAACAACAATTTGTTTGACGCTTGAAAAGAGAGATACCTCCAAATAAAAGATTCATTGCAACTGTCTTAGATAACTTGCATTAGGATGGAAGAAACTAGGCTGCTGCATTTAAATATTTTACCATGCCAGATAAATGGCAAAATGCATTTCAATTAAAAATTAAGCTTCTTCACATGGGAAATATCCACGTGGGCAGTCTTGCCATCCAGAGAGCAGTGATCTGTTACAGTTAACACTTTCCATTCGTGTGCTCAGAAATCAGGAATGAAAGTGATTTGTGAGACCTTTTGGGCAAAAAATTCATGATGAATTCTGAAATATCTGCATGTGGGTATTTGTACACAAACTGAATCCTATGATCCTGGGTAGGTAGTATATTTTAATTGTGATTTCACAGATTATTTCAGGGGTGAAGTGGTGAAGCCTTCAAAGGAATCAAAGTTGACATTCAGAGCTGATGTTATTCATAAGTGCAGCCCACTCACTCCTTCAACACTTCCATGCATTATTAGCTCATTGGAGTCACATGAACTCATACATTGCCAGTAGATTTAGCCAACACATCACCCCAGAGCTGGACTCGTTTTGTGCATGACCTTCACACCAGAGTATGCAAGATTTACACTGGGTTCACTAAAGGGAGTTTCGTTACCATGGGTACAGTCCCTTTCTTGGTTCAATAGTTGATTGAGTGGAGTATGAAGGGTGGTTATTTACATAGAAAGCAATAAGAGGACATTAATCTAAATTTAAAGAACGGAATACGAGGAAGACAATGAGAGGGTTTGAAAGATCAGTCTGCATGAGACTGGTAGAGAGAAGAAATTTTTTTCTTAATAAATGCAGTTTCAGATAGATTTAGAAGTAGATGAGAAAAGGAATTCCAGAAAAGCTAAAGTGTCACAGCATAAAAAGATGCCTAGTTTTATGAGTGGAAAAGAGACATACCAAAATTAACTGAGGTAAAAAGTGGTAAGACTTTGAGAAGGAGAGTGAGAAAATGAGTGTAGCCCTTTTGGTACAGTTAGGATCCAATGTCAGGATCCAATAGGTTTAAAATCTCAGTTCTGTATTCACCTAATTGAAAGGGTTTTTTTCTGATTTCTGTATTGCAGAACCAGACTCCCCACCTCAAAACTTAGAATTAATAAATGTAACTGCAACAGAAATAAATCTGAGATGGTTACCACCTGAGCAGCCTAATGGTCTCATAACTCACTATGAAGTTCTGTACAGCGATTCCAATGATTTTTTTATTAAAAATGCCTCATCTACAAGTATATCACTAAGTGAAATGAAGCCATATACTCTTTACAGCATCTCAGTAAGGGCATTCACCAGACTTGGCCACGGGAATCAGTCATCTTTTCCACTTCTGGTCAGAACTTCTGAAACCGGTGAGTACATTATATTATTTTAAAACTCAGAATTTGGGACAAGAAGCTGCTTATGATAACCTTTGATGGCCAGGAGATAAGTTGTAATAATTTAAAAAGTACTTGCTTTGTTAGCAAGGCAGTAAGTTTGAATCCCATTTTTCTCTTTTATATACAAAGCAAAAGAGCGAGGCCAGGTGCTTGGTGAGGGATGGGGAGCCAGGAGCCCAGGGGTCCCTGGGCCAGCTGGGCAGAGGCCGCACTTTCCGGGACTCATCTCCCCGCCGTGCTGCGAAGAGCGCGAGGCAGGCGAGGGGGGGCAGCCAGGGCCAGTCTGGAGTGCCAAACACTTCGTGCTGACACAGCAGGTCTGAGGTCAAGCCAGGAAAGAAAGTTCCCCAGTTTGGTGACAGTAACCAAGCCAGATACAGCCCAGTGCCCAGCAGCAGGCCTGCAGTGGGGGAGCCGAGCTGAGGCCTGGCTGCCATGACAGGCAGGGAATGGATGCAAGTCAGGGACTGGATTAACGGGCCCACGGCCAAGCACAGCCCTGACAGCGATGGAGCAGGAGTTGTGATTCAGACAGGGGCAAAGCATGAGAGCCCTTGCTGAAAGCAGCTCCCCGAGGCCCGTGGTCAGCCCTGGCCACAGCCGCCCCACAGCATTGTCTGGGAGAAGGAGGAGGCAGCCCTTAACAACACCGGCCCTGAGTCGCAGCAGCCAAACCTCCAAGGGCGGGGATACTTTCAGGGCCCTTACAGCAGCGTGCTAGGCTCCCTTTTCTTCATACAAGTATTTATACTGTTTGTGTAGAGGACTCAGGGAAAAGAAAGAAAATGCATGTTGCTGATGCAAAGTGTAAATTATGGTAGCACAACACGGAAAATCTCCTAATAACAGCTGACTTGAAGAATTGCACTGATAGTTCTGGAGTGTTAGAAGGAAAGTTTAGTGTCATGTGCCAGGTTTTTTAAATATGGCCTATTAAGATGATTTCTAATTTTTTTTTAATGATCTTGTTGTTACTATGTGTATCTAAGTGTTTTTGATCTTCCAATTCAGCCTCTTTTAAAATGAATTTCATGAAAGAAATAGGATACAAATCCAAATGTTTACAATGTGTTTCATTGAAACCAGTTTATAAAAATTCTTTCCAAATCAATTAAGCTGACTGAAATCTTCTATAATTTTTTTCTTCTAGTTCCTGATTCTGCACCAGAAAACATAACCTGTAGGAACATCTCATCCATGGAAATAGAATTATCATTTTTTCCACCATCCATTCCCAATGGAATCATTCAGACCTACACAATATATCTCACGAGGGCTAATGGGACTGAGCAAAGAGTCATAAACACTACTCTTCTGACACTACGTATTACAGGCCAGTATATAAGGATCTGGAACTTATGGCAGCTGTAAGTTGCTCTGAGAAGTGTGCAACAGACAGATAGAGATATATTAGTTCATTGATTGGACCTGATCCTTCTTGCCCTTATATAAAGTTTTTTGCTCCCTGTCCTGAGAAGTAACTTGTGTCCTGCCATAATGTGGGGAAACGGGCATTGAATGGTATAGAGTCTAACATATATCTTGCTGTATTTCAGATGTTTAAAGTATAAGGAACTTCAATAGATATCTTTGCAGACCTATCATTGTAACAAAGTAAACCTTCAAGTCACCCGCATATCTTTCTGATCTTATTTTGGATAAAAATACTGGATAAAACTTTCTGGATAAAAAACTTCCTTTTCCACTCACCTTTGCGTCTTTTCCTAAGTTCTGTCATTATTGCTGAGGCATGGCACAGCAGTTAGTGCTGGGAGCTCAGTACCTTCACTGCTACATTTTCAGAGTACAGCCAAGGACAAACTGCAAAGCATCCTAGGAATATGAAGTATAAACTGGTAATTAGGGCTTTCCCCCTTCTTTTGCAAAATACTTTGTGCTCCAAGCTTTCCCAATGCTTATTTTAGTCTCTAATGATATAGATCAGTGTGATAGGCTTATTCAAAACTTCAAAAATACTTACAGTTCATTGAAAAACTAATTTGTCCCATTGAATGGTTGTTTTATTGAATTATTCTTTTTTACTTAGGTTTAAATAAATATACAGAATATACTGTAGAAGTTTCTGCTAGCACCGCCCTGGGGGAGGGCGTTCGTAGTTCGCCTTTGCATGTACTGACTGATGAAGATGGTAAGTCAGAACAGAAGTTTCAGTGCATCATTGTCTACCTGTATTCTTAATTTACTCTTACACTTCATGCCAGATGTTTTTAAGTTTTATGCACTTTTTTTGTCAGTTATGTCTCTGCATTGCTATCTTATCTATGCATCTACATACAAACATACTTTATCTATCTGTCCATCCATCTACCAATATATTTATCAGTACCAGCTATATGAAATGTCGCAATTGCTGTGCATGGACTTTTGGTCTTACCAATATCTTATGAATTTGAAGAATCTTAATGTACTCATATTATTTTAATCTAATACATGACATGGTAGAATTAAATACTGTATTTGGTTTTTCAGTCACGTGAGAGCTGAGGGAAAGGAAAACCACAAAAAGGCAGTTTGAACGGTCCAGGGACATTTCTGTGGGGTTTTTTGGGGGGGAGATTTTTGTATTCTTCTAAACAGATGCATGTGCAGATACACATAGATAGATATGAAATTATTAATATTATGAAAATGTCCAAAGTCCATCATCTGTAGCATTAGACTTCCAAACTGAGCAGGGGAGTGTTCTGCACTGCAGGCTGAGAGTAGAATACAGTTGTTGCAACCCCTGTTAATTTGTACAGTAGGTCACAAATCCGCAGAGAAACCTTAAAATTATAGCTGTACTTTCAGTACACAATGTAGTTGTGGGAAGTTATCATTGGTCACCTCTCTAGATTCTGCAGCAGAATCCTGAAAAAAAAATTCATGGCAAAAATCTTAACTTAGGTGCTGTTTAGTCACACTTTGGAGAAGGCTGTGTCTGTTCCTCTCCATTACTTAGGGAGGAAACCTCTGGGAATCTATTCTAAAGCGGCATTGACACAAGAAACCCACCAGCCACACTGTCAGTATAAAAACTTTCCTCAAGAGTTATGTTGCTGGAGCAGACTGAAAAGAGCTCATTTGGATAAATCCTTTTTTTTTAGCATAGAGTATTTTTATTTAGAGCAATGTAGTTTCTATTCTTTAGCAAAAAAATTTCCACTGAGTAAGAATTGTAGAATGAATTAGAGACGTCAAAAAAACGACATTCGCCCTCTGACAGATCTTTTATTATATAGCCACTGAGGATAATATAACAAGTAAAACACAAAATACAGCTGTCAACATTTTTCACTGGTATATACACTCAATATATTCACTGAATTCAGTGAACCTTTTTACATGAAAAATACAAAATAGTTTTTTCTATAATATAAAGAGTTATAAAACCTTTATGCCAACTTTCAATTAGCGAAAGGAACAAGAAGTGAAAAACAACAATATTTATAATACACCACATGTTCCGTATTCACAGGAACACAGTGTTCCAAGGTTCAGACCAAATGTTTCATAGATTTGCTAATAGTTATGCTCATATTCTCAATTTTCATGCATGACTACAGCTATGACCTGAATTTTTAGTGCATGATGCTCTTTGGTTTAATTTGAGAAAAACAAATGTAATTCTAGTGTTACTTCATAGTGATACATAGGTCCATGAATCAAGATGAAGATAAAGATTCATTTCTCGATAACATGCTGGTAATAAAGCAGTATCACTTATGCATACATGAATTATTTTTCCTCAGTAAAATTAATAAGAAACTTAGAAAAAAATCAAACATGGTCTAACATTTTCATTTACTTATAATATTTCCCTACAGAGTCAGGATATGGCGTCATCTAGAGATCATCTTAAAACGAATTTTAAGGGTCTCAGTGAATGTCTATCTTTTCATTTGCCCTTGTGACATATTAAATGTATGAATGTGGTCCTTATTTGATGGAGTGAATAGATTTTACCACTGTCTAGTATCCCACAATTTTATCACCTCTCAATGCCATGCTTATCCATTTTTCCATCTTTTGGTGCTTTGTATAATTCTTTACAGCACCTTTTTTTCCTCAGGGGGAGCTATTATGCTGTATTTTGCATGTGTTCATATCTATAAAGGTCTTGCTTTTATTAGAAGGGGGAAAAAATTGCAGCAATGTACTTGGGCAGTAGGTGAATCACTGTGACCTAGCCATTGCTCTGTTTTCTCATGAAGTACTTTTTCCATTGAATCACAGAAACAGATGTTCTAACACCACCATGCAAAATCTTCTATTATCATCTGTCAGAAAAAGGAAAAGAAGCTGTGCCTTAACACTAGCTGATGGATACTGTACCAGTGTGGTACAAGGTTAACTTTCTATCACAAATAATTAAAAGCCTATTTCAGGATGCTGCGTATCCCATCGATCTTAGCTGTTTAACAGGATGTTGTGCCCTGTTCTCTCATTTTATAGCTCCAAGTTCTCCTCCACAAGCCCTCTCTGTAAAACAGTTGTTGGGTGTCACTGTGAAGTTGTCATGGAAACCTCCGCTGGAGCCAAATGGAATTATCCTCTATTACACAGTTTACGTCTGGTAAGATTTTTCTGGAAGTAGTTCTGAGGATAACTGTTAATCTGTAACCTATCAGGAATGTTAGGTTTTTATTACACAATATGTTGATTACATGTTTTGGGAGAACAAATATTCATCCAGCACTTAAAATACTAGACTTTTGTATATGCAAATTCAGAGTAGCCGAAAAGTGGGGGAACAATTTCAACATTTTGTAAGCATTTTCAGCATTTTTCCAGAGGTTGTGCTATAGTAAGTGAATTCAAATTTAAACTACAGCATGGTAACTATTTTCATTATATTCTGATTAGGCCTGCTGCAAGGCAGGGCACAAACCCATGCTGAATTGTCAAGGAGATTTGAAATAGGCTTAAAATAGAGAAATATTGCCTCCTTTTATAGATAGTGTGTAAGAGCCATGTTCAGAGTTTTTGTATGTGCTATCAATTATGTCTACTGTTATATTTTGCATTTATTACATTCATAGCAAACAAATATTTTTAACAGATACTTTTCATTTATTGTGTTCTAGTTTTTTCTATCTAACCTTTTTTTCCCATTTTTTTTCCTCCTGACTTCCCCCTGTGATATTTTTTCACCTTTACAAAGGAGTTCTGTCACTGTAAAACTTTCAGCCTATGTCTTATTCCTTGTATAACATAGTTTGGTCTATTGATGTGGCATCTCTTCAAAGATCTATGACTTCTACTGGGAGTGAAAACATTTTTTATTTTTCACTTTTAATATATTGTATTTACGATTTACCATTTTATTGCCAGTACTAAGGTGCAGGATTCAAATACTAAAGTGCACGTTATAAGATGTGAACCAGATGTGCAAATCCTCGGTTGTTATGGGCACACTGCTCTTGAGCTTACATTATTTTACTGTTATTTGACAGTTTTGGGGTAGGGTTTGGCCTCAGTCACTATCGATTTTTTTTTTAAAATTATAATTTCTAGTTAAGTTGATGATAAAGTGAAGAGGAGCAAGCTCTTCTTTTTAGAAAAGTTAAATTTATCTTCTCTTGTTAATTCTGCTCTATTGGGAATGCCTGTTGCTCTTTAAAATAATGACTGTCCTCGAGCTAGGGAAGACTCACTTCATGATAAGGGCTATGGTTTTAAAACACACTGTGTTCAAAGACTTGAGGTTATGCAACTTTTCATCCTTATATTCCCTTATAACTTACTGCTTTTGTTACTATGAGAAAAGATTTAGCCAGAATTATTAAAAAAAAACCCTCTTAAATGATCCATATCTCTAAATATTTCAATTAAGCAATCACATAACTTTTTGCTGTAAGCCTTGCCCCATATTCTTTTTGCTCTGTCTTGTCTGTCCTTACTGTGCCATACCTAAATTTAGAGAGGCCTTAGGTATCATGTTAAGGCAAGGACATTGGAGAAAAACTCCCTTTGCCTTCAAAGGGGCCATAGCTTCACTCCTTCCTTGGCAGGGAGGGAGAGGCATGGAGGAAGGAGAGTAATTTTAAGTATTTAACAGAGCTGTCTATACAGTTTCATAAAAGGCATTGCAGGGGGAGATTTGACAAGGCAAACTGTCGTGCCATAGAGTTGCTGCTCTTGGGAGGTATTCAATATATTTCAGAGGAGATCGTTAATCCCAGTGCTTCTCAATAAAGCAGAAAGAAGAAGGTTACTACAGATGTTAAATAAATGTTCCTCCACTTAAATATTTTGCCACAGTTATAGAGAATTTGGTAACCTTTCTTCAGCTGATTCGGAACAAGAATCCACAACTAATAGAATAGAAAGGGTGATATCTGCAATGTTTTCAGTTATATTTCATGGAATTTGTCAGAGGACAAGGTGGTTTAGGGTGCTAGCGAGTAGTAAAGCAACTTTCTTCTTGCCTTGAGCCTACAAACTCGTACTCCCTAGATGTAATTTTAGAGTATTAAAGGTGCAATTAATAAAATTGCTGAACTTGTATGTAGCCATTGTTTTTTGGCATTATCCTTTTCTGCAAATTTTTGTGAGATACTTGTTGACTAGATCTATTTTGAGGTACAGATTTTTAAGAAAATGTGGTACCTGTCTTTATCAAGTAAAAGTATACAATTTCTTAGAATCTCTGTTGTCTGCATTTTGGAAAAATGTGGTTTAAAACCTTATATTATTTATCTTCATTTTCTTAATTCATTTCTTCATTTTCTTCATTCTTCTTCATTTCTTCATTAAGTTAAGCCATTCCTAGCTTAACTTATTCTGCTAGGTACTTTCTCACTGTCTGCAAAGACTGCACTCACTTTGATCAGTGTTTTCTTTTTTTAATTGCAATCTCAGTTGTTTCTAAACAGAAAATCAACTTCCCTTGAAATACCTCAAGCTTTTGTTCCTCTTTCTATGCCTAGTTGTGGCAATGTTTTTTGACCACTCAGATGTAAGAATGTGGTTACTCAAGAGTAGAAACGTTTGCAGCACTAAGCTGTGGATTTTCTTCTTACTTAAATTATAACCAGATACGTATTTCCATACCAAGAATACATTGGGCAAAGATCCAGGAAAAGATGTCTTTCTTTGTATAGAGTTTGATAACTGCAGCTGCAATCTCTTGTAAATTTTACTGACTATTAAAAATGTCAGAAGTTTGGGAAAAATGTAAATGTTAACTTTCTCTGTTACCAAGAGTGTTTCCCATGTCAAGTGACATTCCACTCAAAATCTGAGGGTTAGGGAGGATTTTTTTTTCATTCTCATACATTTTCTCCTTCCAGTTGTTTGTTAATGTAACCTTATTTCAGATATATTAGATGGTGATCTTTGCTAATGGGACAGTCATTCTGTTATCAAAGGATGAAAATCTAGTACTTTTGAATCACTTTTTTTCTTTTTTTTTAGTATTAGAACACATTGTCATTTGTGAAGAGCTTCACAGTGACTCCTGGAGCAAGACATTTGGTTTTACTTATCAAATTATCATCTCTGTATGAAATCCGATTAGAGACACAGGACACCTACTCATATAGAAATCTTTGAAGAAATGGAATGTTAGGTTTTTATTTTCCTCCTTTTTTTTTCTTAAAAGATTACATTAACTATACAAGGAATATAAGACTTTTTGAATTCAAGTTAGTTATTTCTGTATCTTATTTTACTTTCTGATAATCATTTCATACCTATGCTAATACCAGTGTTTTATTAATGTTACATCTTACAGTCTTTCTAGGCGGGTTTTGACCTGACTAGAGTTCCATTCTGATCCTCTGCTACATTCCACCAGAATTAACTCAGCACCAGCTAATTCCTGTTCCATATCATCTTCTATTATTCCATTTATAACTTCAGCCTTCTGACCAATTTCACAGAGTCACAGTAGGGCATGCTCCCTGCTATAATCTTTTTATATTTCGCTATTCCTGTCCAGGGAGACAGTTTAGTTATGCCCTACTGTGTCCTTCCCAAGGGTACCACATAACCATTTGATAGCAACTAATAGATAGAAATACTCCTCCTTAGTGTTTCATATAACCATTGTCTTTGTAGATGTAATTTGCAAACATATTTCTGTGGGGTTTTGGGGTGCTATTTTTTTTAAGAAACAAAGTGAAGAGCCCTACCGTGATGCCACAGTACAAAAGTTAGCTTTTCACCATAAAAGACAAAAAGTTATCCGAGCCTATTTTAAAAACAGAAGCTACTTGTATTTAACACAATATTGCATTTTTCAGTTTTACAACAAATGCCATAATTGTATATCGAGAGAAGTGATGTGTGTATATAATTAATAAAATACTTTTTCTTTAGGAATAAAATGTCAAAGAGGAGTGTAAATGTAACGGAAACATCACTGGAGCTGACAGACCTAGAATATAACTATGAGTATAGTGCTTACCTGACAGCGAGTACAAGATTTGGAGATGGCAGCGTAAAAAGTGATACTATAACATTCAGAACTTCTGAAGGAGGTAAGCTTATATACGGTATGAACCTTTATTTACATTCAACCTTAAAATTCTGTCAGCCTTACTTAAGAGTCACTTCTATCTGAAGTAGAAGTGACATTTGACTTGTCAAGAAGAGACATTCTACCTGTCTATGTCCTCTATCCTTGTGTCTATATGTATCTATGGCTCTATAAAATTATGATAGGTATTTCTGTTAATTTACTGAGAAAAACTTAGCATTTCTCTTCAGAACAGGTAAGATCCAAATAATTTCATTCTAAGCTTTGAAATAAATCAAATTATTTTTGTAATGTATTTTAATAGATCCTTACTTTAAGCTGCTATGACACAACTTCTGATAGGAAAAATACTCCTTGGAGTATCCCTCTCAAGTCTGAAATACTTTTAATTTGAAACTAAACTCTGAAAGTGTACATTGATTTATTTATTTTATTTGAATTATTTTATACTTCCAACATGGAAAGTGACTTTTATATGATCATACTATATACTGTACTTTGAAAGTCATTCAACTTAATTATTGTTTCTGGTTTTCCATCAATCATATTGCTATGAGTGGTTCCAAAATAGATAGTATGTAGGCATACTTCAGAATCACCCTGCGCAGATAAAGCAATTCCCCAACTCACAACCACTGGCGAGATTAGCATCTATCCAAGCCATCCCTCCAAAGTCTGTCTACATCCTCAGGTTGTAGGTATTCACAGTCATTGCTATTGAAGCTGGTATGGAAATATGAATTGACTTTATAGAGACAGACTTTTAGTAACTGGTCCTGGGGTTCACCCTCCAATTAATATTTTAGTATTTTACACAAACTAGAGCAGCACAAAGCAAGAGAGATACATAACTTACAGTGGTCAGTACTCTACTGCATGTTCTGTACAGCACTTTCTTGGATGGTGAGAAATATGGATTTAAATTCTCCTAAGCTGACTTAAGGAATTTAATTCTCCTACATCACTGTGTTACTGAGAAGAACCATATGCTGCTATTCTTTATAAAACAGGAGGAGAGACTAATTGAAGAAGGCTTACAGAGGTCTTCCTGCACATTTAATAGGCTGAGAAGAGAGGAAAAAAGAGAAATTACCATACTGTCCAAGCTTGTGTATCTGGTTTTCCCACATGGGTTGGGAGACTAAATTCTGTTTATAGTCGGAGAGAACAAGGCTTTTAATTTAGGTTTTGTGAAACAGGTCCTTTTTGTTTCTTACTAACTATATTTGGAGTATGGAGACCTAACTCAGTCAACTTCCATGTCTGCAAATTAGATTTTCTATGTGCACAAAGCAGGAAGTACAGGACAAATTCTATAAGAAAACTCTGTCTGTTTACAAATGCAGCTAAATACAAATATGGTTGAAAAAGTGTTTTAAAAATTCGTTTTTACATATACAGTTTTATTTCATTATTTTGCGAAGCATTTTCTATACCCTAATCAGAAATACATTTAACTTGCTGTAGGATGCCGTAAAATCTACTATAGTGGATGTTCCTCAGGTACTAAAATGTACAAAACCTTGAGGTACAAAAGCTTTAGGTATGCTAAAACTTAACATTTTTCCAGCACCAAGTGATCCACCGAAAGATGTTACATACAGAAACCTTACTTCCACATCAATAATGCTATTCTGGTCTCCTCCTGAAAAGCCTAATGGAAATATACTGTACTACTCAGTTTATTTCAAAAATAATTCAGGAATATTCATACAGGTAAGCTTATTTTTATATTCTTTCGTAGAATTCAATGAAACGTTCTAATAATTACTTAAAGATTAAATCAGTTTTATGGTTATCAACAAATTGGTTTTTCATATTTCCTTTATCATGATGTAGTATTTTAACTTACAAGGGCAGAAGCACTTTGCAATCTTGTAATCATACACGTTACATTGGGCATCTCACAGAGCATTCATATCATTAAGCATTACAGCCAGTAGATTTTGTGTAATATTCCATTACGCAAAGTTTATATGTACATGCACACATACATCTAATAGATATACACTTAACTTATGTAATGGATAGACTCAAGACCCACTACATGCATGGCACACCCTCAAGAGTGTTTATTTTAGCCTAATCTATCAATGTGAATAAATTTCTGGTTATGGTTTTACTTTTTAATACATGTTTGTGCAGTATTGAAAATATGAAGGTAATGTGAAGTAGGGAATGCATTTTTATTCCATATTTTTCTTATTGTCCAAAGGAAATTACTGTTTAGTATATTGAAGCAAAGATATTGAAATTCTGAAGTTAAAGCTTAAAAGGCAAATAAAATCTTATAAATAATATTTTGTTGATACATTTTCATGTAGGTTTTTTTGCTGTTGCTGCTTTCATCCTTAATTATGCACTACACTTATTAATTGTATATATGGGCCTTCTGGTCTCCTTTTTATGAATGTCTTATGGTACAGAAATATGATAAGAGAAATAAGCTTCCTTTACAGGTTTTTGGTCACAACTCTTACTCACATGGAAGAAAAACAAGAAATATAAATTAATTTAGAAAATTCTGTATGGAAAATAACCTTGACTGCATAAATTTATGCTCAAGATATGTCTAGGGTGAAGTATGCATGTGTTTGAGGATAACTAGAAAAACTATTCACGAACGTTACAAATACCTGTGAGTGAATAATCACTGCCATACTTCAGTGTGTGCGCTTCTCTGACTTCTGTGAAGGTACATGCTTGCCGGGCTCTGCATAGTTCCAGGTGCAAGCAGCACCTTGCCATGAATTCACATTCTGATGAGATTAAAATCAGGGCTACAGTTCAGAACGAAGACTCTGTTTGCACACGCTGCTATAGCAACAGCATTTTTCTTAACAAATCTCTGGACAAACCTTTACATCAGTGCACCTGAACTAGCCCATCCTATGAAGTACATCTCAAGCAATTCCTGCCTTTAGGAAGGTGCAGCTCTGAGATGAATGAGTAAGGTGAAGCTGATACACTGAGAGAGAAAGAGAAAACCCCCCAGGATGTGCCCAGGACTCTGGAAATAAAGGAGGAAGATAGGGAAGATGGAGCACAGTAGCATTGGCCCAGCAAGGTGAGGGTCCAGTTTTATTATCGTGTGATGTAGTTAGGCAGGGAAAGGATGGTGGCCAAAGTGGAAGTTAATGCTGCTTTGGCATATTATGTGGGGGAGAGCAGAAAAGTGCTGACAGTAGCTCTACTTCTGCGTGTGGAAACTACCATTTTCATCCTTTTGACTTTGATTTTTATCCCATCCCTCTGCCATCAGAAGATAGGTTTCAGCTGCTGTTGCATCTGTCTCTTATTTCCCATGGGATATGAACATTAATCTCTCGAATCATGATCAAATCTTAATCTGTCTGCTCCCTTTAACTCCTCCTGCCCTCCACATCCCGTCTGCTCACTGTTTAGCAAAACAACTACCATACCTACACTGCAGTCCTATTCTGTACCTTGACATTCCTGTGGGTGCAAGACAGATTTCAAACAGGTGAAAAAAGCCAACTCATTTCTGTCAGATATTTTATATTACTCTTTTTACAACAGAGAA
>VZTA01019679.1:0-18278 GCA_013398855.1 Mohoua ochrocephala
GAATTCAGCCACAAAGAGCTGTTTTCAGTTTAGTGTCATCCAGTTGAATAAAAGCAAAAGCAGTGAATATTTTATTTTTTTAAAGCATCTTTTCTGTGTTCTGAAAATTCTAACCTTCATTTACAAATGGTGTTCTAATTAGTTTTTGCATCAGACACTCACTGAGACATGAAGTCATATAGTCTATTGCTCTTCTAACTCAACCCTTTTTCACTCAAATTGGATGTTTTAAAAAGACAAAACATTTTAAATGGATTTTCTATTATTGAACTAAAGTAACACAAAAAACAAAAGAAATTAAAAAATCAGTGCTCTACATGATACTAATTAGGCTACCCTATGCATTTGCAGGTAATCTGGTTATTAGTGTGATTCTCTTCTAGTGAATTCTAACTGCTAATACTGAATTTCATAATAAATATATCAGGTAATGAAGAGGCTAAATTAAGAGCTGTGAAGAATGAACTGGAAAAAGAACAATAACATTTCTAATATTTACTATAGCCTTGAATTCCCACAGAAGACTTTCACTGTTTGTACTGGGCCTATTCACTGTGTCTTATTCACATGTTTAAAGTAAACTGAGAAAACTGGTTCATTGCAGGAGGGCAGGCTATCAGATCTTAATAATACAGAGTTCATTTCATGGCATCGATAAGAATTCAAATATCCCTTCTGAAGTGATGATAGAGTATATTATGTTCTTTTTATTGTTGCTTATTATTAAAAAGCTGGACGCTATACCTTATCTTTATTACAGTGTAAAAGCTGAGCCTCGAGGCTTTTTAGCTACATCTATTTTTTGGTTGTGGCATTCTGCATTCCAATTGTATAAACTTTCAATGTAATTTATTCTGATTAATCTTAGCAAATAGCAGTCATCTCAAATAGCCATAAAAACATCTGTTTTAATCGTAATCCAAATAAGAACAATAGAAGATAACAAAGAGGAGCAACGTATAAGTAACCAGCATGTAAATAACTTTATGAATAGCAAAACCTGACTTGGTCATGAATGGTATCACAATCACCCTATGTCAGTCTCAGAGCAGCACTGTGAGGGTAAATTGTTCCCAGAAAAACCACGGCCATGTACCTTTTAACCTCCTGCTTCCATGGGTGTTAATTCACATTTGTGTTTGCTCTCCCTTTTATTCCTACACTTAATGTATTCTCAACAAATCGCAGAATCACAGAAGGGGTCAGGTTGGGAGGGATCACCGTGGATCATCTGGTCCAACCTTCTTCAGGCATCCCCCTGCTCCAATGCGGGTCACCTCCGGAGGCTGCAGGAGGATCTCTGTACCCCCATGGACCTTCATGTTCTGCAGGGGCACAGCTGCCTCTCCATGGGCTGCACCCCAGGCTGCCAGGGAACCTCTGCCCCGGCACCTCCTCTTCCTCCTCCTCCACTGACCTTGGTGTCTGCAGGGCTGTTGCTCTCACAGATTCTCTGCTCTTCCCCGGGCTCAATTAGTTCTGCACAAGATTTTATTTTTTTTTCCCCACCTCTTAAACACCTCTTAAATACAGTTTTCTACAATCAGGTAATATCATACTGAGATGTATTTTACAGTATCTCTGTAGTAAACTTTTAAAAATATTGGAACGAAACCAATAAATGCTTAGAATGGGAAATTCCAAACCAATTCAAGTTCAAGAAAAATTTTAATCTTTCAATATATCAAGTGGCATAAAACTGTTTATTGTGTTCTTAGGAAATTTCAGAAGATTATTTTATTAACACTCAAAGATCCTCAAAAGGACGAAACACTGGGTGAATACTAACCATTTCACTGAATAACATATATGCTGGATAACACTTTGATTCCCCTCTGCAAAGCTCCTCTTTCAGTTACAGGTTTACCAGAAGTAGAAGAATTTTTCTGGTTAAGAATGTAGAACCCAAACTTTCAGCTGATTTAAAAATCATTGAGAAGTTTCAGGAAGTAAAGTTTGCAGAGGAAGAACATCTAGATATAAAAATGCCCTCCTCAAGCAAACAACACTTTTTATTAAAGCTGGTGCTGCTGTTATCTTTATTTAAGCTATAGTTCAAAACTTTATTTAATCTGTATTTCAGTTTCCATTATTCCTCAGATTAAGAGGCTATGAAATGTAATTTCTTACCTATGTAAATGAGCATAGGGTATTCTAGGAATATTTTTCAGGGTTCAGACTACTATGGTCCAAACATTCTAAAACTAATCATTGCTCAGAGAAGACATGAGTGGATTTGATCCAAATCAGATTAAAATAAAACAGTTTCGGTCAAGCAAACTTTAGTAATTCTTATTACCCTGTACAGGGGAAAAAAAAATAAAAATCAGTTCTGACCTTGCAAGGGAAGTGTTAATGTAGAATGATATAAACTCTCAGCTTCTTTTAAAGGGCATATTTGGTTCCACATCAGGTTCTCATCTAGACTCTTGTCTGTCAGCTTTGAGTCCGTGATTAAACATTCAGACTAGCTGAGAGTGTCTCAAACATAAGGCTGGATTGTTAATCTCTCTTTGGTTTAGGAAATATTTAAATATTTCAGATGTGTTAAGCAAATGGCCAGAGTGAAACCCCTTCAGAGTATTCTAATTCTTGAGCTCTTTTCTTCAGTAGGGAGGTCACCAGAATCAACTCTGATCACATAATTGGTCCCTCCTCTTAAACCCTGGCTAAAAGTCTCTTCTCTATCAAAATTAAATGGAGATCTTAGCTGTCATTCTCTGATAATGTTATAAAAGATAGAGGATTCATGTTTGCAGAGCAAGAGGAAGTACCCCTCAGCCATCTTGTTCCCAGAGGGAGGATAGAGGACTGCCAGATCAAAGGAAACATCTTTTTAAACATGTTGTAATGAAGAGAAATATCTGCCCTTTCTTACCTTTTCTTACCTTTGTCTTTATACTACAGAGAATCCTACTAAAAGCAAGATTCCCACATATTACTTAATAAAGCATCATTTCTAGCTGAGTGACAGAAAAAAATATTAGGGTTTAAATGAGAGGGGAAAATAATGTCAAGTTTTCCCCACAGTTATAACCTTTGTCTCTTTCATGCTTTTGAAGTCATTGCTGAATACAAGCTAAGTGATGAGTTAGAGGGTTTCATTTTTATTATAAAGTCACGTGATGGGCTTCTACTTGAAAATGTAGATGGATTCTTGAAATTGTGGAGAACGAATCCCTATTCTTCCATCCTAATAGCATCTTAGCAAAAGGGGGCATTAAAAAAATTACTGTACTCAAAAAGCAGAGGACTGTATTTTTGCCCCCTCCATACTGCCTTTATGACTTTAATAACAGAAGTTATTACAGTGGAAGACACTATCTCCTGTGAGGACAGTCTCTCCTATGAAAAAATTGAGAAAATTGGGATTTTTCAGCCTGGAGAAGAGAGGACTCCAGGTGGACTTTATTGCAGCCTTTCAATACTTAAAGGGGACTTATATGAGAGATGAGGACAAATATTTGTAGTTATAGAACAAGAGGTAATGGTTTTAAACTAAAAGATAGTAGATCCACACTAGCTATAAGGAAGAATTTTTCACAGTGAAGGTGGTCAAACATTTGAATAGATAATCTCAGGTGTCATTTAAATGTCCCCTCCAACTCCAATTATTCTATAACACCAAGGTTATCATAAAACTGTTTGGAAAGATGGGGTTTTTCACATGGAATGAAAAATCAATGCACCATTCATGAAAAGGCAAATGATTCAGGACATGTTAATAGCGAGAGGGGGGTGTTCTGGGGGTGTCTTTTTGGGAAACCGAAGGCACTTAGTTTTCAATGCTAAGTTTCTTTTGAGGGATGCACCAACAGTCAACATTCCTGTGCCTCTTCATCACGGCTTATTGATGATTTAGTGTCACCCACCCATCTGTGCACAGGCAGCCCTCCCCACAGCTCTGCAGCAGGAATTCATTGCCTCCTAGATCAGTGCTTCTCTTTCTGTAGGCCATTAACTCCAAGGAGCATGCTTCAGTGAGCAGTGTGTTCCTTCCTAATTACTTCAGTCAGCTCATGAATGAAAATACACACCTTCTTGTTGAGACAAGGGCTGCAGGATTTTTATCTCCTTAGAATACCTTCTAAAATCTGCTCCTCACTTTGGCCACTTTCATCATCAGTAATTTGAAGACCTAAAGAACTAAAATATTTATTTGCTTGAATCTTGATGACAGATGAGCATCTCTTTGATGGACAGATCAAAAGACCTGCAGAAAACACTCATCAGTTTACTTAATTTTAGCCTGAATCAAATTTAGCTGCTATAGCTATTTAATAACTGAGTATGGGAGCAGAAGCATAATTTATAATGTCAGGAAATAAAATAAGTATGGTTACTTTAGAAGTGCAAATTTAATGCTATCCCATAAATCAGCAGACTACAGCAGAAGTGTTAGTTTTACAGAAGTTTGAGCTACTTTAGCAAAGCATTTGGTACTGTCTCCCAGCCATCTTTTAGTCAAACTCCCAAGATAAGGACTGGATTGATAGCCTGGGAGCTGAGCAGGAAGTTGGGTAACATTGTACTCAGAGAGTGATGATCAGTGTGCTGTATCCCAGCCATCTTTTAGTCAAACTCCCAAGATAAGGACTGGATTGATAGTCTGGGAGCTGAGTAGGAAGCTGGGTAATGTTGTACTCAGAGAGCGATGATCAAGCTGGCAACCTGCCTCAAACGTGATCCTTCAGGGATCAGTACTGGGCTCCATGACACTTAACATCTTCATGAATCTTTGGCATGATGGAACTGAAAATATTCACACCAAGTTGGCTGGTGACATTGAACTGAGGGACGAGGTGGACATTTCAGAAGGGACAGATATCTTACTGGGAGAACCAGGCAGGTTGGAAGAGTGAGCTAGCAAGAATAGAACGAAGTTTACCAACTGAGAAAAGGGCTGCCTGGGGGTCCTGGTGGACAAAAAGCTGCAGAGGAGTCAGCAGTGCACCACTGCAACAAAAAAGGTGAAACACGTCCGGGGCTGCATCCGCAGGGGCATTGCCAGCTGAGATAGAGATGGGATCATCCCACTCCACTCAGCAATTGTCAGGTCACATGTGGAGCACTGTGTCCACTTCTTGTCCCCACAACTCAAAGCAGACAAGGACAGGCTGGAGTTGAGCCAAAGGAAAGCCATGAAGATGGTCAAAGAGCTGGAGAACTTACCTATGTGTAAAGACTTAAGACATGAAGTATTTCATCACAGAATTCCAGTACTTCAAGAGTGGTTTCAAAGAGGGGGAAGGCTCTCTCTTCACAAGGAATCACATGAGAGAAAATAAGGGACAAGCAGTCCGGATTGCACCACAAGAGCTTTCATCTGGATATAAGATTTTTTTGCAGTAAGAAGAGTCAGTCACTGGAACAAGCTCCCTAAAGATGTGATAAAGTCCCCATCACTGGAGGTTTTCAAGATGTGACTGGACAGGATGCTAGATAATTTCACCTAAGTTCTCCTTTTCCTGAAAAGTTGGCCTTAGATATCTTGTTTCCATACTTACTTAGTTTATTCAGTTTGCCTGAGATTCCTGATGATTGAAAATGTCGTTGCTTTTTTTTAGACCATCACCTTGGCAATCAGTGCAAGTATATAATGTAATAAAGAAATTTCCCTACTTACTAGTGAGAGGATTTTTTCTTCTGTTCTCTGTGATGCTTTATTCTGTGAAAGACATTTTCAATATTGTTGCAGATTTCATTGTGTTCATTTGACATGAATTGGACGAGAAAAAAATGCTTTTTATTTTTATGAGACAGGTTTCTAAAATCTTTTGTACATGCCAGATACAGAGATTTCAAATTAGCTTGGAGGTTTCTCTTGAGAAATAGAAGTAAGGAAGTAATTTTCTATAAGGACTTAAGGGTCCTTAAGAAATTGAAAACTGTACATGCTAGTCTAGAACTTCAATTAAAACAAGTATTAATTTCAAAGGGAATGTTGAGTCATAAAGATGAAACCAACTCCTCAAGTGCATTTTAAATCAAAACAGCCAGTTTGGGGCAGGGTCCAGCAGTTGTGAAGATAGTATTTACAGTTTATAAATAGCAAATGGAAAATTAAAAGAAGTTCCTGTGCAAAAGATTTTAAAGTACTTGCTGTTTTGCAAGGTTTAAGGTAAGATGATTTCCCCAAGGTCAGAAAATGTAAGCTAGATATACAATTAAAAGTGAAAAGAATGAGAATCATGTCTTAACCTAGAGTATCTGTCCAATGCCTATTTAATATTTACACTCATGCAGTGCAAAGTTAGAGAAGCAGATCTCTGTGGTAAAATTTAACATTATTTCACATACTTGCAGACAGACCTCATGGAAATCCCATGTGACAAGAAGACAGATACCCTGTTTTCCAAAATTCAGCTTTTCATTAGTCACTCACCACTTCTAAGAACACCGAGGACTAATTAGTCTTCCTTGATTTCTCACTGCCAATGCAGCATGTACAACCAGATCCATCCAAGGGGAGAGTCATCCTTTTCCTCTCTTCTGGCCCTTCCAGTACTTAAAAATATTGTTACAAGTCACTGACCAGTAGAATAAAACATGCTGGTCCTGGAAACAGCATTAGGATTTTTAATTTTCAATAAGCACATTTCTAAAAAGCTACTGCATACATGTTTTTTTGCGTGATTTGGGGGATTTTCGTTTTAATATTAGTTCACAGTTATCTGCAATTGTTTTAAATTGGTTTCAATTTGACTTAGGAACAACATCCCAAAACATACAAACAAACAAACTGCAACAAAAACTTGCATACATATATTATATAAATTGGGGAAGTGAAAATATTTTTGACACCTGTTTAAAATTTATTTCAGTCACCAATATGCTTTCAAGATTGTTTCCACCAGTCAATATTATTTATCAGTGAACCATACCACCATAAAATGTTGTTCAGAACATTGGTAATCTCTGCGTGAATGTAGCTCAACTCCACACACAAAGTGGGACTGTGACCTGTACTAGATGGGTCATGTTTGCATTTTCCCGGCCAAGTACTGAAAACCTCTGGGGTGGAAGAGCCATGACTTCTGTGGGACACCTATTCAGCACCACACTGCACTTCTGGTGACAAGACTTCTTCCGTATTGGAGTTTCCAAGCCACCTCTCATGCTACATCTGAGTTTGTTGCTACTGAGAAGAGCTTGGCTCCACCATCTTTGAAATTTCCCTTCAAAGGAATTTAAGGCTGTTTGTCAAAGGAAACAAGTCCAAATCCCTTCATTTCTTCTCAAGGCTGGCATCTTCTAGGCCCCTGATCATCCTGTAGCCCCTCACTGGATCTTTTTGAAGAAGATATGCCCAACTGTAGCATCCCCAGTGCAGCTTCACCAGGGCTGCACAGAGTGTGGAGAATAACTTCCCTCAAATCCTGTTCTGTTGGAACTGCAGCATCAGTTTTAAGCCATGATTAGATATGTAGAAATATATAATTTGTAACAAATATTAATAGTAACTCTAAAAGAAATATTTTAATTAGACTGAACAAGAAGGTAGTTGAAGCAGAAACCAGGTCCTCTTCACAAGGAGTAGTTGGCTTGGTCCAGTGAGGAATTAGGACCTAAATGCTTAGGTTTGTTCACTGAGGAACCCAGAGTATATGCTGTGAATACTGACATGAATACTCTGTAACTAAGAAGACAACCAAAACCCTGACTCAGATATATGACTTCAACAGGAAACATCAATGTTACCACAAAAGTCAAGATAAAGACCTTCCATTCAACTTCTTATTAAATTCTTCTTAGCTTTTTTTAATGAAACAAGAGTTTCATAATGAATCTGTAGTGAATTGATGCCTATAAGCACTAATTTCATTTTTTAAAAACAAAGAAAATCAACTATTATGTCAGACATATTTGCCACATAATCACAGGAAGGATCATAAAATGAATGCAGTTTCAATAATACAAGTGCTCATCTGCTGACATTTTGTTATACCTTAGCTGAGAATGTGCAGCAAATCTAATCAAAGACCAGCAACAACAAACTTGGAAGATTAATTAGATTTTCAAATCGAGTCCCAGAAATTCAGTTTCAAAAGAAAGCAAAGCATCCTCTTTACTCATGTCTGTCTTTTCTCTCATGCTATATGAATTCCTCAAGGCAGCTTGCTGTTATTTTAAACCAACAATTTCATGTAATTGCTCTGCTACATAAAATAAACAGTATACAAATCAGCACAACTTTCCTTCACCGTACTTAGATTCAGTACTAAAATGTCACCCCTAGATAGAGCAGAAAGGCAAGGCTTGCTAAAGTTATGCTGCCCTGAAAAAGAGGACGGACCCATTATAACAGTGGAAAATCAATACTTGAATGAAGTTATTAACTGCTTATGTGTTACACTAAAATGATCTGCAGGGGAAGTAAGAAAAATGTATTAGATTTGGCAGATTCCCATTAGAATACTAACAACTACCTTGAAAATTTTTCCCATGACTTTTGGGAAGACTTTTAGGCACACCAGTTCCTGTCTTAATTAAGTTGATCCTCCTGATGAAAAGAAGAAAATAAAGCAAATAAAGAAATTCAAACGAGTTACCATAAAAATTATAAAAGTACCTTGAACATTGTAGGCAGAGTAGTACATTGTAACAATATAATTTCCCATCAGGCTGTTGTTTTCTCATCATGTTAAAAAGTAAGGAATAAGTATGAATAAGGTAGGTAATTATATCTCTGTGAGTGTTAATGTGGAATGCTGGAGAGCCTTGTCTTACTCATCCCTGACATATTGCCTCTTCCATGTTTTTCTCTATTTCTTTAGATATCTAATGGTGATAGATATTGTTCTATGTTTTCTTGCAGTTGACAAAAAGATCTCCATTTTAGGAGTGGTGAGGAAGGTGAGCATGCATTTCCTGATCTTATGCATTTGAAAGTTTCTATTAATCATCATATTTGAAAAAATTGAAGACTGTTTTCATGCATTTTATGAAGTTGCTGTAACACTCTTTGGAATTTCAGAATATTTCAAGAATGTGCATAGCACTCTGGAAAATAAGACTTAGCCTTTTGGACACTCATTTAAGAATATATACTATTAACTGTTCTGAACTCCTATCCTCTCTGTGCATTACCGAAAGACAAATGTATGGTTGTCCTTGTCTCAATCATTTCTAGGCACATAAATAATTTGTTGGCAGTTTTGTTTTATTTTATTTAACCATTCTTAACAGGAAGCAGCCTTCGTTGCAATGTACTTCACAGCAAATTTTACAGACTGGCCATTAATTCACTCCATGAGTGGGTTTCAGTCCCGAACTGCTGAGAACAGAATTGCATCTCGAACTGGTGTTCAAGTGACAAGGTTCTGAGTTTGTGGCTGATTTAGAGGATGAAAAGTAAATACATATAAAAAATATATTCTCCGTGGTTCTGGGTTGTGTACTTTCAGATGTATTTTTTTTTTTTCTCAAGATGAAACTCTTCTTTTTTTTTGTAAAATGATTTGTTGTGTTAATTCTTTGTAGTATAGTACTATATATATACTATATAGTATGTTGTGTTAATATTACTATAGTACGATACTATACTTGAACTTGGTTCATGGAGTTGCAAAATCAGAGAATAGTTCTTGGAAGGGGTTTTTGAAGGTCATCTGGTCTGATTCCCTGCTCAAGCAGAGCCTTTTCCAGTCCATTTGTTACATCCTGCCCTGAGGCAGGGCAACCCAGGTTCTTGTTAATAGATCTCTTGGGGCAGATTAGAGTGAAAGGACACTCAACATATATATATATTTATGTATATTATGGGGTAGGTTTATTTTAGAACAATTTGGTTGCAGTGGAAAGGAGGTATGCAGCTGTTTTGGTGATCTATAAAAATGAAAAAATATAAAAGTGAAAAAATTCAAGGCAAGGCAAGGCAGAGAGAAAAAGAGAGAGAGAGAAAGAAGGATGAGAGCAGATTGGGGAGAGGAAAGATGTCACCCTTTGTGGATGCAGCAACGAGACCTGCTTGCTGCAATTTCAAAGTCCTTTTGTCAAAATGATTTGTCTTGTTTTGTCGGGTGTAGGGGAAGTCCCTGAAATATAAAGCTCAATGGGTTGATAAAGGTTCAGGTTCAGGTGGGAATGACCGGGTACGTCCCCTCAGGAGGGAAGTTTTACACTGTGTGATGCAACACTGTGGATCTTCTGCTGTCCTCTGGTAGAAGGCCCCAGAAATGAGTCTGGGGGCACTTCAGTGGCCATTGGTGGTCACAGATGCTTTATTTGAACAGTGATAGGTATATGAGAAGTTTCTTCCTTTCCCACAGTTTGCCACAGTGGAACTTTTGTTCAGGAAGTATTAACCAGATCTCACCTTGCAAGGCCTGGAATCAGCACCAGCCTCTTGCTCCCTTCTGTGCTTATCTCAAGTTCCTACTGTGGTGCCTTATCTTTGGCAAATCCCTCCTTTGGCTTTGACAGCATTTGAGACAGGCAACTGTGCTCTTTAACTCCTTACACTATTACCCAAGATTGTGTCCAGATGGCTTTTGAGTGTCACCACGGATGGAGACCACAACCTCCCTGGGCAACCTGAGTCAGTGCTCAGTCACCCACACAGTAAAAGAATGTTCTGTGAAGTTCATATGGATCCTCCTATGTTCCTGTCACTGGGCTCACAGAAAACAGCCTGACTCTGTCCTTTTGCACTGTGCCTTCAGGTGTTTGTATGTATTTATAAGATCCCCCTGAGCCTTCCCATCTATGACCTAGGCAGTCTCAGCTCTTTAGCTGATTTTTACCTTTTGAGACACTGCATCCGACACTTCCAAAGTCTTTTTTATTTTCAGGTCAAAGTAAGAAAAAGATTATAGCCATCTGAAATGAGTTCCTTGAGACTTTCATGCTTCAATATATGCACACAATATTAATAATTACTTTATAGGTCTTTTCATACATCTGAATTTTTTCCAATCAAAATGGAGGCTGCTCACACAATTTCCCATCACAAATGAAAATCCCACACCCATGTTACAACTCTACCTTTATTTCAATCCTCCTATTGCAGGATATTAATTTTATGGTCATTTGATTTAACTTTTTTGAGTGGGCCTACCAATACCTCTCCTTCATATATTGTAACGTTTCTTAGCTGTGTTAGAAAGGTTCTATCTGGCTGATTTTGGAATCAGATGGCCCTTGTCTGTCCCTTCCAACTCAGAATATTCTGTGATATTCATTACATGACTTTCTAAAATAAATACATTAATATAAACTTTGAGGTTTAAGTGAAAAAAAAAAATTGCACTTTGGACAGATCCATTTTTTGTGTTGACTTCATTGGGGGAACTTTGAAGTTCAGTGCAGAGTGATACCAAAATCGGTTGGATAGAAACTTTCTAACACAATTTTGACTATTAGAAAGCAGGCATTTTTTATTACAGAATTCTGGTCACTCAGGGGATCCTTCCTCCATTAGAGTGCACTGAGCACTGAGTGAAAAGAGTTTTTACCATAACCACTGATTACATATTCATTAGCTACCCCCACTTTCTTTTACTTTATTTGACTTAGTCGCACCCCTTATTGGAAGTCCTTATGCAGTTCTTTGGGGTCTGTCTTCAATGTCTGGTGTCCTTTTTAGGTAGCTGTTCCTTAGCCCTCGCTTTTGAGTAAGGGCAATATCATTGTTTTGCATAACTTCTGCCTTATAAGTCTTGCAGAAATGAGCTGGCATCCTGCTTTCATTTAGCATGGCTTTTGTTTGCCTAAGTTACATCCTTTATCTATTTCTACAAGGCTGTACTGTCCCTGATAAGAGTAAAATGTTGTTTTGTTCTACTATCCTTAGGCTGTTCTGTTCTACTGTCCTTATCACGTCGAGTTCAACTCATAAGTGAATGGCCAATACAGCCCACAACCTCGGTGTTAATTAGCACCATGCTCTGACCAACTGAACTAATCTTGTGTGAACGCGATGTTTTTAGGCTGCAAGGCAGTGGAGGAAAAAAACAAACAGCACACTAAACCCCAAAGTATGTTTCTACGGCACCTGTCAGGAAATGAAATGTCAGTATTGTAAACAGTGTAGATTTTAAGCAACCCTTTGCTTAGAAAATACATGTGACATATGTGTTGTCTACAACTGTGACATCCAAAATGTCATTCCAAGTGACTGGCTTGCTCCTAGTATTACTTCAAATGACGCTGGCAAAGTCGCTTGTTTTTCTTTCCGGGTGTTTTCCTTTGTGTTATACACCACAGGGGTAGTGGTCAATGGCTCAGAGTCCTAGTGCACATCAGTGACCTGAGGTGCCCCTCAGGGGTCTATATGGGATGAGTGCTATTAAACGTCTTCATTAATGACACAGACGAAGGGATCAAGTGCACGCTCAGTAAATTTGCAGATGACACCAAGCGGAGCAGTGCTGTTGACACACATGAAGGATGGGGCCATCCTGAGGGACCTGGACAAGGTCAGGAAGTGGCCCATGGCTTAACAGAACAAGTTCAAGGTGCGGCATCTGGGTCAGGGCAACCCCTGGTACCCATCCAGGCTGGAGACAAACAGATCCAGAGCAGCCCTGGGAGAAGGGCTTGGGGGTGCTGGTGGGTGAGAGGCTGGACATGCCCCGGCCGTGTGCGCTGGGAGCCCAGAAACCCCCTGTGGGCTGGGCTGCATCCAAAGCCCCGTGGGCAGCAGGGCAGGGAGGGGATTCTGCCCCTCTGCCCCGCTCTGCTGAGACCCCACCTGCAGTGCTGCATCCAGCCCTGGGGTCCCAGCACAGGAAGGACAGGGACCTGTTGGAGCCAGGCCAGAGGAGGCCACCAAGGTGATCAGAGGGATGGAGCANATTGCAGCCTTCCAATACCTGAAAAGACCCTACAGGAAAGATGGAGAGAAACAATTGCAAGGACCTGGAGTGACAGGACAACTGGGAATGGTTCCAAACTGAAAGAGAGAAAGTTTAGATTAGATATTAGGATATTTTTTATTTTTTGCTCTGAGGGTATTGAGGCCCTGGCATAGGTTACCCAGTGAAGCATTGGATGTCCGTCCCATCCCTGGAAGTGTTCAAGGCCAGGTTGGATGGGGCTCTGAGCAACCTGGTCTAGTGGAAGGTGTCCCTATGCATGGCAGGAGCTTGGAACAAGATCTTTGAGACTCCTTCCAATCCAAACCAGCATGTGATTCTGTGATTCTATGACTCTATGATCCTTTTACACCCATTAGAATTGTGGCCAGTGGAATGAAAGTCATTACACAGATCATCCATAGTGTCTTGTTTTGCTTTTAAACAAACAGTTTGCAAGTATTAAGTATCAACGTATGTAGACTAGAGTATAGACGTGGATGTATCGACTAGAGAAAAGAATAGTTGCTTTTGGAGGTGATTTAGGATTTCTTCTCACTTACACCACTCAGTGAGTAAAGTTGTGCAACAGCAGTATAACAATTTCAGAGGTGTATAGAGTTATAAGGTGATTTTTAAAAAAATTGGCTTTCAAGAAAAAATGAGAGAAAAAATTGTATGTCTACAGAACACATCTAACAAGTTCGGACAACCATAGCAAACTCTGTAGATGCTCAAAGCATTTCAGTTGAAAATTCCATATGCTTGCTAGTTCAAAAAGAGAAAGTAGAGAAAATAGTTAAAAACCCCCATTGTCATGAGCAGAATTGTGTCATATTTGCTGCTTTAACATTTTAAAACAAACTGCACAACTTCTTTTTTTAAGATAAGCCCATTTCATTTCCAAGGCATGTGCCATGGAATCCTCATTCCTGTTCCTTATCTATGTATGCTTCCACACAGAAGGAATTCTTGTGCTCTACCCTGAAATCACTTTGCATTTGACTCAGAGCACTCTTCTAAACTTCTCCAGACACTCCAAATAATTTTGGGGCTTTTTGTCTTTTAATCAAGTTGATGTTACCATCTGGAACGCTTCCCCCCATGTACCAGTCACAAAAGTTTTGTGAATTTCATCAGCAATATAGGCAAAGAGACTGAGAAAGTTTCAACAAGAGTTGAAAAGGAAAAGGCAAGCACTGCTCCAGAGCACTTTATTTTAACCCAGAACAGAATTCAAAAATAGTTGCTGCTTTCATAGGTTTCTTTCAAGATAACATTTGAGAATTCTATTATGTTTAAGCATACCAAATGTTAAGATAGAGCTCAGGCAAGCCAGGATCCTGCCCATCATTGAAATCACAAACTTTAGCATGCAAGTCATGCAATTAAATATTTATTCCTGCATGTATAGAATCACAGAATCACACAATGGATTGGGTTGGGAGGCACCTTAAAGATCATTTAGTTCCAAGTGCTTTGCCATGCACAGGGACACCTTCCACTAGACCAGGTTTCTCAGAGCCCCATCCAACCATTTTCAGGAATGGGGTATTCCAATGACGGAATTCCAATGGTAGTTCTCTGAGCAATCTGTGCCAGTGCAGTTATGTAAATTTTTTTGCAGCAACAGCAGGTACCATGTCAGAGACAGAAATTCCCCCAGTATTCTTCCATTTTTTTATAACTCAAGCAAAATAAACTCTCAACTCCTTTGTTTTACTGCAAGATCCTAAAAGTTCTGAACGAGCTAAAACATGATATTGCAAAAGACTGTGGTTCAAACTGCAGCCATCTTTTACTCACCTGGCATGGATTGGAATGGGGTTCTCTTTGTTTCAGTTTTGAACTGCACGCACTGTTACCTTTCCTACTTTTGAGATATGTCAAGAACCCCTAGGAGAAGGAGTCGGAAATTATTATGTAGCACTCTTGATATTTCAAATGTCAAGAGAAAGAAGAAAAGTTTGAATCTATTATCATGTCTTCCTAGTGCACTTCAAATCTCTTCCAGACACTACAGCTTAACAAAGTGAACAGTTCTACGCACTCTACCCGTGCTTCTCAAGCCTTGTAGGTAAAGATAAAGGTCAGAGACAGTAAGATCTCAATTATCAAGGTCTCAATCAACTTCAAAAAATCTCCCAGTAATTGGAATGGAGTTACTATAAATTAACAAAATTACAATGAAACTATAAGTGATTTGCTACCTTCTACTTAAGGCTTAGAAAGATTGATTTCTAGCTTATATTAAGTGAAATCATTGCTTCTTTTATTAATGTTTATATGTCTTAGGGGTCTAGGGAATCAAAACCATACAAATGGTATATTACTTCTAAAAAGATATTCTACGAGCACTCTTCCTGAGATTTTTCAGTGTGAGTTTGTAGCTTCTAAAAAGATTTTTCAAGCGTAATATAAAACCTTGTGAAATCATATTCAGTTTAAGGACTGTCTTTTTTTCAACTTATTTAATATACCATCAGATTATTCCAAGAGAAAGCTTAAGAAGTAAACCCTACTTTTATTGAAAAAGTCTGACTCAGAAAAATGCTGCTATTTGTGAAATCTCTTCGAAAATTGGGACTTGGTTCTATTCAATTGCTTCTTTTTGAAAATCAATACAGAATACACACCACCTGCTAAATCATTTATGATTTAGGAAATACACACACAGAGGAAAAAAAATAGAAACAAACTACAAAAAATCGCAGAAGAAAATTACCTGAATGTGTTGCCTGGGGCAATGATTAAAGTAGTCAAAGTTCCTTCTTTAAAGCAGACACTATTTTTAATTTTTGGTTGTGTTTACATACATAGAAGGACTACTCAAAGGATTACATATTTTACTCATGTCCTTGAGTTGTCATCTAACAGATGCAACTCCCAAAAATGTTCACTACCTGCTCCCATTAAATTCACTGGGTGAAAAAAAAAAAAGAAAGAAAAACTCTCCATACATTATGAATGGAAACAAAATTACGTCATTGCAGTTATTTCAAAAATGTTATGTAGTTATTTCAAATGATGTGAAAGCACTATTCAGCTTTTATTTATAGTACAGTGACTACTATAGGCAGATAGACTCTGACAAAAAAATGACAACAAACCACTTTAACAAAAGTGATATTGTTTGGTTTAGTCTGTAGTCAAAGTTAAACAGAGGTCTAAATTAATCTCTGGCACTTACATGCCTTAATTACTCATCACCATAATTTAAAAAATTGTCTCCCACAGACCTTAAAGCTGCAGAAGTTATGTATGGGTGAACTATGCTGTTGCTCCAACCCTACTGTTTTAAGTTTTGTGTCAAACATCTCCAAATTAGGTACTGCTTCTATTGCCATTCTTGAGTCAGAGCCTGAAAATCATTTTCTAAATTTGTTTCCCTCAAAAATGATGAAAGTCAGAGTTATACTCTCATTAATAGTAGTGTAAAGCTGAAACTGATGCTTTTATGTATTTTTGAATTATTTTATGTTCTTAACACATTCTGAAAATTTAGAATTGGCACTACTGAATTATTATTATCATCATCATTATTATCATTATTATTATTAATAATAGTAATAATAATACTACAGATAACTGCCATCAGGCTAGCAATTAACAGCTCTAATTTCAACAATCCATGAGGAAATGGGAGGGCCTCATTTCATGGTTTTAATTCTGTCCTAAAAGAAAGCGAGAAAAGAGGTTTCACCTGGTTATCCATGTCAGATACACCGGTTGTCTTTCATTAAAATTCCAAAGAATTTTAGAGGTAACAGACAAAATTGGTTTGTCTAGGAAAATGTCTCTGAAGTAATTGTAGCCCACCAAGTTTTGTCGCAGACATTTTTCAAGGGACAATTCATCTGTAAGTCAAACACCTTTAGGGGTCTGATTTTTTGAATGGATAGGGGGGTGGATCATTTCAGCCTGTGCTCACGAAACAATTATGTAGCTACAATTATTTTGGATCTTTAGGCCCTTAAATTTGAAAGAGTAATGTGTAGGCACCTGAGGAGAAAAGCTCTAAGAAAGCAGCTTGAAAGCTTTGACTGTAAGCTTTGAGACAAGCTTTTGAACCCTGTGAAAGACTCAGCTTGATATCAATATTCTTTTTTATCAAACTTTCTGGATATGGCTTTCTTCCCTAGTAGGGAAAAACACTTTGGCAATTGCTCAACTCTTAGCAAATATTTAAATTACAAAGGCTTCACTCTGCACCCTCAGTAGGAACACATTCCTGAAATGTAGTTGTCAAGCTCAGTCATCTGGAGGTCACCTTTTCCTTCTTTCTTTTTCTTGTCAATTTTAACTCAGATTAAATTCCATTTGGTGAATGCTGTTAATAAAAGAGAAATCACTCCTAATAATATATACTGGTAATAAATAAGATCCTTACTCGTTCTTCCAGACACAGTATGATAATAGCTGTTTTCAAGAATAAAGAGGCTGCCAGTTTTAAGAAGAGAGGAATGAGGCTGGAAAAAACTAATTTTAAAAATTATCTTATGCACTTGATAATTTTTCTAAATGTGAGTTATTATTTGAGAGGAGAAGGGCAGTGAGTTTCACAAGACTAAAATCTCGTCTGATATGAGGATTACCCATTGCCAGCAAGTCCAAGAATCCAACAATTAAATGAGAACAGCTAAAAATTGATTTCACAAATTAACTCATTTACTTGTAAATTTCCAATAACTGTGTTACATACGCTTGAACAGAAATACGTTACATATGTTAAATTTGTTTTTATCTGAGATAATAAACCACTTCAATTTCAGTTGCTTCCTAAATTGTAGCTGCACAGAATTTTGGACTCTCCCAGTCCACTTATATTTTATATTGCTCAATCTCTGCATATTTTATTTTCAATCCAGTCTTTGGAAGAGTTAATCAGAATAGTTGCTATCAATGTTTATTTGCCTAAGGAAAGTGAACATGATCAATTTTTTTTTTTTCCTTCATGAATCTAACTTCATTCTTTGGATGTAAATAAAAATACTATATATTAATGGAGAAATAGACTGTGCATAAGCCAATGAATTTGTTATTATTAAGCAGATAAATGAGAGATTGTTTCAAAATGCCAGCTGTTATGGGTTCAAAACTTGGTTAGATGGACAGGTTGTTAAACCAATGAGAAAGCTGGTAATGCCTCTGTGATGCGCATATTTGATGATACTCAAGCTGTGGGAGTTTTGGTTCTCAGTTCCTGCATTCCCTGCAGGGAGGAGGGGGCCCCGGGCTCTGTCCCGGAGAGGGTTGGGCCTGGGTCTGGCCTTCCCCCAGCAGCAGCAGGGCCCGGCAGGGCCGGGCTGCCGGGAGGAAACCACCCTGGAGGGCAAGCAGCCGCGTGGCTGGAAAACCCCCACTGAGCCAGAGCGAGTGGCTGAGAGTCATGTGAAGCCGTGGCGTCCCGCATGGAGCTGGCAGGACCTTCACTGTAGTCGGCCCAGCTCACGCTGTAAGGGAGAAAACACCACACAGCTG
>VZTA01019681.1:8730-82512 GCA_013398855.1 Mohoua ochrocephala
GGTGCGGCAGCGCCCGGCACCGGGGACCCGCTCCCTGCAGCGCCCTAGGGCCGGCTATGCCGTCGCTGCCCGCCCTGGGCGCAGCCCCACAGGGGCTGCCCGGGCACCGGGGGCTTCCTCCGGGGCGGAGGTGAGGGGGCAGCCGAGCGGGAAGGGCGGGGGGNAGGCACCGCCGGTAGCCGAAAGCAGGTCGGGGCAGGAGCGCTTGCTCCCGCTTGTTCTCCGTCCTCCTGCGCCCGTCCCTCCGTCCGGCCGTCCGTCCCGCCCGGTCTCAGACGCAGGCTGCCACCGCCACCGACGCTTTCTCCTGCGGAGAAGTTACGCGGGCCCGAGGCTGGGCGAGCCGGCGGCGAGCTCCCGGTCCGAAATGCCTTTCCCGGTGTGCAGCCTCCCGCCTCCCTCTCTCAGTCCCGGGCGCCCAGGGCCGCTTCGGGCTACGGCCTGGTGTCCGGGGCCACGCAGCGCCCGGGATCCCCGCGGGAGCCTGTGCATGACAAGTTCCACCGCGCGCTCGGTACTTTCTTTTCTTAATTGTTTGTTCAGCAGGAAAAGGGACAAATCGGGATTGACAGAAGGGGGAGGAGGGATCAATATCATTCCTGTTTAAAGGCGTGAGCCTGGGCAGACGTCTCAATAAGACAGAGGAGGAGAAAAAGAGAGTATTATATCCTACCTAATTAAGCGAAGACAAAGAGGTGTGGGGAGAAAGGTTCAGCAGAGGTGGGGTGGCAGTGGGAATTTTTAAACCGGTGTCTTCCCACAGTAACCATCAGGGCTGAACAGTAACGTTAATAGGGAACATCTGTACATCGACAGATTTATTCTTGCCAGGGTTCTTTCATGCCTGTGTCATTTGCATGGCCCCGTGCTCGTAATGTTCGACACACGCTGCACCTTGTAGTGCAATGACAGGGTAAATCTGATGAATGCTGAAACTGGGAAATCCTCTTCTCTTTCCCCTTTCTCCCTCCTCGGATTGCCCTTGCATCTTTCGAGGCGGGGAAACCACACGGAGAAAGAAAACGTGAGCCTTCTCCCCATCTGCACTTGTAAACAGAAAGCCAATCATGCCACGAGCCTTTGCATTTTAAAGCGGAGTAACAAACCCACAGCGACGTGGATGCCCTGGTTGCCCGCCCAGGGCTGCCTTCCCGCCGGCGGGACGAGGGCTCTGCCATACCCCCTGGGAGCGCAGGAGGCGTGTGCGCTGTCCCTGTCCCGGCACTGCCGGTCTGGACTTTTCCTCCCTTGCCCAGGGGAGCCTGTCCCTCTGGCGCTACCCCCGGGCTCCCGCCCCGGGCTGCCTCTGAGCCTGGCCGACTGCCCCGGGGCAGAGTCCTGCCTGTGCGGGGGGAGCCGCCGCCGTCCCCCGGGGACCCCGTCCAGCCGCCTGCCTGCCCGGCCGAGCCCGTGTTTTACAGAGCGGGGTGACACCATCCACCGCCTGGAGGTGACACCTGCCCTTCGGCCCTAATGTGCTTTGAGGGAGCCGGGACCTCTCAGTGTCTTTCTCCAACCCTGTCCCGGTCCCGGCACCGGGTGCTCGGCCAGAGGCCGCTCCCGCTTTTTCCGACAGCAGAGTTACCGGGGGGGGAGCTCCGGTGGTGAGGGACTGGGGGGTTGCTGGATTCAGCTGCCTCCCTGCCCTGAAATATGATGTTCAAGGGCAGGAGGCATCGTTCAAAGAGTAATTTTTTATATTAACAGCTACCACCAGTAACAGTACATTAATATGAGTCTTTTGTAATATAACAACTTCAGGTCCGCGAGATCAACAACGAGATTAATTATTTCAGTGATGCTTAAAGGAAGTGAGCAGACTCGAGTCTGTCTTTTCCAATTTGCTCCTGTCGACCTGCATACGTTGGAAATTGCCGTCCATTGCCACTCTGACCTATGTAGCAGAAAGCACGGTGGCTTTCTGTCAGAAGCTGGCCTAGCCAGGCAGGAGGGCAACCAGACTGAGAGGAGCTGGAATCCCAGTAGACATGCATGCAGGCCAACCATAGGGACATGATGGACACTGGGGGAACACTGGTCTCTGATAAATCTGGGAAGATGCTTGCAACAGGAGCAAAAGCTTTTGGGCAGCACTCCCAAAAAACCATGGGCCAGAGTCCAAGGCTAGAAGGGCATTTGTAGATCTTGCCTCATGTCATTCGTAGTGTTAGGTTGTCTTTCTCCTTTTTTATTTTTGTTTAAATGACCAATAGTGCTAAGGTTTCAACCATTTTTAATGTTTAAATTGTTAAAAGGTGCTCTTTTCACTGTAGAAATGCTGTTGGTCCTGTCTATCCTGGCATTCTTTGGCATTCTTTCCCATTTTTGTAGCTAGAGCAATGCCCTCTCTGCCGTGAAAAGGCCATTATTAAATGATACCAAGTGGTTAAAACCCTTAATTTTCCATGTCATTAGACAAACAGCACTGGTGATAGCACCACATATTTCCATTCAGAAAGGGAATATAATTTAATTTTCAGTGTCAATTCCTTCAGCACTGTGGCTATATTTTGAAGACCTACTTTCCAAGATATCAGATGGGAGAAAACAGCAGCTTGATCTCTTACTTTTTTGGCCTTTATTTTCCTGTGGAGGTTACTAAATCACACCTAGTCAAGGAATAATATACTAATGCATCTACCATAACTCATGTTCACCATGAAGGTCCTAGAAACACATTAGCTTAATCATGAAACCTCTGAGACAATTTACTTAACTGGAATAATTTCACAGAAAAGCCAATATAATTCAGAATGTAGTAAATACATGGATAGAAATCAGATTTTCACTGAAACTATTTTTTTTCCTCATCTGATTTGCTTGCCAAGTTATATGGTAGCCTCAGAGCAGCAAGGTTTATCTTAATTTGCAGGGATCCATACAGGTACATTTCTTTTCCTTTTCTCACATTAAATTCATTATGTGATGTTCAAAAGACTGATGCACACTAGAAAACCTTTAGGCATTTCTGTGTAACGGGGATGGTTTATTAAAAGGATAGGTTATTACTTTGAACAATGACTTCAGTGTGTACGTTAAAATGTGAAATGTTTATCTGGTACTGGTCTGTATTGGCCAGAATCTGTACAACCAGACTTTTATTCATAAATGCATGCCTAAGCTAATAAACAACATTTATTTTCAGATCCCGTGTGGTCATCTGAGGGTCTTTTGTAATCCACAAAGATATAGGCTCGTGATTATTTTTTCAAGAATTTTCTAAGAAGTATTACCATAATTCCATTTGTGAGCCCATGATTTGAGAAGACATTTATTTCATGTTAGAAAAAAAAAAAAATTGATGATGTTTGAGAAATATCTAAAGCTGTCTTAGTGTTCTCAGTATGTGGATGGGTGGAGAGGATTATTTTTTAGTAGGAAAAGAGCATAATTTTATAGACTTAGAAACAGAACCAAGCCTCTTGGAAGACCCTGAAAAGGCAGAAGACACCAAGTGAGTCAGTAGCACCAAGTTCTCCTTCCTGCGCTGCGTCTCTGCTCGAGCCTGCAGACTTTGGCCAGGTGAGCAGCGCTGCTGAGGTGGAGCTCCAGGGAAGCAGCACAGCAATGAGCTCCTTCCTCCGTGTTCCACAGCCGGAGAGACGTGGGCCGGGGGTGAAATCCCACCGAGCTTCCTGCGAGCGAGGAGCTCCGCAAAATGCTGCTGGTGAGCGATCCCTTCTCGCACAAAAGGGACTGCAGAGGAGAACTGCGAGTGCCTCAGAAAACAAAGATGCAATTAAAGCAGCCTTTGTAGTTTTCAGTTAGGGTTATCTTTCAATGCGGGATGAACCATCATTTTTTTCCTGCTAATTATTTTCATTAGCTGTTTTAACTCTTCCTGAGAGTTCTTAATAATTGCTTCAGAGCAGAATGTGTAAAACTGAAAATTATTTATGGCACTGATTAGAACTACAGAATACTAATATGGGTAGTCAGGAATAATTCACCATAGCAGGAAAAGCACTATTTAATTGTTTAATATTGAAGTTTAATTGTGCTTGCATACAATTATCATGTAAATATCACTGTGATCACTTTAAGAGGTTATTTCTAAGTGTGCCAAAATTCTGAAGCAATCTGAAAAGAATTAATTTTTTTTTTTTACCTCCCTTCACAAGTCTCTCAAGTGTACTATATGTTTTAACTTAAACCAAAATATAGCCAAAGGCAGACAGGAGTTCCAACAGTGACCAGTGTAATACTCACTGCTTTTAATTACTGTAACAATAAATCACACAGGAATGTCCTCCAGGTACTAAATGATTTTCTAAAAACATTTGAGAATATTTTTGAAATTCAATTAATTGAAGGCACCAGATAAAAGGTACACATTCTTAATGGCTATACAATAACCCTAAGGGATGTAACTGAGCTCCAAGCTTAACTTCAAAGTGTGACAGAAATACTTACTGTATTACTTTAAAAGTATTCAGATCAATGAATCAGTTAAAATTACTTATACATTTACCAACCTTTTCATTTTCTTTCTGAATATGATAGAAAGAATTGCTCTCATTTCCCAGGACACAAAAAGCAGTTGAGACCTGTAAAAGAAATTGTAATTAAAGGCAGCCTTCAGTCAAAATTGGTATTATGAATTTTTGGTTGACACAAGATAAAGGGGCCAGCGAAACATAAAAGTGGCTTGATAAAACATACATTTAGACATTTTATACTGAAAATTAACTGGTTTGTGGAGATATTTCAGGGTCTAGGATTAAATCTGTCCTTGTTAAAGCCAGTAAGCATTTTTCTATTGAATTCAACAGAACCAGTGTCACCCTGCAATCTGTATTGTGCACAGCTGTGTGTACCTGACCGGCTCTCCAATTATGGGCCAACTCGGTTCTCTTTTATCCTTTTTGTCCCTGCTCCTTGGATTAATCACACTACCCTCAGCACCCACATGGCTCTGCAAGGTGCTGAAGATCTCAAGCAGTCACAGCATGCCTTCAGCTTTGGCGGGTAGCACTCTGACATAGGATGCCAGCTAATGCTCAGTAGAATCTAACTCCGTGAGCAAATACCTTGACATTCGGCCTATAGCTCATGAGCATCTGAGGTTGTTTTAAAAGAAAAGTGCTTAAACCATCACAGTTTTTTGATTTGCAAGGTGATTTTACAACACGGTGTGACTCAACAGCAGGAAAGTGTTAAGAAATATGTGGAGGCTGAACTGTTGATACCAGCCAATTTTTTTTAGCAGAGGTGCTCTGTTCTGCAGGAAGGCTCTTCCTTCTGCTCTGTAATCTCTGTCAATTGCCACGCACCCGGCCTTGGAAACAGATCATAGACCCACAGTCATCATAGCACGGGCATAAGGGTTAACTTCCAACCTTTGTTACAAATATGTGTCACAGTTAAAATGCACATTATTATTCCTTAGTGCAGAAAGTTTAGAAATAAGTTTAGAAAACAGAACTATGCACGCATGCACATTCATGCACCTCTGTGTCTGTGCACTTGTACGTACACACAGAGAGGGAAATCATGTGGACAAGTGTCTGTACTGTGTGAAAGGACTATATTCCATGAGAAGGTTGAAAACATTCTACTAAAGACTAATTGCAATATTTTCCAATGGGTACTTATTTTCAATACTCACTGTTAATTTTTTTAGTAGCATGTAAACATTTTCTCTATGATTAAAACACATTAAACTGAGACAATTAAAAAATGACAACAGAGATAAATGTGTCTTTATCCTTTCTGCTTTTCCTTGAGCTTTCAAAATCATAAAGATCATAAGAGTCTTTGAGCATTTAAAACTATTTTCTATAGCTCCACACAGTAATTCTGCACCCTGCAAGTGTGAGGTGGGTGGGAGGATGACGGAGCCTTGGAAACATCCACGGCAGATTGCAGTTGCAAAAATACAGTCACTGGGAATACATGTGTTGTATAACAGTTATTTTTAAACTGTAGTAAATATAATACAACACTAAAACCACCAATAAGACTCAAGTTTCATCAAAGATCTCTTTAATCAGAGTAATGAAATAGTAAAAACTATATTAATCGGGGACTGCGAGCTGTAGAAGGCAGTTTGATATGTGTATTTTGACGGGTAAATACCTGTAACACTTGTAACAGACCCACATCCACCAAATTATCACCTGTGATTTGCAGCCAGGTTAAAGTCAATTCTGCATAAAAAAGCCTGAACTTTCTGTTAAATGTTTGTTCCACCAATTACTTCAAACCACTGTTAAGAAGTGTTTAGGAACTTTTCTTTTCTGGAGACTTTGCAGTCAAAAGATTTTTTTCCAGAATAGTTAGGATGTTTATCTCAAAAGGGCTGTTTGTCTAATCAGGAACACATGCATTTATGAGTATAAATATTTCCACAAAATCTGAGAAATGGTAGAGCATTCCTACATTTGTCCTTCTTCTCCCTCCTATTTTGAAACTCAATAAATGTTTGAACACTTTCTTTCTTTTCTTTTTTAACCTGTGAAATGGTTGGTGTAATATAGAAGAGATGAAGTGAAAACAAGTCAGAATATTGGCTTCAGATTAAAGCTGGGTAAACCTGGGATAACTTGTCTAGAAAGTAGAATAATTTCATTGTAAATACATGTCAAACAAGGTTAAATATGGTTCACAAAGGAAAAAGGTGTGCTCATATGTCTAATTTTTAGGTTTGCAAAAAGTCTCTGCAGACAAGATATGAAATGTCATGTTTGGTGCAAGGTGCTGTTTCCTCTGCACTGTATTTTCCAATCAGCGCTCCTCCTTCTCTCCCAAGCATCTGATTTCACGTCAGGTAGAGCTCAGTCCTAAGGACACAGGCAGTGGGAGATGAGGGATTTCTGCAAAATCGTCATTAATGTTGAAGGAAGAGCCTGCCTTGGGAGGATGGCTCAGTTTCCTGCCTTTGCCCACATCCAGAGGCAACTGTGAAAGACAAAGAGCAGGCACCTGCAGCCACACCTGTCCCCAGAGGGTGTGTCCTGTTTGGCATTTCAGGCCTTGCACAAGGCTCCCCGTCGTGCTCTGTTCCTATGCCAGCCTATCTTTCAGCTGGAAGCGGAGCAGAGTAGGACAAGAACCGCCTTCCGGGAACCAAGAAAGTGTCGGTACCACACTCGAACCCAACATGGTTGGGGACACAGCAGAGCCAGGAGTGACATTGGTGGAGCTGGGTACTGCAGCTGCTGCGCATCGCATCGCCCGGAGGGAACGTCACCTGAGGCGACACAGTGGAGACAAAGGTCAATGACAGCCCATGGCACCGCAGGCATTTCCAGATGCTCCGAGCTGCAAAAGTACGAAAGGATGGCTATTGCCAGTTTGGCCAGGTGGCCGTGCCAGATGCTGGCTGCTCGCGGTCGGCCAAATGAAGAAGTCTGAGTGGACAAGCGTGAGAAAATCTGTCCCTCCCATTACCAAAGTGCAGGCGCCCTGGGGCTTGTCCAGGCTTGAAAGTGGGAGCTCAGCTTGTCTCTTGCTTTTTTGCCCACTGTCACTTCTAGCTTTAACCAACTATTAAAACCTTGAGCAGCCAAATCCATTTTATGGCTCCCCGTGCAACTATTGTTGGCTTGCAATTTTTCATTGGGTTTTTTTACCCAGAGTCAGATAGCCACCTTACACTGACGAGTACAGTAAGATCTCCTAAGTCTGTCAACTCCTGGGCCTCAGACGGCGCTTTCTAGGCTTGCCAAGCATTTGCGATGAGGACTGGCTGGAAACATTAATCCCAGCTGACTTTCATGAAACTTAAAAGATTTGAAACAGAAAGCACAGTGGAGTAAAATCTGAGAAGATCTGAAAAAGAAAAAGCTATAGATAGATGCCGAAGACTCCATAAATGTAAGTAGCGCTTACTAATCTGAGCTTTTCCTATTTAAAATATTTTATGTGAATTGCACTGCTGGGAAAAGGCAGATGGAGGAACCGCAGTCGATCCTGAAAGCAGAGAGGGTCGCAGGAAGACTGGGAAGGCAGCTTGTTCTTCAGGTCTGTGTTATGCCGGCCCTTGAGATATGTGTCCCTAAATAGCTTTTTTTGAGCAAACTGAGAGTCATGTGACTATAGTAGTTGACCTCTGTGTAGAAGTAACAAAACCAAAGGCAATTTTTTTCCCGCCTACTTAATGAAATATATTTACTTTAAAGGATCCTAGCTTCAGTAATCACTGATAAGTGTATAAGGCTGCCTAACCCATCATTTTTTTCCTGGAATTACAAGCGCTGTGTCTTGCTAGCTAAACAATCCCCAGCATTGCTCACCTGCAGTTTAGAGAACTTAAACTCACTCAGATCAGCTTTGTGAAGGCTCTTCGGAATTACCAAAAGAGATAGGCAGGACATTTATGAATTTATAAAAATACAGTCATTAAAACTGCAGTTCAGGAGCTCAGTCCCAATTCCCTCATCCTTTTATTTCTTTCTTTCATTGATCCATATGAGTTTCCTCTGGTCTTACCTTGATTGCACTAAAAATCCGCATGAAACTCACTGAGAAACAGGATAATGATAATTTTTTTTTTTTTATTTTGAATGCCACTTTTCCTCTTTGTAGTTTTGGTATTTGCATAGAAGTGCACATGCCAGGGTAAATTTGTTGAATAATACAATTTACAATTGAACATTTTATAGATAGAACTAGGAAAAAGAAAGTCAGTTTTAACAGTACAAATAAAGAATGTTTCTTGTGTTACATATGAATCACGCAATTAGTGAATTCCACTAAGAGTAGTAATTGTTCATTACTTTAGATCTGGAAGCTATTTTGAAATGCTTTGGAGAGCTGAATGAGAAGAATATTGTTTATCTTCAAAATCAAGTTCAAAGAACTTACCTTCAAGCAAATGACGGCATTCCCAACTAGGGATGACACTACAGAGTAAATGCTAGAGGGAACTTAAAGCAGCCTAATATAGAAGCTTGGCTGAAATAAAACTTTGAAGACATTTCCCAGAAGATGATAAAAAAAAGGCTTATGGTAAAAAATAGCAAGACAGATGAAGTCCTAGGACTTTCGCACCAAACACTTCCTTCTTTTTTACATGTGCACTGCAGAACCATGTCCCAGTGCAGCTGAATCCCATCAAAGGTCCCTTGGAAGCGGAATATTTTTCTTTTCCTTGGAAGTGAAGGATTGCGTTAGTACTCTATAGATCTGTGTAAGTGGTACAGGTTCTGTGCATGTAACCAATTTGGTTTTGTTTCCTCTACTGGGTTTAACTTCATAGAGTTAGCAATGGATGGAATGAGTAAAATTGTGTGGCCTGTCCCAAAACACTTTTAAACGCATAAGTAGCAGTCTGGCTTTTATACCATCACTTATCAGGATTCCAGACAAGGGCAGTTCTACAGGTAGGTAAAATGCCGGGAATCTTTCCCCACACTTTCAGGATTCTAGTGAAGATAAGCAGCTCTATTGGCAAATAAAATGCTCAGGATCCTTCTTCTTATTTTATCAGCCCACAAGAGTTGTAAAGGCAAAACCTGTCATGTCTTAGGGCATAAGACAACTGATGAACTTGAGCTGGTTTAAGAGAGGGTTTTTTAGTCTTCCTCTACAGCAGATGGTACTAGTCAATGTTAGAAACAGGACGCTTGATGGATATGCTGTAGTTCTGTTTCAGAATAGCCATTCCCATGTTTCTTCCAGATTCTGCTTTTCTTTCCCCTTTCTCGACTGCCAAGATTATCGAGGATATTTACCCCAACACAGAACTCATGGTCTTGTTTTTAATACTTCCATTGAAGACAGATTTATTTGGACTGCTGTTAACCAGTCTAGAGGAAATCGTCCTTCTGGCAGCAATATCTCATTGGGAATCTGTCAGCGTTAATTCTTTCTTTAGCTGTTGAACCAAACCAGGAGTCAAAATACACTTTTAGGAACCCAAGTAAGTTTTCCAGAGTTTCTGAGCAACAGCAGCTTCCACTCTGGTCAGTCACTGCTGATACTCAGCAGCTCTTTTACTAGGCCACTTTTTTGGAGAAAGCTCTTGCATCTTTTATCTATCAAGGGATGGAACTCATTTCCTTATGCCAGCATTTGCAGAAAGGGATGCATAAGTGATGTTTAGGAAGATAATTTCATTTAGAGATTTAACAATTACAAAAGTAAAGTAAGATTTGGTCTTATCTTGTAATAAGTCAGTAGATATAGACAGTAGATACAGAAGCAAAAAAACTCTTGCAGTCTTCCCTGTTGCAGGTAAAACAGACCAATTTGTGGTGAAAGATTCAGCTCTAAAGGAGCAGGATAGGAACCTGAACTCGAGTCTTCTGTGACTCTGATTGAACATGTGCCACTAATGTCCCTCAGTCAAGAAATTCAGATTTCAGTTCCAAGGTGGCAATTCTACTTTTTTTTTTTTTTTTTTTTTTTTTTTTTTTTTTTTTAGCATATTGGAAACCTTGAGAGTAGAGGTAGAACTGAACTGGTCCCTTCAGGGAACTTTTCACTTAAATCCACACAAATGCAGCCTGATTTTCGACAGTTACCTTGAACACTCTGTAAGAATCTGTAGGGTCTGAAGAGGGACAGAAGAAAAGTAGACCGGAGAGTTGTGTGGCAGAAGGGTTCTCTATTCTGAATCCAGAAATAATTGAGGAGTTACATATAAGGGAAATATAAAGGAAAGACTATTTTTCATCTCAGTCTTTGAACGTATGGATCTAAAAGTTTTAGAATGAAACTGATTTAAAAGCAATTTAAATGAATTAACCTTTTATGGAAATTCTCAGGAAATTTTAATCGTTCATTGAAAATATAGTCTGCCCTAAAATGAAAGAAACCTGCCCTAAGCTGAAAGAAACCGGCCCTAAACTGAAAGCAAACCTGGTTGCAGTTACTAAAAACTGACATTGTTGCAAAAGCTTCGCAATTAGAAATACCTAGCATGTAGACAGAAAAAAATAAATCCTTTTGCACTTGTGTCTACTAGGAAATGAGATTAGGCTAATGACATGTGCCTAACTAGAACACCGAAAAATAGAAATTGCTTTCTTGTCTAACGTTTGGTCCCTCTATCGTTACAGTCTCTAAATCTTTGTTGTTTACCCAAATCCAGTGCTTTAAGACAAAGATCTATTTGCACGTTTCAGAGATAACAGAGAACTCCTAGAAAGAAGGTTAAGAAAACCTCTCGAATGCTTACTGCAATTTAGGTTGTTTGTTTGTTTGTTCGTTTAATAAGTCCTAGTACCATGGACTGTATCTATACCAGTCTGGCAAATAGACCAGATAAAAGAAACTTCAGACTGCTTTCCCTTGAACTCATATTCTTTGATCCATGATTTGTATCAATAAGACAGAGGCTTCCTTTCAACTGCTGACCCAGGCATTTTCATCTCTCATTTGGTTACGTAGTCTGTGACCACTAGAGTTTAATTTCTGTAGACACAGATATACCATTCTACAGATTCCGGTTTCTTCATGTAGAAAAATTATCATTTCCTGGGCTGTTTCTTTAATTTCCTTCTTGTATACTCTGTTGTGTTCCAAATCTATGGATTACATTATCGTGTGTGTAATTTTCACAATACTATTTCAACTTTTGCTAGTTTATTGTTAGCTGTATTGTACTGCTTTTGCAAAAATCAAGGATGTACTTTACTTTAAAATTGCAAGAGGAATGAAAAGCCTTTGTATAGCTTTAAATCCAGTTGAATGTGAATAATTGTTCTTTGGAAATTCTCATTAGCAATGCCTAGTATCAAATGACATCTGTATTTTATAAAATTTCAGCATGAAGAATATTTGGCTCCTAAAAAGCTGTCTGAGGACTATGACAGACATGTGGTCCTTTTTTTGGGCAGGAGAACGTTCAGTTCCAATGCTGGATTATAGCTTATTATCTTGCCCAGAGCTGCTACCACCAAAAGCAGAAAGTTGTTCAATAACATTTTGATAAGCTATTCCACAGAGTTTTTGGCACTAATTCTCTGTTCATTGGGTGACATAAACAGTTCCCAAACCGGCTCTGTCTGTTATGATAGGAAGAACACATTCCACCTCGTGCAGTTGAGGATTATTTTGTCAGTGGAGCTTGCCTCCTTTGGCAGTTGAAACAGACCCTGCAATCAAGACTTCCTTTTCATCAGGGTCTGTGGATTCCTTACAATCTTGAAGAACCATCAAACCAACCTTCTCTTGTTTACCACCTCCTTCCTGGTCAGCAGTATTTGTCCTTTCTTTGGAAGTCATCATTTCAAGACTCTTGCTGTCATTTGAAGAGACTACTTTGGAAACTGTTCCCTGGGTCTCCTGGATTCATTTTCTCTGGGAACAGTTCTGGAGCACTTTTATTGTGTGATTGCTTCAGAATATTTTGGGTGAATTTCTTTTCTCTCCCAATGAGACGTCTTGTGAAGCCTTTTACGAGGTGGCATATGTATAAACATACACATTCTCTTTGAGGAATATGGCTTTATACTCAAACAAATGTTTGGAATAGTGCATAAAATAAATTTTTTAATTACATAATGAGGATATTTGCTTTCTTTATGACTGCCTTGCTGCTCATTACTCTATTAGCTTAATGGGAAGGATTTTATTTATTTATATGCTTGTTTTACACTATGGGAAAGACATGACTTGTGGGGTTTTTGAGATAAGAAAGATAAGAGAAATTTTTGAAAAAGGAGGGGCCTGCTAAGCATCTTGGCATTACCTCCCATTTCCTACTCCACATCCCTTTCTGCTTCCATAACTAGAGGTTCTTTGGGCAGGATAGTTGGGTTGAGACATTTTGGTTTGAAGAAGGTGGTCACAAACTTGTTTTGGATAGACAAGGCTACCTCGGAGTCATTTGTACTCCCTGTCTCCTGACCATGGAACTGTAATTTAGCTACTAAGAATAAGCAGTGATTATTTACAGATGGGCTTTGAAAATGAGGAGGAGATTATGAGAGACTGAATTAGTTGCAAATAATTATTTCCATAGAAAAGTGGTTCAGTGATTCTGTGAAAAGGACTTACAGTAATCTCAGCGAGTTACTAATTTGTTTACCTTCAAGTAAAATCATCTCTCTAGAGCCAGCCAATTTTTATACTGAGGTGTAGAAGAGCTGTCCTATGTGGCAAGGTGATGGATAACTTCATTATACAACTTAAGAAGCTGTTCTTCCCTTTCTTGTACCTTTTCACACTCTAGTTAATCACCTCACCCTGGTTAAACCAACTGACTACTTCAGCATTAAAAGTACGCAAAATTAACATTTTACTGCACCAGGGCCAGATAAAGGCAGTCTTTTCCATCTGGAAAACAGGCAGCCTCCTTTAAATGATTCTGGCTTCTCTGTCTGATGTGTAGTCCAGCTGATGCCATTTCCAATCAAGGCATTGAGTCATATGCTCAACTTCCATCCCTTCTCCACCTTTTTTCATGATAAGAATATAGTGTAAGGATGGCTGCTCTGGGCTGTCCCTGTCTTCAGTAGTGGCAGATATTGACTGCCGAGTGTTTATGAACAGAAGAGGTTACAGAGAGTTACAACTTCCAGCAGTGTGTGGTTCAGGGACTTTCTGGGTCCAAGACGATGAAGTTCTGGTGACTGTTACTGGGCCTGATCCTGATCTGTGGGCTGACATCCTGCCCAGCCTCAGCCCATCCCCAGGGAAGTGCCCTGAAAGTTCCCACTTCTCCATTGTATCTGATGTGAAATGACTTGGATGTTTCTTTCACCTTGCTATGTAAATTTTCCATCTTTTTGAGATGGAGGGCAGAATCAGAGCTGGACACAGCATTCAGCATATTGATTCACTTTAGATCTATACAATGGCAGAGCAAGATTTTTGAATTTTTTTTTTTAATTTCTTGAAATTGTTTCGTAATCTTGATTTTAGTTTGTAGTTTCATAAAATTGGCCGAAAGTTGTTTTCATCCCTGGGGCCTAAATCATGTACAACTCTTTTACAGAAATTGCTGCTATTTTCAATAAAAAATGTATCTGTTCGAGAGATTGTTCCCCACCACCGAGAACATCAGGCTTTTCAGCTTTTTAGTCTTCATAAGAGCAAGGATTTGTTTCTGTAAGACCTTATCTGCCCTTTCCTTAGATATTGAGATGGATTTTCCTATTGCAAGACAGGGTAAAATTCACTGCTGTGCTTTCTCTGTGTAAGCAATGCTTGCCATCTCTCCTTAAAACCTGGGATTCTGTTATCAAACAGTAAGAACAGTGCAGAAGCACTATTTAATGATGGTTATTAAAGGACTCTCTTTCTTGTTACTTTTCAATTGAAACATTTTTTTCCTCAAAGCTTTTGTGTGAACGCAGTTGGAAAAAACCCAATGTGACATCACATTTTGTCACCATCGATCATTTGCTTTGCAAATTGAGACGCCTACAGGACTTCAGAGTTCAAGGCCTGCCTGCACATGGGGCTTGTACAAACAATGAAAGATTTACTATGTGAGTAATAAGTACTTTCAGGAAAAGATCGATTACAAATGAAAGTATAAAAGGTTTTAGATAGGGAAAGAAAAATTAGCAAATGTTGATCACAAAAGGGAATCAGAGGGAATAATGATCGCATCTGGTAAAATAGTTTCCTGAAATACATATATTTGGAAAATATGCTTTAAATTTTTTTGCCTGAAACTTGTGCTTACTTTTGAAATCCTGAGCAGCTTTGAAAATTAAGTGTTTTACAAATAAATGTAAAGGCCATAAGTTGAGATCAAAGGTTTGTTTCAGAGAGGTTCACAGAGGATGCCTGTGTTAAAATATAGCACCAGGGAAGAAATATAGAGATATTCTCCCAGGCTACAACCATTCTCAGATCAGGATCTTTGATAAAGGTAACACCTCTGTGTTTAGTGGGCTCTAATTTTTTTTCATTTGCATTAACTACTGATTCCTTTTTGACTTGCTCTGCATTTTCAGCAATCCTGTGGCAAGGAGTTCCAACACTTGTGTGCTCACTGATTGAAGTATTATCTTTTGCTTGTTTTGAACTTGCCACATGCTGATTTCATGCTGTGATTCTTGCCTGCTGGCATTCACTGGAAAAGTACACTCAGGATCTAGCAACAAAAGAATGGGGACTACTGTATCAGGACCAATCAGGATGGTAATATATTTCCCATTAAGACAACACAGGCTAGATTGAGGTCATGTTAAAACAAAGTCTCAAAGCTGCCACACTTCCCAAAAGACAGAAAAAGCCATTCCTCTTCCTGTTGCAGTAGTGTCCAGTGATTTTCCCTAAATCTGTTTCTGAAAGGATTTTCCAGCTTCTTTCAAGCCAGTGGCACAGCTGGGTTAAAGACAGGCTTTGTGTGCAAAAATAAAGTAGGTTTTAAGTGCACAAGTACAGATTGAACGTAGAAGGTACTGCTCATCGCCAATATGACTGAGTGGCAAACGGAGGGGGAAAATTCTCAGGCATAAAATTACCTCTTATTTTCCTGGCTGCTTATGCAGCCATTGAGGAGGCTGTATTTACAGGCATGTTCTTTCACTCTGCCCTGCTGTTATGAGGGACTGGATAATCACAATAAATTCTGACCAGGCTTCTGACCATGTAGAGTTTGAAAGGGAAAAAACCCTTACTCCTGATATTCAACTCACAAGAAGGCTGGGGACTAAGAATCTGAGAAAGCATTTTTCAAGAAACAGATGTCTCTATAAGCAATGAAGGACAGCAAACCATATCCAAAATTATGCTTGAAAAATTAAAATGAGAAATGTTATGAGACATAGTCGGTTTTGAAAAGAGGTCTGCACTTAGATCCTTGATGGCAACATTAAGTTCCCTTTTGGTAAAATAACTTTTCACTTTTCTGATAATGAATTGGGTAGAATTATTTGATAAGGTGTGATAAGCAGTAAAAGCCAGCTGAATTAAAGGCAACCTATATCAGGGTCTTGGGAAAAACCCGAGAAATCATATATAAGAGTACTGTGCTGCTTACTGCATGAGCAACTTGTTCACGGCACTGGCCACTATCTATCAGTGAAAGCTGTAAGAATAACCTCCTTGGAGGTAATTGTCTATTCTAATTTTAGTCAGACACCTGTTGGTTAATGCACTGAAGAATGATGTTTTCTGTCCTTAAGGAATTTTTACTCTATGGACATGTCCTTAGTGTCCCTGCTGGTCTTCATCTGCTTTCAGCACAGTACACGTCTCCTGGAGGTTTTCTATCACATTTGCCACGTGGACCTCTTAGGATACTGTTAGATCATGTTAAATGTCTCTTTGTGCCATCTTCAGGCAATGGAATGCCCCTCCTCTATCCTGTTCATTTTTGATCTGTTGGGTTCAACTGTATCTATCGCAGTAAGTTCTTCTGCTTCCCTTCACGCAAGGAAAGGATGAAATTCCTTTTCTAGGTCATTAATGTTCCTTCAATTTTATTGGTTGTTGGTTTTTTTTTTGCAATGAGGAGATGAATAAGAGTTCACAGTTTACTCCTGCCTTTGCCTGCATTATTTTATTGGTCTCTTATGTTTCCTCTCCAACGGAAAGGATCCTGATGCTTACAAACGCTCATTTCATGAAAATATAATATTGTACTAGCATTTACATTCTCTGAACACCTTCCAGTCCCACGTTGTTATTTGTTTTGAATGAGGTGGTTTGACTTAAGCACAACATCCAAAATGAAAGCATACAACTGGTTCTCGGTAGCATGTATTAATTTGTGGTGTGTTGGTGTCCACAAGCTTCCAGGCTGGGTAAGGTTCCTTTGGGCCGCATGCTGTGCAAATACAGAGGAGCTCTTGCTTGGAAATCTTCCAATGAAATTTTAAAACAGATGTTAAAAAGATGAATAAATTAAAGAAATGAGAAAGGGAATAAAATGGTTTATGAGCAGTAAATGCAAGCGCAGCTGAGCTAATTGATGGCATTGTGTAATTTTTCGGGTATTATTTTAACCCAATCTTTAAATACATTTTAAAATTTAGTCCCCCAAATAGTTAATAATTATGTTAAAGGAGATGCCAACAATGACTCAATGTCTCCTGTGCCCGACTCCCAAATGATTCCCATTCACTTAGAGCTCATGAAGGTGTATCGTCAGCTCAAATCATATTGAATGTTTTACCTCCCACTGTACATTAACATGCCTTTGTTAACACAGAGTTTTAACTGCAGTCAGGCAGCACAGTTGTCTATCTTTTAAAGTGCCTCTGGAATTCCACACAGTTCTTCCTGGTTTTCAGTAACCTAAATTATTTTGACATCTGTGAATATGCCACCTTGGACTTCACCTTTTCCCAAATAATTAATAGACACATTAATTAATCATTTCCCTGCATTTTTAAAAGAGTTCCAATATTAGCTCTATTGTTTATGTGAGGAACACAGTACAGGAAAAATCACAAAGCCAAAGTGGTAACCTGTTTCTTGGGTTATTGCCTGTAAAAATGACCATTAGCTGGTATTTTTGAAATTAGGAATTATTGCTAAACAAAATCTAAAGGTAATTCCTTACTCTAGGCTTGCCTTAAATAGAAAGAAGTCACAGTCTCTGGTTATTCTGTGCCAAAGGAGGATGTTAATGACAAAATGAAGATGTCTTCAAAGAGAAAATGCTGATTGTAAGTCTTCTGTTTGAAATGAAATGTATCTGCAGGTCTTGAATACAGGAATGTGTCTTGGAAAAACAGTGTCTCAGACAGAAAAGATAATTCAGCACACAGGTGAAAAACAGTGTCTTAAATTTCACCTCGATCTCGTAACTCATTGACGAGAGCAGGGAGAGCATTTAATAATAAAGCTCCAATAAGTGCTTTTTCATTCTGAGAATAAATTAAAAGACGTGGCTACAGATGGATTTCACTGCAATATTCTGATTTAGAAATGCCAGGTTTAGCTCTGGACTAATAGTTATAGTAAAAGTAGTAATAGTAATTTCAGAGGTGAGATGGTTGCTAAATATATTGCTTAGGAAAATATAGCTAAAAAAAGGAATTTGGTCAAAGTGTCTTCTGCAATTCAAATAGCAGAGAATCTCTATTTTTTAAGTAGCAGCCTTTTCATGCAAAAGGTGGTGCTCTAAATTACCTCATGGGACTATTCATAATTACTGTGGTTTTTAAAAGCTTGAAGCTTGTGAATTCCTATGGAAAGCGTCAGAGATTAGGCAATTCCTAAAAATCCACAAAGCATCTGTTTACATGTTCCTAAGTTGAAATAATGGGAGTGTCATATAAATTTCTGCATTTTTGGTTCAGTTTCTAAATTATTTACAGGCTTTTAAAATTCTACCTTGGACACTTTAGAAGATTGTGGGACAGTGATTGAAGACTCTCTTTTTGCTGTGACAGATAATTTCAGTTTTATGAGAGTAAACAAAACTGAGTAAAACTGGGAAAATTATCTCTGAACAGATTAAAGATTAATTAATGGATTTTCTGAGGAAAGTAGATAGAAGTCACTTTTCAGGTAATCCATTCTTGTTTTTTTAGGAATGAAAATTACTTTCTTACACACCACACCCATTTAGAAAGACAAAGATTCGGATGGCTGTGATACAGTTGGCACATCAGTAACTATCAGTAACTTTTGTCAGTTCTAATGCCTGCATTTTGTTTTCTGCCCTGGAAGAGTTCCCAGGTACAAACAACGCTTGACATAGCTTTGTGGGTGGCAGCTGATATTCCTTCAGTTCTGAATTTCATATTACTAAAAAGACCCTGGGAGAAACCTAGGGAACAGCAGAAATAATCCAGATGGAAACAATGAGAGACAAAATTGGTTTGTAGAGACAGAGTATAAAAGTGAGGCATACACAGCTTTCTCAAGAGTTGACTGCAGAGGAAAGGTGGCAGAAAACAGAGAGCAGTATACTAATAGAATATAGTGGCTGAAGGTTTTTCAGCTTCAGGAAATCCATTTAGTTTTAAAAGAGACAGTTATAAGTAATATAATGAAAGTGAGAAAAAAAAATCAGGTGTATGAAGAGTTTAGTTTGTGAAGCAGTTTAGTAATTAAAAGTTTAAGTTAGGAGAGGATTCCTTCTAAGAAAAGCTGTGGTATGCGTGCTGAGTGGGACTGTGGGTGGGATTCAGCTCCAGATTCAGCCAGCTAGCAGAAGTGTGTATTGATAGAGGAGATGCTCAAGTGTGAGTGAGAGTGTAAGTCTTGTCAGAATCAATGGGGCTCTGGGACTTGTTCATTTGTCTATATCTGGGCATCCACTGTCATTTAAGTTGCCATCCAAAGGACCTGACAGATCTAGCACAGGCTGTAGGGAGACTTATGCCCCACTGGACCGGGCAGGTTTCGGTAGCTGGAACCTGCTCTGGGGCTCCGTGTGCTACCAACAGTGTTGGCAAAATCTCCTTCAATTTAGCGGAAGCTGAGCCTCCCCCTCACCCGGCCTTTGTGCAGACACCTGCTGTAAACACCTAAAGTGATGCTTCAGAGTCCAGAGCTGAACCCTGCCTTAGCTGTGTTTTTCATTTAATCTTTCTATGACAAGGTAATTTCTGTAGTTAAATCATAAAGTCGTCTACAGATTATAAAATAACCTCAGCTATAAAGGATGTGGAAATTAATTCTGATGTGTAATTAAAATGTGTTGTCTTTTCTCTTACAATGATCTTAGAATAACATGATAACATTTCAGTGTTTAACTGAATGAGATTTTTACAGTTTTGAAAATTATTTCCATCTTTCCAACTTCTTTTGTGAAATCTTTTGGGATAGTAAAAAATCTAAGCAAAAGAATTCCAAATCCTTCCCTATTACCATCTCTGTTTATTTTGGTAATGTCACAAGTTCCATAATTCTAAATACCTTAATTATTTAGCATTATCTGAATAATATGTAATAAAAAGAGACAAATCATCATGTTTTTTTCAGTAGTAAGTGCATCATACCTGAGTAAATGACCTGACTTTTCCATTAGAGATGACATGGCATGCTCAGAGTACTCACACTCAAAAGAAATGAAGATTTATTTTTAACAGTTTGATGAACATTTAAACACAGAAATACTTCAGCATATCTTTCCAATGGCTTTTCTCTTTTTGTATCTAGTTCACATTATAAATAGGTAGCATTTGACTTTTGGTTTTAAAATATTCTAATATTTTAAGAAATAAAATATAAGCGTGTGTCTCGGAATTTAGTGCATGCAATGTTTAGGTCAAATGACCTTTCACTGTCACTAGCTTCCATGAGAAAATAAAGTTTTGCTAAAATTTTGAGGACAGATGTGAAGGAAAAACAACAGTAAAACTGCTTGCTTATTTTCAAGTCAATTTTAGTGAAATATGATTTGATCTATTTTACCATCTAATTGACATGCAATGAAGTCAATTAACTATTTTCTCTTAGGAGTAAATCGCTTTGCCTAACTTGTGAACAGCTGCTCCATAACAACACATTATCAGAAAAAGCTGGGCTTAACAGCTCAGCCTTAGTGGCTGGTCATAAAACCACACTTCAAAAAGATGACAGAACCAAGATAAACTATAATTCACAATGTAAAAACAAACCGAAATGCTCAAGCCTTAAAACAAAATGTTTTATTGTCTGAAGCTGAAAGAATTGACATGTTAATATTCTGTATTGTGCTCTGCTCCCGCTTTTATCTTCAATAAAGGATGACAGTGTTACAAAGTTCTGGAAGAGGTCGAGTACTGTCACTTTTATCAAACGTGGTATCAGCATTTTTCTTCAGTGGTTTTAGAACAATGTTAGCTGCTCTACCTGAGCTTAGGAAGAGCATTGACTGCTCGCTTTGTACCAGCATTTGATTCTTGCATTGAAATTTGAGGTAGCACTGAGGAAACCAATTAAACACTCGGGAGACAGGGAAATCCCTATTTGGGTTGCATAAAGAAAGTGGTAGTTGCCTTTGAATGTATTTTGTTATTGGTTTTCCCCCTTTGTCAGTGTATTTCCAAGCACTGACTCATCGCGTAGGTTGAAATCCTTTATCACGCGGCTTCACGGAACGGTTTGTTAAGGCTGGAAAATGAAGGACTAACCTAGCTGTGGAATAGTAAGCTGGCATTTTCTCATGTTTGGTTCTCGGGTGGGTAACCCTCTGTCTGAAGCTCTCCTTTAAGTTGCATTTAATATTACTATTTTATGTAACCTGTTTAACGCTTAAACGTATTAAAGAGAAAAAGTCTTATGTTAAATGAGATAGTAACAAATTCTTGCTGTGTAATTCTTGCTTTCTTTGTGTCAACAAAGCAACCTTGTGAAGGAGGAATTACCTGAATGTCTTAGCTATGCATAGTAGCCGGGGATACATGACCTGTTTTTTTTTTGTAATTAGGTAGCTGTCTTACTTCAGCACATGTACAGTACATGTCAGAGTTTGTTTGGCATGGGGATCTCTGCTGCCAATTTCACATGACAACAAGATTATGCAGCTTAGTGCACAGTAGAAACATAAAGAAAAGGACTTTGGTTTTTCTTTTCTGATCTCTAAGTTAGTAGAACTTGTCAGATTAATCTGAATGAAAGGCACTGCTATATGTATTTCAGGAATATAAATAAATGTTGAATATCAGTGGATACTTGTGGAAAATTCCTTACAGAGCAACCTAAAAGCCCTAGTAATCACTGAATTATTGAATAATTTGATGTAAGTCATTTACTATCACATTCTCTTGCATTCATATAGGGAGCTAGGAAAAAAGCTCTGTTTTTGCATACTAGATAGCAAAAAATAAATTTAAAGGTACTGGATTGATATAGATGATGTATATGGTACTGGACTGGTATATTTGTGATGCTAATGCTTCTTAAAAGAGGAGACATGAGCAGAAGCAATCAGCCAAATAAATTTGTATTTTGTGCCAATGCACTAAAGAAATCTCTAATGACTCAGTTAAAAAAAAAAAAAAAACAGAGCTTGTTTTACAGCGATTGTGCCTATTAGGGGGACACAGTAGATTCAACTGGAAATAGGATATCCAAAGCACTCGTGTATTTAAGTTTGAGGACAGGCTCGTGATATGATGACTCCCCAAAGTCTTCGTTGTGGTAAGTAGGAGTTGAACAAATAACAGAACGAGTGGGATGCCAGGGGTTAAGCAGCCTTTCAACTCCAAGATATGCAGCAAGTGAGAACAGGGGAAGCACTGATGAAGGCGGGGGCTGGGGGGAATGAAGTGCACTGGTAATTTAACGCTTCTTTTGACAGAACAGTGCTCTTTTATTGATCAAAAAGTTACAGATTTATTGGAGAGACTCAGATGGACTTTTGGTGTACTATATAGCAAGAACCCATTCAAAATTTTTTGCTTTTTAGACCGTTTATGTTCAGTCTTAGATCTAGTACTCTACCAATTATTACTGAAGTCAGGATACTTCAGGTAAGTAAGAATACACTTCAGTTTTTATTGTTCCAAAAAGATCCATTAAAAAAATAGTAAAACAATTCTGTGCATTTTCAACAAAGAAATTAAGATTTGAAAGCATAAAATGAGATACAACAATTGCAGTGGGAAACAGAGTAGAAAAGGAAGCTTAGTTCCTTCAATCAATAGTCTTCTCTGTACCTTTTGTGCATGCTTCAGTAGTTCTTCCATCCGTCTGTATTAAGCCACTTTGTAGGATTAGGACAGATGAGTGATTATAGCTAAAATCTAAACCCCACTGGGATTAGGTCAAAACTTTCCTAATCTCTTCCTACTCCTTCAGTGATAGCATTTTGTGTGCTTTTCCTTGAAATAGCCCAATGTGGGGATCTCAGTCCTGTATGCCACAAGTGTACAGCGGGCTTTGTAGGACCCACCTCAGCATATTGTACTCAATTATGCCCCATTCTGTGCTTATTCTCAGGGGAATTTCAATAGGATTACAGTCACTCTAACAACTCGGAAATATCCGAATTTTTGCTGAGCACTGGCCTTCAAGTCAAGAAAGCTGCAAACTCCTGTTAGAAGGACATAATTTGGTACTGGGATAGAGTTTGTGTTTTGGGGATTTTGTTTTTCCAGAGCCAGAGTAGCCAGAGTAATGTAAAAAGGTCTTCATGCAAATGAAAAACAATCTATACAGGAGCAATTCCCAAAGGTGAGCACAAAGGGAACGTACTGCAGCATGGATTTGGTAAGTCACAGGAACACGGGTCACGCTCTTCTTGTGTGTGTGTAGCAACACATCTTCCTCCATGGATAATTCCACTGATTTCAAATAAGTAATTATGTTTATTAATATAATTATGTTAGCACAAGAGCTCTCTCTAGTGGAGCCAATGATGCTTTACTGGTTCTGTTGCTCAGATACTGAAAAACAGTAGAAATGTTTAATCCTAACGTGTCCCAAATACGGCTAATGTCAGAATGGCATTACAGCCACACAGCATATAAGGAATGCTGTGTTTATGAAATACTTCAAAAACATAATTCACAAAAGGTGCTGGAATGAAGTCTTTGCCACTCACCGACATCACTGCCTTCAGCAGAGCTTGGATTTTTTTGAAGGTCTTAATGAGCCTGTTCAAGAAGAACATGAAATTGTTCCTGAATGTCTAATTGTGTTTGTCAGTTCTCATTTTCCACTTTTATTTTCTGAAGTATGGTGACTTGAACTAGAAGAATTGCAGAATGTATTGATGCTATGTCTGTTCCATAAGGGGACTATGACACTGTGTTACATCTATGTCTCTCATCCTTCCTAAAGAACAGACCAAGCCCCACTGCCAGGCGTGGCAACTTTCAAGAAAACATTGCAGTAGGTAGAAAAGTTCAGGAGACAAGTGGTTCGTCCAAACACCATTTTCTGTCAGCCATGTAGCTGGCTTTTATATCCAGAAGGAAGCAGACATTGAGAGAAAAATCTTAGAGGTGTGTGCAACATAATAGCTCATTTTACATTAATCGAACGTTGGTTCTGTTGACTTCCTGAATTACTTTTGCACCTACTGGCAGTGGGTAAGGGGAAAGAAAAATTTGTGATACTGCTTTTGGAGAAAGCAAGAATCAATTTACACTGCATGGGGGTTTTTTTTTGTTTTTGTTTGTTTGTTTTTTTTAAATTATATATATATTTACATTTTTATTTTAAAAGGAGTTTTCGGATTCTGATGTGTAGATTTCATAGTTATTTTTTCCCTGGATTTTGAAAAGCACCTTATGAACTCCTAAAGAAACAAACTAGCTCTGCTATGGAAGCTACATTTCTTGGCTTGGAAATCAGTTAAACTGACTGGTAAAAATAGCACGTTTCCCTGATGGCAAAGGGGGAGGTGCCCCCAGGTTTAATGTAATGGTCAGTGCTGTTCTAACAAATTAATTTATGCTAGTGAGTAATGAGATGATAACATCTGTAGCAGAGAGTTATTTGGATTAGCTACTATCAGGAAAGATTATGAAAAACTAGGTAAGCTGTGAGCTGTGGAGCAGTTGAGGAAGTTGAGGTAAACCACAGCAGGAGGAATCAGAGGGCTTTTATAGCTTGGCTACTCCATTGTTTTCCTTTCAGATCAGGCAAAGAAGTGTAGACCTGCCTCAGATAAAAATCTAAGTGGGAGCAGTTAAAAACAGTTCCACTGAAGCAAAAAGGAAATGTCTAAGGAGGCCAGAGCTGAGGGCGTGAAACGCAGAGGTCTGAGAGTTTTCTGTTGGCTTTGTGGTCTACACAGTGCCACCAGAAGAACTGGCAGATATTTCATGAAGGATTTGCAGCCCGGAAACCAATCCTAAATGTAAGCAACTATGCCTTATTCTTAAAAGAGGTCCATGTTTGGTTCTTTTTTTATTATTATTATTTTAGATAGCAAAACGCAGATCCATCTTTCTAGGCAGTAGCCTGGTTGACTTCCATGTACTTTCAGAGAATTGAGGAGCCAGTGGTCCAGTTCCCTCCTTTTCCCCAGAAATCAAATCTTTTCAAAGAGAGACATGTCATGGCTCCTTCCACGTCTTCCTCATGTGCCTGGCCCGTGATGGGACTTGGGCTGAAGAAACTGTCTAATAACAACCAATAATTTTTCTGAGGAGCCTGTTTGATGAAGACTTCCTGGGGAGTCTCTGAAAGTCTCAAGGCCTGCAAAATAGCATTTATTTGCCCCCCTCTTCTTCCTGCCTGCTCTATGCTGTAGCTAATGATCTTTATAACTTTGAGTGTTTGTTTTTTATGATTTGTCTGTTTCTTATAAACTCCTTCAGTGGGAATCATCCTTCTTGAATATCATCAGAGGCAAATGGATGGTATTCATGCAAGCATCTGCGCTCCTCGTCTCTGGCTTCTTTTAGAGGAGAGAAATGTGCACCTCTAAGGGCTCAGACAATGTCCTTTTTAAAATGACATGTAAAGTAGGTCATGTGAATTCTGACTTAAAATGCCTATTTTATGCCCAGTTTGAGTAGGAATAGAAAAGTGAAAGGACAGTCTGCTGCTACTACTGTCTTCATGACCAAGGCAAGAGTTTCCTTTCCTTTTTTATGTGATGGCACAAACTGACTCAAAGATGTTACCAAGAATCTAATAAAAAGCACTTTGGAAGACTGAAGAAATGCAACTGAGAGACTGATCTGGCTTGCAGCAGCATTATTACTGGGGAGGAGGAGAAGAGCGTGGCCTGTCTGCTCGTCCAGTTTGATTTTGGCAGGGCTGGCAGGTGGAAGGTTGTAGTTTTTCTCTAAGACTGAACACAGTGATAGGGCCATCACTTGAGTCTGAAACTTTAGCTGTTGAAATGGTTACTTTTACACCTTTACTTCCTCAAATAGGTGTTCGCTTCAGCTTTAAATTTGCATGTTGGCATTTGAAGAAGAGTAAGCTTCCTTCATGCCTGCCTTCTTTTATTCCTTTTCTTATTCGATTTGTGCAATACAGAGCCAGGAACCCTGACAACGACAGGTAAATTTCAATTTCTGGATTGAACAGTTAGTGTCTCAAGTGTTTTATTCATGGGCACCATATGCAAAAAGTGAGTAGTTTTTTCTGTTGTGGAAAAGTAATGTTATGTTCAGAACTGCCAGAGTTACTTGAATTTGACTTAGCTGTGTTTTCACGTGAACCTAGAAATAAATGGAAAGTTGAAAAAAGCAGCTACATGTTAAATACATAGTATACCTGTAGTTTTAATTCTTTTAGGTCAAAAAATATTCAAATGCATTCACAGTATTTTTGATTGAAAGAATTTGTAATTGGATTTCCAAAGATGCTGCTTTCATCTTGGGCAGTACAATATGCACTTTGATAATAACATGGCAATGTCATTAGAAAGAAGTCCATTTACTAGTTTAGGCATAAAATGAGATACAGAAGAAGACAATAAAATGCTTTCTAACATAATGCGCCTTATTTTTTATTGTATTCAATAGAAGCATGATGAATAAGTAATCTTATAAGTGCATCAGAAGTACACCTTGGTCTCTTAGAGGTGTTGAGATTTCACTGCTACTGAGATTATTCATAATAACACTTTAATTTCTAATAAAGTGCATAGAACTTTATAATGGATCAAAATACGTGCCCACAAGGTGCTTAGATCATCATGCTGGAAGAGGTAAACTTCCACACTTTAGAAGTAATCCAAGAAAGAAAATTAAATGAAGATGAAAAGTAACATCTTCAAAATTACATCTTTTTTAAATATAAAGCCCATAAATTATAATTTCCTTATTTCCACTTATTCACACACTTTTACTTGTAGTTGAGCTATATATCTATAAGCTGTTCTGGGCATAAGCTACATTTCCCCCTATATTTAATGGTATCTCATGCAAATTAGATTTGCAGCAAACTAATCTGGTCCAGGTAGTAAACGTCACTGCTTGAATTATTTTATTCATCCATTCCTTTTTTTTTTCTATAGCATTTATGCAATTACCACTGCTAGTGGGATTCTCCCCTCCCTCCCCCCATGAAATCAGAAAAAATTAAATCCAAGGAAGCTAAATAAGGTTTACAATTTTTTCTAGCCTTTTTTTTTTTTTTTAATTTTTTACTCAGAGAAAGAGGAAAGACTTTTATTTGCTTTCAAGACATCCACAATTTAAAATTTAATATCAGAACATATGTAATTTTCCTGATAATAACAGCCCATTTTATATTTATAGGAAATTCTTGAAACTGGGTGATTTTGCAACCTCAAAGACAATAGCAAAGACAGTACAGTAGTTCTTTGTCAGAAGGTGTGCGTCTCTGGATTTGGACTTTCAGCATTTCATACATGGCAGGTCTACCTGCTCATTAATACAGACATTCTTGGGACTACAAGTCCCGATCACAAAAGGTATTTGTTTTGAATTTTGATGCTCACGGAGAGAAAAGGAGTCTTTTGAATTGCTCCTTGTTTCTTTTTAAAAATACATTTGAATGATATACTTTACTGGAAAAGGCATTGCAAAATGAAACCTGGTAATTTTTCTAGCTTTTGAATATGTGCATTGGTACTAATGTTTTTTGTGTTAATAATATGGTTTCTCTGAAACTGGTAAAACTGAAAATGGTTGGGGACTCATTTTGCGCATTGAGCTTTCATATTCTGAAACCGACTTGGTGTTAAAAATTGCATCTACTGAATAACAGATCTTTATGAAAGCCACGCTTCCTCTTGAAAAGATTTTATCTGAAACCTTAATGAATCAGTCAGGGATTTTTTGTACTGTCTCTTGCCAAACATAGACTCGGAGAGTCCTTTTCTGTTAAGTAAAAGGCTGGCTACGAGTTCAGTTTTAGGATACAAAAACCAAACTGGGATGTATTGCAAGAATTTACAGTGGAAAATATCAGCTACTATAATGGCTGATTAGTAGCAATGTATTGCTCATACAGAAAGTATATCATAGTTGGATTTCAATGTTCTCTCACTAGTTGTTGCTATAGTGAGTTGAGTCTTCTGTAAACAATAGCCAATGTTTTCCAAAATAGAGTCCTTTTAAAGAAAACAAGGGTACCAGAGATTATGAGGTAATTTTATGCACAAAAATTGATTTATTCAAAAATAAAAGGGGCAATTTCAGTGTTTTCAGATAATCTTTATTTTCCATGTTGAAAGTGTTTTCATATAGAAAATTGCCAAAACTGAGCAAAAAAAAAGAGATTGAAGTGATTAAAAGTTGATCAACAGCACAGAATAATAATTTTAGAATTTAGAAACTCCTCTGAAAATTACATATATAACTTATATAATAAATATAATATCATCCTTCTTTCTTATTTTGTGAACGAAGATAAAAATCAATTACTAACAATACTAATTGAATTTGCACATATTTCACTATTTCTCTTGCAAAAAGCTTCCGGTATTTTAGCTGATGTGCCCCCTATCTTAATGCTAAACTTATGTGAACAGAGATTTTGCAGATCAGAAATTATGTAAGACTCATGCAAAATGCAGGAAAGAGAAATAATCTGTAAGTAAATAAACCTTGTTTGGTTATATTTCCCCCTATATGTTAAAAAAATTTCTTCGTTTGTGATAGGAACAGATTTGTCCTTGTTGCGCTGCTTCCCCTTCCCAGAGTGTGAGAGATGAAATCCAATAGTGACCTGTTTTGCTCAGTTCCTTTGTTTTACTGGGAGGGTGGACATTTTTTACCCCTCAGCAGATTCTATGGCAGATGACCTTACATATAGAAGTAGTCCATGCTTTTATTTTCAATTATTCCCCATGATTTGCTACACGAAATAAATTCTGCTCTTAAAACTGGGTCACTTTCTTAGATAGACTACGGTACAAATGATGATGTGCTATTATACGTACTGTGATTGGTAACTAATAAAGTTAAATATTGTCTTCAAAATACAAGAAACCAAAAACTAAACCACACCTCTATCAGATTGTCCAAACCAGCATGCAAGTCACTGAAAAAGTGAGCAGAGAAATTATGTGCCCGCAGCAATGTTTGTTTTTAATAAATTTTAGAAAACTAGGAAAAGTTCCAGGCATAAGATTGCCCCTCACGTTACTCTGAGATGCCAAGAGGGCCTGTGACAAGGTCTGGGAAATGGTAGGGTGGGTTTCATGCTGTGGCAAATTATGAGAGCACCCCGTGGTCATAGTAGTTCATAAGTCAACAAAAAGTTCAGGATGAAATTAATACCGGCCAGCATGGTTTCGTGGAAAATCGATCTTTGTTAATGAAACTTGCTTCTGCTCTTTGATGATGATAAATATGGCGGATAAACAAATAGGTGTGATGCATTTAGGCATTTAAAAGGCATTTGACTTTGTACCTCATGCTGTTCTAAATTTTAGAACTCCTATCATGATACCATGTCAATAAAACACATGCTCAACAGATTAAGATCTGGCTGGCTGGCTGGTAATGCAGGAAGTTGTCAATGGAAAGCTCTCTCAGAGTGTAGGTGTTTCTCATGGTCTTCTGCAGACGCCGTGCTCAGCACGGTGTAACACGTGCCTCAGTGTTTGTAAAGCTCACACGAGATTGCTGCTGAAAGATTAACTGAATGGTAAATAATCGTGAGGACAACAGCCTTGTGCAGAGACTGGGACACTTGTCCAAGACTAAATCTTGATTAATTTTTCTCCGTAGGGAACCACTGGTTTGAACTGTGGTCCATGACATCCATTCTTACTCACAAAGTATCAGAGTAGTCCGGTGATGAGTCGTGACCTCAAAACCTATGAATTTATATAGTGGTGGCATCTCTGTGCTAAAAGCCACAGTGGAATAAGGTTAAGGGATTAGTGGGAAGATTTGGTGCATTTCTAATCAGTAGTTTAGGGAGATCTGACAGATCACCTGTGGAGATGCCTGGAAGAGGTTTTTAAGTGCATCATAAAGTTTACCTCTGAGATGAAGGAGACAGATCTGCTGCTCTTGCTGGGACATTGCAGTTCTTCATGAATATAGGGACAAAATATAAATTCTGATGAGAGACATCAATTGCCAATTATAGTTCCTTGGGCAATACCTCATGCTGGTGGTATATTTTCAGGATTCAAGAATGATGCTGAGTAAATAACATGCAATGGAGAATATAAGACTTTGGTGCTATTGCTGGTCTTAACTTTTTATTTCCTGAGGCCATGTGTGTGCAATTCTGGTGGGGCTTGTGAGTAACATTTTGGGTTCTGTTCCAATAATTTAGTTATAATTATGCAGAGCAGTGTGTTGATGGTACTCCTTCTGTATCAGCAACATCCAATAGAAGTAGCTTTTGAAAGTAAGTTTTTTGGTTTTTGGCAGTATTTTGTTGGCAAATATAAGTTCCGAGGTTGATTTATATGGAGATAGATGGATCCAGATGGTTATTTTAAATGAAGGTCTTACTGAATCAAAATAAAAGAGCACAAAACATACTAAGTGTAATTTCCTAGAAGGAGGAGACTTTAGAGTTTTGGGATAGCCAAAATTGGCCTTGCAAACAGATGTACAGAGAAATTCAACCCTTCGATATTTGTGAACCTCAATGCTAGTTAGTTTCAAAATAACCTCTGGAAATGAATAAATCAACTGGTTTTGAGAAGATATTGAGAAAATAAAGTGTTCCACTGCTAGTGTGACAGAGTTCTTCTTTGATTACAGAGAGCAAGGAAGATTATTTTTGTTGTTGTTTTACTTATTTAATCTGAAATAATTTCCATGCCTAAAAGAGAGGCCCGTATTTTGTCTCTACTGATGCTCTTTCTCTATTGCATTTTAAGTGAAGGCAAAGGGCTTCTCTGAGACAGATATTCTTTTGCTCTAATATATTAACCTATATCAATATTTCAGATTTATATTTATTTCCTTACTCTATTTTTCTCTTCCACTGGCAGTTACAACACTCCATCATGCTCTTCCCTTGAAACAAAACTGATGAAGGCTGTGAAGATGTTCAGCACATACAAGTGTTTCTTACTGAGTTTAGCAAAATGTAAGATTAAAAAAGCATTTAGAAGGACAAGCATATTTTGAGAAGTCATAAAAGAGAGACTACTGAGCATATCTTTGTTCAAAAGAAAATTTTTCTATTGATTCTCAGTACCCAGCCCTTTGTCCTTCACTTTCTAACATATTGGAGCAAGCTGAAAGGGATATACTTTCAGAAAGACTAAAACTAGACACTACACAAATAATTTGGAATTTTCCTTTTAGCAGGAATAAATGCTTACAGCTGCAATGCTATGTGTCTATGTACAGGCAACCTGATGGGATATTTTTCAGTATTTCTTTGGATGTCTGGTTTCAACGGTATTTTTGCTGTTGCTTTCCTGGTATTTGTCTTATAGCAACAACATAAAGGATGTAATTAATGACTGTGGATGCACTGGAATATTTCCAGAGCTTTGTTCAATGTACAGACTGTATGTTTTATCAGAAGTCCCTAGTATCCACAAAGTAGCTGTACCTCTTAATACTTGGTGTATTTTTTTTAGAGAAGCTACAGAATTTATTGAAGAAATTACTTTTTTGCACATTTCGGATTTATTATTCATGGAACAAAGAAGATTGAGATAAGTCCCAGAAACAAAAGAGTACTCAGATCAAATTTCTATCAGTCATACATGGTTTGCAAAAGGCATTGAAAAGAATTGTGCTGCAATAACGCAGTAAACAATAAACACTCACAATAATTTCTGTCATTTGTCTCCTATTGTGGCTTTTCAATCTGTATATTCTTACTTATATTTTTCATTCAAAATCATCATGCAAAAGATGACAGAACTCCAGTTTCCTTTCAGTCCATCCATTTTCCATCATGCTTATTGTCCTGGGAAATATTTTAATGTATTCCTTCACAGCATTGAAAGATCAACAATCACTTGTTGCTCAGGTGCTGGTTCTCTGGATTTGTTTGCATGGGCTTGGTGATATTTCCACCACATAATCAGTGTATAAACCAAAAACTTTGTAATTAAAATTTTCTGTGTGTATATACCAAATCTGGGCTTCCCTCTTCATGTCAGCAATGGCTGCTGTTCAACTATTTGGTGCTCCTTCTACAAAAGTGCTAAAAAAGCCCTCGGTGCCAAATAGACAGGAGATAAGCAAATGGGGAAATAAGATTCAGAAAACTATTTGTAGTTTTCATTGAAATCAGCTGTGCTGAGGGACATGAATGTTTTTTGGATTCCAGGTTCAGTCTAACTAAAGGATTCCTGTCCACTGAAGCTCTGGGCTGGGACACCCAGCACTGAGTTCCTGACTTCAGAAGGGGCATTGATATATAGAGTTGTGCATTAGGAGATACCATACCTGGCACCTGTTATCTCCCCATCAAACAGGGGAAGAGCCTGTGGGATGTTACTGTTTGTCTCTGGAGTCAATCCAACATCCTGGCAGCATTGAAAGGAGCAGGCCCGTTTTCCGGCCTGGGAGCCCTGCTGTTCTCCTTATGTCAGTTGAATTCAGGTACTGGGAATGAAAAAAACCAATCCAGGAAAATAAGCTAATGGTTTGGACCTTTTTTTTTCCCCTCTTAAACCAGGTGGATGAGTCAGACTCATTTGTGTGCAGCCATAGTGATTGGGACAGTGAACTGGATGAAGGAAACACTTATTTCATGAGTGAGAGACCAAAACTTCATTATTTTCACTCTATAGTGTCTAGAAGTAGCATTTATTTCACAAAATACAGACCTTGCCAGAGCAATTTGTGTCACGGTGCCTTTGGAGTGCGTTCTTGCAGGTCACATTTGGACACGGTGGGAATCAGAAAGTCCTTCCTCCGCCCCAGGGTCTGGCTGCAGACCTTGGCCTTTGTGGGCTTTGTGGGCGAGTCACATCCTTCCCCCTCACTTTCTGTCAACACCTAGATGCCTCCACTCCCAGGAAAGAAAACCAGCTTGCAAGCTGACAGACATTCTTGGTATTTTGGCCAGGTCCACAATAGGGATGAAGAACAAATGCACGGTCCACAGCATGTACTGACCGAGGAGTTGGGGGTGGATGGAAGTGTAACGGGATTCGAATATACAAAAAGCTTCTGACAAGACAAAGGGAACACTGATTTAAAAAAAAAATTTTACTTTTTCAGTTTGTGGTGGGTAATTCAGGGAGCGATGGGTTTAAAATTCAGAAGGGAATATATGGGGCAGATGTTAAAAGCTGTTCCCTTGTGGTAAAGACAGAAGAATTAATTGGTTGTATATAAAGACCTCTAGTTGATGCTTTAGGTTTTAACTTTTATATTTTTCAAATCCTGTACTGCCTGGTGTGTAACTCTGAAGTTTCTTGTGGCCTGTGAGCTGCTGTTCTCTCCTGCTGGTCAGACATAACAAACCTCTGCAGGTTTGCTCTACAAGGACACCAGGCCCAAAATGTGTAAACTAAAAGCCTCTAAAGGGGGGCAAACTTGGGGTAATTACATCATGAAACTGAGGTTATAATTGGAGAATTTGATTCATATGCAAAGGAACCAAACTTATAAAAGTGTGAAGAGCCCGTGACCCAGGGTCCATCTCGGGTGTAGCCCTTTGACTGCGCAAGGTGTCCCTTTGAAGGCCCTTCAAATAAATACCTCCTTTTATTCTCTTAATTCTTGTCTAGTCTCTGTGTTTTAGGTGGCCACTTAAGGCATCATAGTGATGAAGGTGCCAAAGACTAGACAATATTTCTCAAGAATAATGTAAGTGTAGTAGATTTTCTTTAGGGAATGAAACTGGACAAGATGACCTCTTGAGGTACCTTCCAGACCTTTGCCTCTACAAACTTTATTTGAACTGACCTGGAGACCACAGGCAGAATGTTTTAAAGGAAGCCCATTACCCAAGCTGTCTGGGGATCACATGCTCTCTCATTTCCTAAAGCAGTTCTGGGCTCATCTCTACAAGATTCTGTGTTGTCTGGGCACTGACTGCCTGAGGCCAACCCATTTTCTGCAGGAATACCTGGCATCAGCCATTGTGATTGAGTCCTCAGACCTCTGATTTTACCCATGTGAGAGGTAAAAACAGTTATTTGTGGTTCTAATGCTAGACTCTAATGTCCAGAGAGGATTTACAGAATATTCCTTACAGATGGGTGCAAACATCTCATCCTTAAGGCACTCCCAAAGCTTCATTAGCACTTTTGGACTGGAGTGATTCAGCAGAAATATAAATGAAAATGTTAAGTTTTGTAGATGTGCCGCAGGACAGGACAAAGCATATTTTTATATCCTATGAAATAAAACGTGAAAGAAAATAAAGATTACAACAAGCCTGTAAGAAACACAAAGAATTTGTAGCTGCAATATTGTTTGTCTTGTGAAGGAAACCATGGCGTGTATTTCTTAGTAATGTCAGCTGATGGAGCTGAGACCATAAAATGTTCCTTGCCACTAGCGGAACATTTCTATTGCCAGTTATTGATCGTATTACTAGTTATTGTGAAAAACATATATTATAAATTGCATTCCTTTTTTTTTTTTTCTTTTCGCTTATGTGAAAAGTTGCTGTGCAGTGAGCAGAGGAAGATACTGCCACAGAAATTCTCTGGAGAAACAGGGGGGTACATTTCCCCTCCACAGCCTACTTTTAGAATGCCAAATAACAGGCAGGCAGGCAAGCAAGCAGGCTTGTCAATTGCCTTGATTTTTCAAGAACCCTTGTTTGTATATGGTGGCTGCCCACTTCCCACTGATGGTCTGCAAGTCTCAGGCTGGCTGAAATGGTGTGCTGTTCAATAAGAGTATCTTAGTACTGCAGATGACGAGCATTTATGGAGGCACACAGAATTGCAAATGCTTCTGAATGGTGTTCAGGAACCACTAGTCACACTCAAGTGGTAGGAAGGTAGGCAAAAGAGTTTGGCATTTAAGCTATGATTAAATGCACACATAGAAAAATCAAATCACAAGTGGCAAAATACCAGGAGGTAGATCAACCAGGTCTAGATAACCTCTTTGCTGTCATGGCTGCCACAGATCAAAATGCTCCAGACAAAAGAAGTCTCTGTTGTGTTTCTGATGTAATTTAAATTTAAATTGTAGCCTTCAGTTGCATAGCATTTGATTTCTACATTTCTCGTCCTGATCAGGATAAGTGATTATTGCTTTTTTTTCAGAGCTGTAAGAATAACAATAAAATGCCACCTCTCCATCTCATCTTTTTTTGAGGTGCATCTAGCCCCCCAGCTTCCCCATTATAAGGCCTATCCTTTCCATCCAGCTCCCTGTCTATTGCTTTCTAAGCACAATAATGTAGGAATATTAATAATTCATGTTCTTGTCTTGCTTTCATTTTCCTCCTCCCAGGCTCAGCCACAGCTCAGGTTCAGGCCCTGAACAAAACGCTGGATATCATTGCGCGACAACCCTTGACGGGCTCCTTGGCTTCTCCTCAGAAATGATCCCCCTGGAAGGGCTAGTGGAGCACCCTTCACTCCACAGCCAGGTGCTGCATGGAGCTGCTTTGCCTTTGCTCCCTCCCCTGCCCACTCCTGCTAGCTCACCCACTGCTGGGTGACCTGGATTCCCCTCTTGGCACAGGGACTGACCGGGGCAGAGGCAGGCAGGGGTGCAATGCCTCGTGCTGCCTTACTCCTCTCCAGTGCGGCCCAGTTCTCCTCCCTGACTGAACATGGATCTACAAATCTGACTGCCACTTCCCAGGCCTTTCGACTGCCAGAGTTTTTTAATGCAGTTTATTAATTCTCTTTCCCCACATGAACTCAGAGGTTTTTTGTTTGATTCTCACCACCTAATCCACCCAGTTTCCCCGGCTCTGATGGTTCCCCTCTCCTGGGCCCTCCCATAGCTACCCGTTTCCCTTTGTGTCCCATCATCAGTACAGTTCCACATCTCCTTTGCCATCCCCTGGCTTTCTCTGCCTTTTGGACTCCTTAAAATCATCTCTCCTATCACAGAGTTGTCCAGATGGAGTTGACTTCTTAGTAGAAACCTGTTTGCTGACAGTCAATTGGTACTCCCTTTTCCACTGAGTTTTCTCCTAGAAGCTCATGGCTACAGCCCTTGTCCTTCAGCAGTCTTCTGCCTTGAAAAAAGGAAACTGTGACATTCATGTTTATGTTTTATTTAGATCAGAACATCTTAAACCCTGGTTTACAGTACTGACTACATGTTTCCAGGACTGAATATCAAAATACACTTTCAGTTTGAATGGCTTCTATTGTTTTTCCTTTTCCTCAAAAAGTATCAAGAGCAGATAATGCTGTTTGTCATATAACAATTTAAGATGATTTTAGAAATAATCCAAAAGGTTTTTCCAAGCTGTTCCTTTCATGTGCTGAGTTCTTCTGAGAAGGAAATTATTTTCATCCACTTTCTAACTGCTTAATGATTTGTATGAAATGCAGGCTTATACCATTCCACATTTCTCAAAGAGAGATATAAATATTTTGAATGAAAATGCTTCTGAATAAGTTATTTGAAAGACCGATTTACCACTATTGGCTCTTATTACACAAACATGAATATGTCACTTTATTTGTCAATATCTCATGAGTTTAAAATTAGCCTTTCACTGACTGGCTTTGTAGCTGAGAAGTAATAATTTCTTCATAAAAAGTGAAAATAATTTGATTTTGTTGTAGTAGCAAAAGGAGATTTTTTATCAAGTTGCTTTCATGGTTCTCATGCCTTTGAATAATAAAAGAAAGGCATAGGTATGGAAAGTACAGTTATCTAGAAGCAGAGGATCCAGGTCAATGACAGGTCAGGAAGAGGAAGCATAGTCAAAATCAAATATGACTAAAATAATTATGCTTTACAGCATTATATTGTGTTTCCTATAAAATATTTTACATGACTCAGAGAGGAGGATGCTAAAGGATACACTGACTGGAGAACTGTGCCAGTAATTAGCAGTCTTGGATCCTGAAGGCCTTATATGTGATGGCTTTCTCCTGTGCCAGGAATATTGTTCTGAAAATAAATGTTGGCCAAAATCTTTTTTTTAGCTAAAATTTTGATTATTATCTCTGAATTCTTCCAAGTAGCCTAGATAAAGCCTTAGAAAAAATTGTTGTTTTTTTTTAAAATTGCCCCTTCCCTCTAAGATGCACAGATAAGAGAGGTCAAAATATGGCACTTCATGTCTGAGGCACAAGCAGAACTGGATAAATTTTCAGGTATCACATTTATTCTGTGTGCAGCCAACCCCACCTTTTACCCCAGAGCTCTTTTTGCCGCTTGGTTCTCCCTTTCCAGTCTCTCGCTAACCAGCACCGTTGCATTGCACTTGACGTGGTGCTTTTCAGGGGCGAGGTGGCAGCTCTGCCGTCATCCAAGATTACTGATAATCTCTTCCAGCCACTCATTTAACTCTGATAATACCTCAAATGTCCAATTTATGTGTTACTTTAGAGACACCTGCTCCTACTCAACAGATTTAAACTCTAGGTGGTTAATCTCCCTACACTCACCCCCACGGTGTGACCACTGCTCTGCTCCACTGTCACCCTGCAGTTCACTGTCACCCTGGTCTGGGTGGCACCTTTCTCCATGTTTACTTCTAGCTGTGTAAGGCTGAGAGTTCTTCCACAGCCAAGGGTAAGCAAAACTGCAGATCTTATGGTGAAGTTCACTCAGGATGTTTAATTTTACTCATCCTCTTTCAAAACCAGAAGCAGGAGAACAAGTAAGGAGAAAAAGTAGGGAGAACATTACTACCCTGTCCATTGTTCACATGGCCTTTCTCAGGCAGATACTGTTAGCAATGTGATGCTGGAATAAATGATTCTTTGGTCCAGGTGCAGGTTTTTTGCCTAAGAAAAGATATAAGGACTTGCTGTTTTCTTCTTTACCCTGAGACAGGGATACTTGAACTCTACTGATAGAACACAGAACGGTGCATTTTCTCCCTTCTCCATCGTTTTTCCCACTACCTGTGTGACAATAAGTTTAATTGTTTGAGAACTCACACGGCATTTTGATGGTACTTTTTTTAGCCTTCATCTTAGAGCAACACTCTAAGTGCAGACTAACTTACAGCTGCAGTTCTGCTTCGTCTAATGCTCGGCAGTCTCGAAATCAGGCACTCCGTGAGCACGGAGACGATTCACTCTTGTGGCATTTCCTGGTTAACCAGTGCTGTGCCTTGAATCCCCACAGCTAGGTCTGCACAGCTTTTCACCTCCAGTAGCTTTTTACTTCTGTGCTCCCGGGATTTCAGATTATTCTCCGCTGCTGTGGAAATGTGTGCGAAGTCAGGTAATGGTCAATGGATTTTATCATTTTTGTAGTACAACGTTACATAGCCTTTAAAAATGAGAACTGCAGAAAAAGATCAGGAAGCTTTAACCTTTTAACAGGTATTTGGATTAATCACTTATGTTTAGTATTACAGCCATTCTTGGGATGATTACATAACCATAGAAAGGTGCAAGGGAAATCAGAATGCGGTCCCTCAGGTTTTCTCCTCCTGATGTCCTGCCGTAGCAATGTAATTTCCTACCTTTTATCGTCAATCACATTGCCCTTTAAGCTGATTTCCTTTTTTTCCAGATTGTGGAAACAAAAAAGATGAAATTCACAGAATCCTGCTTGTATCAGTTACAATACCAAATTAAAAAATAAGCTTCCTGATTCTAAATGCTTACAGAACATCCTTTCTGTTAGACACATAACAGGGCTGTAAGTTAAGCCACGTCTGAGGGGAAAATGGCAAGTTTTTTACCCAGTGATGTATTTGCTTAAGCCCTCTTTCCATTAGGGCACCTGGATCTATAACTTCATGTTATAAAATAAGTGTTATTCATTTATGAGTGAACATACTGTACTGTTCCTTCTTGTGGGACTTACCACTGCTAGTAGGGGACTCTTTTCTTCTACTGGAAGCAGTCAGGAAAATCTCAGCAGGCCTTTGTACAATTATCGCGGCCCCAGGTTTCCATCTAGTGCACTTCCAGCTTTGCTGTTCCTAGCCAGTGGGAATTTAGCAAACTACTTGGAAGGAGATCTGGTCACTGAGGCATCAAAATCCACCTTCTTCTCGCACACCAGAAGGTACAGCTGCAGCCTGAAAGCTGCACTGTGCCTTTTCACACAGAGATCTCATCAGGGAGAGAGTCCCAGGGTTGGGACACACTATCCAAAAATAAACACCTTTCAGTGCTTTCATTATGGGGGCTTGTAGTCTCTCCTCCTTTTGTCTTGGCTTTGGAAATTGGATGAGATATTGCCTGTTTGGCCATGTAGAGGAGAAAGTGATAATTTCAATGGATGTCCTAAATTTATTAACTTTCCCTGTCTGCCATGAGCAAAGGCGGGAAGGGAGCTCTCAAAACATCTCTTACAAGCAGATCAAACCTATAGATGTCTGTGTCAGAAATATCTGAAAGCATGATTAAATAAAGTCGCCTGAGCCAGGAACATTTTAAAAAATAAGCACTGTATTACTTCAAGTCGCTGTAAATAGTAATTTACTTTAGTTATTTCCTTTAATTACAGCGCTCCATCTTTACACAAGGTTGTATTTAGGAACAAAGGGACCAGTGTCACTGTAAGGTGTATGCTGTAATAGAGACATTTATATTAGGCTTCAGGAGAAGCCTACAGTGTATCCAGCAATTCTGTGGCTCTTGTGACCACCGACCCTTCTCTGGTTTTGTTAATGTATTTTTTCCTTTTATATATGTGCTCATTAGGCTCTTTCTGGTTCTGCTATGAAGTTCTCCCAACACTTCAGCTATTATCCTGCACTGTTATTACTTTTCTGACAGATAATATCAGGATAAGCCAGAATTAAAATAGACTCTCCTCTATTATATAAAATGTACAGACTTTAAGGGAAACAATGCAAACCCAAACTTTTCGCCTAACAAGGGTTATAAATGAGCAAATTGCTCCAAATGTTTTTACAACGAAACAGGAAACCAAGTCATCTAGCAAACCTATTTATACACAGTAGGTAACCCTGGGTTGCAGGCAGGACTAATAAACAAAAAATGACAACCTATTTCTTTTAATGACAAGCTGACATATTTATTTTTATTATTTCACAAAAGTATTCACCAGACTCATCTTTCACACTAAAGCCCCATTCTCCTTTCCTCCAGACAGAGCATGTAGCCTTACTGCACTCAGGTTGAGTAAAAACATAAAAATTAAACCCAGCACCTTTGGAATAAAAAAAGGTATTTGACAGCCTGCGGTTTACTGCACCGGAACATAAAATTTAAGATTTTTCTTGTCTGAATTAAGTTTTATATGCTCATTTTTGTAAAGTTAAATTACAGCTACCGAAAGTGATTTTTATATGCTTAAGTTGAATTTCTACTTCTCCATGAACTGGAATGCCATTTCCTATAAAATATGACTGATTGTTCTACCTAAATAAGATGCTTTAAAACTTCTAGGGCATTAAATCACACAGTTTAGAAATGATAGAGCCCCTTACAATATATGAAAACTGCAATAATGAACTTCAAATATAAACTAAGTTACCATAAAATGGGCTTACTATTCCGTGCTTAGTGTGACATTTTCCAATAATAGCATTTTCTACAACAAAAGTGACAATTCACTTTTGCTCAAAGAAATAATCTCCTTAGTTTTGCTAAATTTCCTTTTTTTTTTTTGTGTAACAGGAACATGGGTATATAAAATAATTTATATTTTATTGAACTAGAATTTAGAGCAGCTACAGATCAAGATGCACTTTCCCATTGTGAACATGTAGACTCTGTGTATGCAAACCTCACACTGGAAATGAATGAATATCTATTTTGCATGTCACTCAATGGAAGGTCTATTAATTAAGTCTTTCAAATGAAATTGTGTTAAGCCATGGAAGTGTCAAGACCACAAAGATTTTTCTTCTTACTGTCCTTTTTTATTTATAGTTTCATAGGTGTTGAACATATGTTCTGAAAATGCAGGAACCTGGAAATGTAATGGTAAAAGAAAATAGAATGAGAGTATAATGTGATATGAGGGGTGGTTTTGTATGTTCATGCATATACATTTTCCTTCTGCTCTTTACAACTGTTTGGTCATGGGAAATAAGTTACTAAGAAAGAAAGTTCTATTCTTATTCAAATAATTATGTTGCGATAACTGGAGGACAAAATAAGGACTTCTAACCTTACAAGGTTGTCGTTAGTTTAATGAAAAAATTCTATATTGTTAAAAAAACCCAAGCCCAACCCAAACCAACCTAGTGACAGTGGAAAGAAATATGAAAAATATTTTTAAATGCTCCAAACCTCATATTTTAGTTTCACTGTACAACATAACCCATTCAGTAAATAGATCTTTTGGTTCCATGCAAATGCTACTTACGCTGAAGATACAGCCAAGTGACTAAACATTTTAGAGTTCTGGGGATTTTATCATTTTACCATTGTATGTAAACCCTTCTGAGAGTGGAAAACAATTCTGTTAACACAAAAGGAAAGGCAACCTACCCATTTAAAAATTATGTCACCAGCATCCCCTTTATTAAATGCTTGAAAACATCTTGTGTCATGTCCATATGACTTGCTTGAAATTGTGCTGGGTTTGAATGGGACCTAATATAAAGATACTGTCACATTCTCCTGTGGGAATTCAAACTTTGTAGAAAATATGGGGTTTTTTTCCCCCACATGCTTTCACTAAAAAACCCCACCACACTATTTTAGGTGTCCTCCATCCTGCCAGTTCCCTGCACATTGTTTTATGATACCTGCACTTTATGGAAAAAAAAAAATCAACCCAAAATGCCAACATAGTTTTTACATTACCATGGATATACTCAAAAAGTGCCATTATTGAGTTAGCAACCTATTCCTGTTCATTCATGAATGAATAATGTCAGAATTAACATGAGCTATAGTGCATTATTTATTATTTCTCTGGATTTGATGCTTAGCAGAGGTGTTAAAAGTCTGATGCCTTTTAAAAGTAATTCATTTCCTTTCATTCTGTATTTTGCTGTCTAAAAGAGTCCCTTCACTTTTCTTTTGCTATTGCTGTTTTAGGGTAATACTTAAAATTAGAGAAATATTAAAACTATTTCAACTTATAAGTTAAATAAATAGAGCAGCTAGTTAGAAGCATGCAAGTATTTAGTGTCAGTCAATAGATCCTGAAGTAAACTTGAAATCTAGGCATTTGGCTAATATCTGCATGTCTATCATGAAAATGAAAACAAAATTATGCTCTTATGCTCTTTTACTGTGATTTTTATTTCTGAAAGTCAAGAACTAGCAAGAAAGGATCCAGGCTGGAAGCCTGACACCATCAAAGTAATGGGAAATTAATTCACAGTAGCATAACTGTGTGGTGATTGTTTGTTCTTGTTTAAACAAGATTCTTATTTATGTTGTTAAAGGCTCAAGATTAATATTTTATGATTCATAATACATGGTGTTGAAGGTTGGCGAACTAGGCAGGGAAACAGTAATTTCCTAAGGAGCATTTTCAGCACAAGCAAAACTGTACCAATGCTGTGCAAAAGAGGCTGCTCCCGTGGATCTGAACAGGAGATGGATCCATACAGAAATTAAGAGTACTAGTTACAAGCTGGGAAAACACCCTGTCTGACTGCAAAAATCTAGCTATTGTGTATCAGGAGCAAATGGAACAGAAAAAGAGTCTTACAATGCACTGTGAGAATGCTTTCTCACCTGTGGGTATATCTGATTATCAGAATTACAGTTATGAGGGTTTTGGCAAGACTTGAAAATTCCTGCCATGATTTCTGTCTACTCAAAACAAGCTGTTGGCTAGTGCTCTTGGCAAGCTTAGCATCTGCTGCAAGGCTTCTGGAAAAAAAAAAAAAAAAATCAGTCCTTAATCACTTAAGAGAACAATTGCTTCCCCAAGGCTTCTGTCTGCAATTTGAGTTGATGCATCTCTTCTGTAAAGATGCCATGTGACACATCCCACAACAAACTTAATTTGAATTTGCAAACCACATTTTCAAGGGTTTTCAAAATACCTCCGAAGTTCCCTGTGCATCTCTATAACTTTCCAGAGCCCAAAGAACGGCCTGGAATATGGGTCATGACGCCTAAAAGAAAACTGAAAGCAGCCAGACCTGCAGTGGGCAAGAAGAGCTGGGCAGAGCTAGAAGGAACTTCCCACTTTGAATATTTATGAGATGCTTGATGATTGGAGAGAACAACATTAAGCACCACCACATCACCCTCGTTTTTCTCAGACACGGAGTTATCAGGTACTTCGGCTCACATCAGGTTTTGTGTTATTAGTAGCAAACACTCTAAACATGAACAGAAGTTGTGAAATCTGGCCATTTGTGCCCATGCAAAGGCTGGGCTGGTCAGCCTGACTGCTTGGTCAGCCTACCTGGACTCGGTGCCGGCTCCTCCTGCAAGCACACTGCAGTATCCCATCTCACTGCAGCGGCTCTCGCACTGCCCCGAGCGATTGTTTGTGAATCTCAGCTGGAATTTCTCAGCTTGAACTCTGGGTTTCGGGCTCTGAATAACCTCTTCCTTCTGCCACCATGCCAGTATGAGGAGGCAGTGCATAAATCAACAGTTATTAAAAGCACTGATGAATCCAAAGCAAGACTAATCTGAGCCTCTCTTCTGTAGAAGGAGGCACAAGAAGAAAAACCACATTTCATAGTCGTTAAATGCCTGCTAACTTCAGACATGTGAGCCGAGCAGGAAGGATTAGGAAGGCAAAGAATGCCAACAGCCACAACTTACGTCTGGACGGTTTCATCCCCTTTTTTATAATGGACAAAGACTTAAACCCACAGTAGCTTTATTTAAGTCTTGTTTATTCTAGTGGTAATTACGAATGTAAGTAGGGACCAGACAATGAAATGCATATCTTCAGGAAACTTGGTCTGTGTGGTTTGAGTAGGATTGCGTTGCAACTTGTTCCCCTAAGGCTTCAAATACCTCTCACCCAAAACTGTAAGGTAAAGTATGAAACTGTAATGAATAAATAAAGAAATTTAAACTACCTAATTAATTAAAATTCTGGAAAATTAGTATTAAAATTGCATTCCTTGAAATAATAAGATTATTTACAGGTTCTTTCTACTCCTTATTAAAACCATAAACTGCTCTAATAGGAAAGAAATTTTGGAAAATATGCTTTCTATACAGCATTTTAATTGAGTTGTTGTACTGAAATGATTGTACACAACTAGAACAAAACTTTTTTCTTTTAATCCATGTAATTATTTTTGCATGTGTGTATAATTTATTTTTCTGAAATTCTGGAAATGAAAAATGTTTAGAGAGGACCAAAAACTCCACCCAGACATTCCCAGCAATACAGAACATGCCCTGATTAAAAAAAAAAAAAACAAACAAAACTTTTAGTCAACACCCATTAACCAAACAAACAAATAACCAACCAATCAAACCAGAGGCTAAGCAGCAGAGCAATGAAGTCAGCATCCTAAAGCATATTTGTGTGTCCTGCATCTTTCCATGATTGATGCGTTGCGCTCATGTGGCATTTGAAAAACATTGTTTTGCTGGTACTTAGCATGATGACAAATTAACAAATGGAATAAATGGATTAAAAAGCAGTTACATTGTCATTTATGCCTTTTTCCTATCCAGTCTGGACTTCTACAAAGTGATCTGAAGCTAGTTACAAAAAGATATACAAGCTTTACAAGGTGCAGCATGCAGCAGGGTGATTAATGAAGAAAGATTAATGAATATAATTTTGAATCAGTAGGTTTTGTCTTACGCTAGTTGCTCATTTTGTTATTAATAGGAGCAGAAATCATGACCCTTATTTCATAAATCCTCAAAGGGCTGGCGCTGGGCTGCCACTGATAGCATTCTTGAAGCATCTTTGAAACAGCCTCTGATAAATAGGGGCAAAGATGATGATCATCCAGGACCAAACCTCTGAGAAACAGGGTAAATTAACTTGGGTGATGGTCCTCTCTATCACAGCAGTGGTGCTTCTGGGTGCTCCATACCCTACTGATATGGCACTGTAAATCTCAGTGGGCTACTGCTGAAGCGGCCTCAGGTTTGAAATGACTTGAAATGAGTTGTTTCCCAAGATTTCTATAGTGGGGAAATGACAGGAGAATTTTTTCATGTGTGCCATCCCTGGAGAGAGATGACTGCTAAGTAGCGATGCTGCATTTGTAGATAGTGACCAAAAGTGCTTGTTTCTTGAAGAGACCTCATGGGATCATGATGTTTCTGCTGGCCTACAGAGACTTCTGCAGCACAACTGTGCCCCTCACTTCATGCAGGTGCCATCAGGGCACAGTGCCAAGCTGCTGCAGCTGCCACTACACCGTATTCCTGCTGTCTCTTTCTTATTCTGTAATAAATTTCTTAAACCTTGGTTCGTCCACTCCTCACCACAAACAGCAGAGCTCATGATCCCAAATGTACTCCGTGAATGCTTCCCTTTTTATTCTGTTCTGGAGAAGTAAACAGAATGAAAATTTGTAGCAAAAGTATTTAGGGTTAATTATTTTTTAATGTTAAGTCTGATTATTTAGATGATGCATGGTAATTTTTGACGTGTAGTAAAAGCATACTGCAAGGTATAGAAAACATTTGGTCTTACGCATGCAGCCTAGCAAGTTAACACGTGTCAGCTGAGCTGTGCTAACTGCCCAATTTTGTGTTCTTTGCCTGTGGCAGCTCTATAATGGTTCAATTTAGCTGGCCCTCAGAGAAAGCACCTGCAGAGATTTGGTGTACCACAGACTGTCTCACCCCTTGCAGGCATGCAAAGCTGTGAGTTTCTCAATTTGCCCACCACTGTTTTCTGCGTGCTTGTACTACCTTGGGTTACAACACACGTAATGTGGGAGATATACTGAAAGCCAGAGGCGCTCCCCAGATGTGAAGCACCGAGCACCTGTAGGATGAGCTCCTTCTGGTACTGCTCACACTCTGGGAAAACACAATTGCCTCGCCTTGCCTTTATGACTGCTGGAGGACACATCCTCGGTCACGAATAAGATTTGTGGCTGCTGAGGTGGTGGGGCGCAGAACAAAGAGCTGGGGTGTTGTGGGGTTGTCATCTTTTCAGCTAGGGTGGAGTTCATTTCTTCTCAGTAGCTGTTACAGCACTGTGTTTTGGATTTGGAATGAGAATGGTGTTGATAACACACTGATATTTGGGGTTTTTTGCTTTGTCATGTTTATCCTAAGTCAAGGACTTGTTTCCCTTGTCTCATGCCAGTGAGGAGGTACATTAAAAAGAACAAACCCACATAAACCAGGGAGGGAGCATAGCTGGGACAGTGACCTGAACTGACCAAAGGGATATTCCACACCACAGAACGTCATGCTCAGTATATAAACTGGGATAGAATATCATGTCCAGTATATAAACTGGGGGACCTACCCAGAAAGGTGGACAAAGGTTCGGGAAGGGGGGTCTGGTGTTGATCATCAGGGGGTGAGCATCACTTATTATTATTATTATCATCATCATCATCATCATCAACAACAACAACAATTATTATTGTATTTTACTTCCTTTCAATTATTAGACTGTTCTTAAAATACAAGTTTTACTTCCATTCTCCTCCCCATTCCACTGAGGTGGGGGGAAAAGGGGGAGGTTGAGCAAGAGGCTTTGTGGTGCTTAATCTTCAGCTGGGCTTAAAAACACGACGAGGGTGATCGGTGAGAGTTACAGGGGAATGAAATCTGGCAGTGCACATTTGCAACCCATTCTAGGAATGCTAAGAAGCACTGTTTCTGAAGACGTTTTGCCACAGAAATGCACCACACCCCATCTGGGGTGCAAAAGGGGGAAAATAGAAGAGAGAATGAAGAAACAGACGAGGGAGTGACAGCAATTAAAGAGTTGCAACAGACACCGGTGCCTTAGGGTGCATGGGTGGCACGGACCGATCTGAGGAAAGAGAGTTAAAGGACGTGTGGTAAGCTGTATCTGAGAGCTGTGATTTTAAGCTTAAACAAGCAGCAAAAAATTTATTATATTGAATGAAACTCAATGACCAATCTACTCCAAGGCACTTGTATGCATCAACAAGAAAAAGAAACAGAGTGTAGAATAATAAAATAATACTAACAGTAAGAGTCTGGTACTTCTCAATCACATTACGTGTAAAATCTGTGCCTGAAAGCAAGCTCTGGTAGTCACAAAATAGAAAATAGTAAAGGAAATCTTCTTGTTACAAGAAAATATTTGGTAGAAAATACAAAATAGACATTGACAAATAGAGCCAGCTGCAGAAGTAATTAAAGAAAATTTGGTCCAAACATAAAACTAATATTTAAAGATGTTGGAGATTTCATAATGGAATCATCACAACAAGGGTTATAGACTTCAGAAATTCTACATGTCTGGCAAGTCATATATTCTGCAGGAGTTAAAGATGGTGTGTGAGGAAAAAAAGAGCTCTTGGGGCAGAACTCTACTTGGTGTCTGTAGGCATGAGCAGGTAGCTGCTCCTATCTCCACTCTTCTGGTGAGTCATGGGATGGCTTGGCTAACACTCCCTGTGCAATGCACACTTCTGGACACATGCTGAGATGATTCAGCTATGCTGCACTGCAATAACGCATGTGGAGCTACAGTCTTCCTCAGGCAGCACTAACCAGGGATCTGTTCCTATGGGTCCAGACCTGGGAGCACTATATCCATGCAAACAGAAGTGGCAGCATTTAGTCGAGGTGCAGAGCTACACCAAGGCTGTGTTTCTGTCAGGGCCCAACGGGAGCTCCTCATGCACAGCGCCTGTTGAACTCAGCCACATCCCCAGCAGCCCTTTGGGCTCCACATACAAGGTACTTCACTTGGTCAGCTCAATTAAGCAAGGGTAAAGAAAGCAAAGAAATACTGTGTTCAGTTGGAAGTGTGAGAAAAGGAATAAAGGCTGTGACAGCTTCGGGAGCCTAGCCCTGCATGTCTCAGGACAGCCTTGTTTGCAGAAGGTGATGGACTTAGGAGAAGAAGGGCTTTTGGATGACTCCTGTGTTTTTGAAGCATTTGAAAAATTACCTTGACCATGCTGGAGTAATTAATTGGACTTGGCATTTCTGTGTGTACTTAACTAGAGATTTATGCATGGTAAAGCTCACCACTGTCCAAATGTACCTGTAGGGCCTCAGTTAAAACCTTTGAAGTAACTATCAGTCTGAAGTGAATCATGCCCTTAACCAAATATTTCTGAGAAGCCCACTGTGCATATGGAGAAATATTTTCTTGCTAAGCTGACATTTTAAAATTAAATATTTTTTTGGCTTCAGGCCTTAAAGGAAATAGGACAATTTCCTTTTCACATATTATTTTTTAATGATGCAAAAAATATGTTTTAGCTGCTTTTTATTTTAAAGTGACTGTGTATTTTTTTTCCAGACTTTTCTAAAGAACCAAGCCCTAGATCAAAAAATACCTTGAACCCACTGACGGAGGAGAAAGCACCAGAAATTATTGGCCTGAAAAGTTTTGAAAGATTTAACTTTGCAAAGCCGGGAATAAATGGAAACTCTTTTGCAACCACAAGAACTGTTTTGCACTGCGTGCCAGACTGTGGGTGTTTGTGTGTGTCAGAGCTCGTCAGGTAGTTGTTGGGATTACATTTTCCATCCGTGCTTATGAATCACTCAGAAAGTGATCCAGATTTCTCCTATTGCTTTGTTATTTGTAAGCATAAATTGAATAATCCAGGTGATTAACTTTCAGACTACAAAACGTCTGTAAATTTATTGCTGCAGTGTGTCACCACTGGCTGTTCACACAAGGTACTTGAGTAACGATTTTACAGCGCAAGCTTTCAACTTCCTTTTTGAAGAACTAAAACTTTTAAGAAATTTGAGCAATGAATACTCAATTAAATCAGAATTTAACTGCAATTAAAAGATCTGATTTTCAATTTCTGTTGTGAGTCTTCATCTAATAGGAAGAAATTGTTGCTTACCTTCTGTAATGAAAGCAAACATTTGCTCATTTGACTTGTGCTACTGAAGCAAAAGAATTACTTTTAGGAACCACTCACCAGAAGTTTAGCAGGGACACTTGTTTTTGTACAGTTCAGTTAATAACTTGAGTTATCTTGGGTGTGAACTCCTAATACCTGAAAAAAAAAAAAAGACTATATGCATGTGTGCTTCTTGTTACTATCCTGTTTTAACCAGTTGTTGCTAGTCCAACAATGCTGTGAAGCAAATGGCAGTATTAAAATATTTGGGGGATAGATACCAAAGAACCTTTGGAGGAGGTTAGTCCTTGCATGCCCAGCCTTTATGTATTGTTAACACCTGGGTGATGCCTGAGGCATGCCAGCCAATAATTATATACCTTCATATTTCTTTCCTAACAGACTGTCATCATTAGTTCTAACTGGGAGTTAAAAAGATATTCTTCATGCCGCCCCTTTTTCCCTGTACCAAACTCTCCAGTACCTTCCGCGAAATCACACCTATTTCATCGGCAGGTTACACAAAGGGATTCATTACAAGCGTTTTGCATACAAAAGAAATATAATGCTGTGCTAGATGTTTTGAACTACTTAAGTGACAGCTGTGGAACAGACTGTTTGAGCAAACACATTGCAGAAAGTACTTTGCAATTAAAATATTTTTAATTAAGTTCCTAATGACCGTTTTTTGATCTTGTTTTAAATCAGAACCATCATGGTGTGCTCCACAGAGAGAGGAGATGGCATAGGATTTGCATGTGATTCACGCATGGTCACTCCAGAAGCAGGCTTTCTGTGAGAAGCAATGAGCCATCCAACACCCACACATCAGTAACTCACCAAAGCTGAGTTGGAACAAGAGCAGTTCAGTCCTTTACATGAATTTGTAGGGTTGAAGGACAGCAAGAATCAGTAGGTCATCTGGTCTGATCTCTTGTGTAATATGAGCATCTATCTCTGTAATGAGGTTAATAACTTGCTATTAATTAGTGCTTATGTTACATCTGACTTATGTAGCTCTAACAGAAAAGCTTTCAATCTTTATGTGGAGGAATTAAGATGTGGGGAAACTGCATGTCCATTGGTCTTTGCTACAGGGATTAATCATTCTTGAAGTTAACAACTAGAAAATATCCTCTTCAAAATTTCCTTGTGCTTAGCTTTCATCTGCTGGGTTTTCTGTTTTGGTTTGGTCTTGGTTTTTCTTCTCCCTTTTTTTTTTGGTTGGTTGGTTTCTTTGTTTTGTTATGTTTTGTTATGCCTTTCCTGATTTCTTAAAATTCTGTTTATAGTCACTGGGTTTTTTTTGCCATCTAGATATTTCATATGTTGCAAGGAGACCATCTCTCACTGTTGTTTTTTAAAAGCTGAGCAGAATCTTTATTCTGTCTATGCAAGGCATTTTCTTTGAGCTCTCAAATAATTGATGTGCACCTTCAACATCTTTCTTGAAATAAGAGCACCAAAGGTGGAGGAAGTGTTCCAGTATTAGTCTCACCAAGGCCATAAGGTGTAGCTGAAATCACCTTGGCTTTGACTCATTTATTATTCTCTGTGTATCTGAAGATCATAGATGCCTCTTTTGCTGAGTTACCATAATGGAAACTTATTTTCACGCATCTCTTTACCTGGATAAAATTTCTTAGCATGTGGTTATGGTCAACGTTCTTTTTGTTCCCTATATGTATGAATTGCACAGAATCATAGAATTGTTTGGGGTGGAAGAACCTTTAAAGGCCATCTAGTCCAACCTGCCTGCAACAAGCAAGGACATCTTTAGATCAGATTGCTCAGAGCCTCACTGAACCTGTCCTTGAATGTTTCCAGGCATGGGACATCTCTATGAGCAACCATTTCCAGTGTTTTTCCACCATCAATCTAGAAAATTTCTTCCTTATATATAGTCTAAATGGAACTTCTTTTAGTTTACAACCATTACCCATTTTGGTTTGCAACAGGCCCCGCTCAACATTTTGTCCTTAGCTCTCTTGTAGGCCCCTGTTAGGTGCTGGAAGGTGCTCCAAGGTCTCCCTGGAGCCTTCTCTTCTCCAGAATGGACAGCCCCAACTCTCAGCCTGTCTTCGCAGAAGAGGTGCTCCAGCTCTCTGCTCATCTTCATGACCTCCTCTGGACACGCTCTAAACAGATCCCTGGCTTTCCTGTGCTGAGGACCCCATACCAGGAGGCAGTAGAGGTGGGGCAGAGTAATGGGGAAGGATCACCTCCCTTGATCTGCTGGCTGTGCTTCCTTTGATGCAGCCAAGGATGTGGTTGGCTTCTTGGGCTGCAAGCACACACTGTTGGCTCATGACCAATTATTCATCCGCCTGTATCCCCAAGTTCTCTGCAGGGCTCTTCTCAACTCCTTGATCCCCCAGCCTGTACTGGTAGCAGATGACTGACTAACCATTTAGAATTTGGCAGGATACCTGGCCTGCCCTCCTCCCAGTTTCATTTGCAATTCAGCTGGATCAGTGATAGCTACAGATTTGGTTAAAATGTTGACTAATATTAGGCTAAATATGGACCCCACTAGAAATATCTTCTGCTGTAGGTAGAAATTTTTGAAACTAGTTTGTGATCTGTTATCCTCAAATAATCAAGTAATTTTTTTGACAAGATGTACTTTCCAATATGCTCGGAAGAGTGGTGGTAGTATTAATGTATCCTGTAATACTTTGGGATGTAAATCCTACATGACTTTTTCATTTATCTATCCTGGATTAATACCAGGATTGCTGGTCTTTAGTTATGCAGGTCATCTGCTTGCCCTTCTATTGAGAGCTTTCACAAAATTAATGCTCTCTAGGCATCTGAAGTCTTTCCGCTATTGCAAGCTGTACTGGAGATTAGTATCAGCCATCAAGGCCTTTCAGCTAATTCTTGCAGAATTCTTGGCTGAAAATTTTCTGAATCTGTTTTTAAGATATTTATCTCTTGTGGATATTGTTCAACATCCTTCTGAATTACTTACAGGCTGCAAAATGCTGCAATGCCCTGCAGTCTCATGCATCATCCTTTTTATTGTCCCAGCAGCAGCATTTCTTGGTGACAAGGCTTTTGCTCTGGTTTAGGTATAAGGGCTGGCAATTGTAGTGAATTCTGCTCATTTCTTTCCATCATGATTCATAAATACTATGGAAACAGCCTGCTCCTTGACTTGCAGGTATAATTGTCATTGAGCTCAGCAGAACCCGTGGCAAATGCAGTAAATACGTTTCAGGGCAAAATAACATCTTCTGGTTGATAAACTGGCCGAATGAAGGAGGAGATCTCTCATTCTCTACAAACCTTACCTTGTTCTGAGGGGACTTGCAGCTATAGTCTGAGCACAATAGCCAAATCCTAGACATGTAGCTTGTGAATGACTGTATGTTTTGGACGTCACGTGATGGGTGTATTATACTGGAGCCACTACTACCCGTGCCTTTCAGAATGCCAATCATGCACTGCTCGGTTTTTATACTAACCTAACACAGTCAAATGCACTTTCTAAAACTAGAGCTCTGCACAATTTCAGTCGAAAAAGAACAGACAGTCTCAGTAGTTATTTATTGCTGAACGCAGTCCACAGAATGTTTAGGAGTGAACAAAGTAGTACAAATCTATAGCAAAGTATTTTCTAGTAGTGTTTGTGATGGTTTTGTAATTTCTTTGTAAGACTAGAAGCATGTAGGTTTGTAAAATGTCAGGTTTTTTAGGAATATTTGTGCCTGACTATAATATAAATTCTTGAAATATACTGATAGCAGTTAAATTGGTGTATGCTGAACAAATGAATCAACTGAAATGACAAGAACTTACATTAATTTAGTTATTATTTTGAATGCATCGTAAGTTCAAGGCATAAAAGGTGTATCTTAAGTGGAAAGACACTTCTCAAGCATAGAAAAATCCATGAGGAACATCTATGCAATCAAATGAAAACTACCCAATAAATATTATAGGAAAAGGTACTTTTCAATGAAAGGATATGCTTTTTGGCTCTGATTTAAACAGCATCGACTCATCTAGATCATAAAAAATATTGCATCAAAGCATCCTGTAACAGCAGACAAACATACCTACTGGTAACCACAAATGTGCACAAATACAAACAAATGTGTCCATCTCCACCAGTGTAGAGTAACAAACAATAGCAGCCCTAAACAAAACTTCAGTGCTCTGGCTGGAAAATATTTTGTCCAAGATGTGCTGAAATTGGCAGGGCAACTTTGTACCAATCATCCCCTGTTCTGACATGTTTTACGAAAAAACCCCAGGAAATGTGTATGTGTGTATCCTCTTCACGGCAACAGTCAGAAAGGACAAAAGATCTAACTTGCAGGTTGAGAAACCTCAGAAATACAGAATCAGAGGACATTTTATCACCTATTACATACACTTTGTGCACTGAACAGCCTATATTAGAAACAGCATGTACTAGCAAATTATTCTTTTCTTGGTAGAATTCAGAACGGTTTTCTGCAATTAGTTTATGCAGAAGGGCAAGAAATAAACTAACCATTGATATGGTAACTCTTGTATAAAAAAACAATTTACAAAAAAGTAAAATAAGCAATAAGCATGAATATAAATAACTGCAAATATGAATCAGAAAATTACAAACTACTCTATGCCCTTCATGCTGGCTGTCCAGCAGAGACACAAGGCAGAGCGATCTCCAGGTGCACAGGGGTGTGATGGAGAGACATCTGGGAGGTTTCTGAAGCTGTGGAGGCCACCAGGACAATGCATCTAAGTCCCACACTGCCCTAATAAAGAGCCACCAAAGCCAGGGATCAGACTGATCATCCTGGCGGTGATACGCGGAACCTTGTGCACATGGAGTTGACAGACAGAACTGAAATTGCTAAAAATCCTCTTGGTGGATGTAAATTTTCCTGAAAATATTAGATTTGAGTTCTGGTGGCTTTTTTTGAAGAGAGAACAAATCCAGTTGATAAGAGCACCTGCATTGATGAAGCATAATGTTTTCAGTAAGAGCTGTTACTACAAGACTACGAGCATGTATTCTTCCACATTAAAAGTTTGTTTTTTTATATATATGTATGGAAGTATGAAAGACTACTGACTTCAGGTTGATTCTTCAGCTTTTTGTGACCCGTGTAATTCAACCAGCTTTCTGGAAGAAAATCTACTAAGAAAAGCATGTAAAATATATATGTAAAATTAACAGATGATGCTGAGTCTTGTGGCTTGGTAAAACAGGGTAAAATACTCAGTTTGCACTCAATAACTTGGTTCACTTTGGAGCAACCTAGTAATGTGGTGCATTTAATATTAGCAGAAACAAACTAGGACCCCAAATATGACTATGTTTGCCCAAGGCTGCTTCCTCCCCATGAAGAAGGCTTTCTGACATGCCTGTAACTAGTCTCTCACAAAGTGGCCTTAGGTAGGAGGTGGGATCTTGTATCTTTCTCCAGTTTAAGCTTAAGTTTGTTCAGTGTTTTCAGGTCTGAAGTAAGTAACATTTTGTAATTTGGGGGTCTGATGCAAAAAACATCAGATAGATTTGTATCACTGGTTTTATACAGGTGGGTAGGTGAGTAAAAGTAAGTGCTGTGACAGTCTAATGAGCAACAGCCATCCTTTTTGCTGTAACCTACATAAAATTATATAAAAAAGTACGGTGTGATAAATAACACAGCTCACCAGACTTGAGTGTCTCATATCACCTTTTTCCGCCACAAGCTGTGCTGTAGCTCAGGCCATGCACATTGTCACAGACATGTCTGACATGCTGCTGTCCAGCTTTTTGTTTGTTCCAAAGTGTATAAGGTGCAAAATAATATCCATGTTTAACTGCAGGCAAACCCTTCACAGTGAATAAACACAGAATTACACCTGCCCAATCTTAAACTGGCCAGAGTGTGGGAAAGCTCACCCTTTTCTCCATGAGTCATTTGGGGGCACTAAATATCTCCCTGGCTCTGAAGACAGATTTTATCAGAGAACAAATTTCCTTAACTAGAATAACATAATTCTTCATATAGGGAGATCACAGATCTGTCAGGCAACCCATTTTAAATAAGTTTTGAACACAAAGCTCTGAATTCCTTTTCTCCTGTCTGTTGTACCCTTACAGGGCAAGGTGTCCCCCTCACTTGTCTTTCAATCCAGGAACAGTCAATGGCCCTTAGCTTGCTCAAACCCCTTGCTTAGGAAAGTCTTCTTCTTTCCATAATGCCAGAGGGAGGTCTGCTTTCTTCTGAACACAGGCTCCCTCCTTGTGCCAAATCCTTTGTCCTTCTGCAGACTTCTATGTCAGCTCCCCCTCATGTCCTAGAAGCATTTCGTGCTGCCTGTGTCCAGGAAGGGTGCAGTTCTCCTCCCCTCAGAGTACAGAAAGCAGAAAAAACTGTTTTCTTTCCTTTTGACAGCCCTCTTGCACTCCTTAACAAAACACAGCAAACGGTATTCACAGAATAAACAGGCCATAAACTTGCTAACTACTTGAACCATTACTCTCAACCAGGCTGAGAACTTTTAATAAAATGATTGAAGGAATAAGTCAGCATTTAGCACTATTTGTTGCAAGAGCCAAGAGAGCCTGATCTTATATGATATACAACATATTTAATAAACTTTAGTTCCACTTGGCAGGACAAGCTGCATCCTGTCTGTTTCAGAAGCAAAGACATTCTAAAGAGACTACAGTTGCAAATTTTTCAGACGTTAAACCAAAAATGAAGGTGAAAAGTGAAAGTACTGAGTGCAATAAATCAGATAAAAAAATGAGAAAACAAGTGTTGTAAGAGAGCATAAAGAGAAACAAACAAAGATAAAGATGCTGCAGCACATAAAACCAGGAAAATATTGCAGCCACAGTTCTTGCTCTTCTTACTGTTTGAGAGAATTGGGGACATCCAATCTGGAGAAGAAAAGGTTCCAAGAAGAGCTTGGAGCACCTTCCAGTACCTGAAGGGGGCCTATATGAAGGCTGGAGAGGGACTTTTCATAAGTGCATGTAGAGACAGGACAAAGGGCAAATGACCTTAAGCTGAAGGAGGGCAGGTTTAGATTAGGTATTAGGAAGAAATTCTTTACTGTGAAGGTGGTGAGGTGCAGGAACAGGCTGCTCAGAGAAGTTATGGATGCCCCATAACTGGAGGTGCTCAAGACCAGAAAGGATGGGGCTCTGAGTAACCTGGTCTAGTGAAAGGTGCCCCTGCTCATGGCTGGGAGGTTGGAATTAGATGATCTTTTAGGTCTCTTCCATCCCAAATCATTCTATGATTCTGCGAGTTGTTTTCCACATTGCATAAAGCATTTAATAAAAGCATACCCCGCTTATAATTTAAGATTATTGCACTCTGTTTCTATTTTGAACTTCTGTGATTTATAATCTCCTAAAAGCTTCTTTTGATATGTGAAATAGTTGCTAATTCTTCTTTTCAGGACAGCAAAGATTTCATCATTCACAGATTTATCAACATTTTTCTGAAATTCATAATATTGGCAGTTCTTCTGCTCACATTTATAGCTGATATTCAAGTGGAATAGAATTTTACCTTCTCAATGGCCATACAAGATGTGAACTTTGAACTCAAACACTACATTGAGTTTTAAGAATAATAGTGTTAAGGTATGAAAAGTATTATTTATTCATTTTTATTTTGACATGTTTCTGAGCCATGAGGAAAAAATAGAAATCTTATCTGTGACATGAACTTAATAAGCTTTTTCTCAGCACAGTGCTTAAACGAGTTGACAAAAGAAAAAAAGAAATCAAAATTATCTGACTATTCATAAAATATGGATTTACTACATTAGCTATTAAATATTCTTTTAGCATTGATAGAATGGCTTGAATAATAAATACTTCTAGTTGTAAATAATGTATTCTATTTCTAAAACCTCTGAACTTCTTATACCCTCAAATTTAATTTGATCCAGTCTAAAAAGTCGCGGCTGGAATTTCTCTTTGAAGTATTGGAAGGTTGATGTGTTTACTGGGCTAACTGGGACTGAGCATGGCCTCTCTGGATAAACAAAGAGAAGCCCTCTCTGCCTGGGCTCCTTGTTGCAGTTCGGTTTGCATCCCCACCCTCCCTGTTCCTGCAGGGAATGGAAACTCCAGAGCCTTCCCACAACTGCTGCTAGTCCTGGGGGAGGGTATTACCGCTCCCTGAGGGTTATTCCTCTCCCTGAATACGAGCAGATGTTGCTATAGAGCAAATAAATTCCAGAATGGGCCCATATGTAATGGGCAACCACAGAGTCGTCCCCGTTCACCTCAATGTAGAAAGTCCCTGGAAAAGCTAGGAGCCCTCACCAGTGGGAGGTGGGGTATTTCTCCATGTAGGTTACATTTTATTTCTTCCTATCAGATGTCCTGACTCGAGTGTCACTGAATATTTTGTCGTGGTATAACAACTCTGACATCTTCCATGGGCGAAGGAGGGGAACATCAGCCACAGAGATGCCAGACTCTGACAGGAAGTGAATTGGTGACAGACTGGATGGAGTGCGTGGATGCTGCCACTCGTCATGGGAAATGGAAGGGCAGCCTGGGCAGCTGCCTGCTCCAGCCACTCCACAGCCAGGAGCTCCTCCCTGTCCATCAGCCAGGAGCTCCTCCTGTCCATGGCACTGGAGAGCCACCTGGGGCTGCATGTAGCACAGCTGTACTCAGTCCTTGGAGGACAGTAGTTTGCCAAAACACCCTGCCTGCTAAATATCTTGCCTGCTAAAACAACCTGTACAGTCACTGGAGGAGCAGCGGTGGGTAGGATGGGTATTATATTTACATAGAAAGCTTAAAAAATATGTTTTGGGTTCCCTAAATATTGTTGGGGAGTATAAAGCCTTTAGCAGTAATAAAGATTACTTATGGCAAAGGAGTGCACTCTGGAAAGGAGTGCAGTCTGGAAGTGAGAACATTAACAGATAGGAATATGATTAGTTTTTACTGAGGGCCATTGAAAATTTAATGCAAAGCAAAATCTCTGAAACTTTCAGCTCTTTTCATGAGGTTGACTTTGCTTACAACCTGCACATTAAAAACAGAGACTAAATAATGCCCCTGTCCTGACCTTCACGGTGGTTTTCGTGGATGTTGCAGATATTAGGAGGCATTGGCCATAGGAGACGTTTAACAAATACATTTGAACTTTTAAATTTTAAACGGGAGCCATGAATAAACCTTCAGCATTAACCTACCTTTCTTATTTAATATAGGTCTTAATTGTTAAAAAAATTGTGGTAAAACATTTTATTTCTAGAGATACTTTGTGAGCCTGAAGGCATATTTTGTGACTATCCCACTCTTTTCCATTACTGTTTCAGATAGTGAGGTCTACTCAGAAATAGCAAATAGGCTTCATTAAGAGATGAAAAATATTAACAAACAACGTTCTTGGAAATATCCTGGTATAATTCAAAATCCAAGAAAATCTCCTCATCATTCTGAAATCTTGTTCTCCTTTTTTACATATGGCATATTAGTGAGCAAAATTTTTAACTAGTATCTTATGACATCTTGTTAACTGTTTTTCTTCTCACCAGTATGAAATGGCATATGTACAGCATCTGTAAAAACCCAAGAATCCCGAGTAAGTAGAAAATTATCCCAGCAACACTTCATCTTTCAGTATTTTTTCTGGGTGATGGCCATGTTTGAAGGGCTGGAAAGAGGTCTACCTTTCTATCTTATTGACTCTTATGGCTACATTCAGTGTAATAATAATAATAATAGTAATAATAATAATGATAATAATAATAATAAATTTTCTGATTTAACTACAAAGACTTTAGCTACAGTCTTGTATAAATTGCATTGTTGTGGGAAAAATAAGCAAGGATGGGATCAATGCGGCAAATTTGGGATTAGGAAAATAATACTGTGCTTCAAGGAGCATTAAAATATGTTTAGATTAATCATGGATTAACATTGTAAAAACTGAAAACCCATTGTTGCTAATCTCTTTGAACAAGACTGAGCTATTCTAAGCCAACACTGAACAAAGTTTTCATTTCTGGAATGAGGCAGGAGTTTTCAACTTTTCTTTTGCTAAAATCCAGATTTAAAAAAAAATCATAGTTGATATATTTGTTTCAGCAAAGATTTCCTCAAGGCTTGAGGAACTCAAGGTGGAGTTTCATGTCGAGAGAAGGAGAGGAGAGAAAATACCAGCTATGCAATAATCTGAGTGAGGAACTGCACTTAGAAAGTGGACAGGAAAAATAAAATAATATGGTTTTATCCTGGGATAAAATATGGCCGACAGTGCAATGCCACCCACTTAAATCGAAGCTGTATCTGCAGTCCAAATAACAATCATTCCAATTAAATGCAATAGAAATAGTAGTGCGGTTGATTTACAAACTATTTTTTCAAGTGGTGTCTATTCACAAGACATCTATGACTTAGAAATAACTTGCATATTTTGAAGAGTCTTGTATTCCATTGTTAAACTAAATTACGTCAAAGATCAGACCAAACTGAATTCTGTAATTCTTGGAGCACTCAGTTTTTAACTCCAACTGATTTATTTTTTTATGTAGAAGATCCACTAAATTGAAAAGGAGAAGGATAGGAATGTAAAGATGTTTTTGCTCCCTGCCCTTTTGCTAGTGACCCTGGCCAGTAACCAGCAGAGATCCTCTGCACCTGCAAGCTCTTTCAGGTTCCTGCTCTATTAAAAGGACTACTTCAAAGCTCCTAATGTCCCACATTTAGTTTTTATGTAAAAAAATTAGAGTTAGAAGGGAAATAACCATGAGGACACGCACTGCTCTGGGAAAGGACTGGCAAGCACAAATACGGGGGTTAGGAAAGCAGTTTGACAAGCCTGGAGGGTGGAAAGGCGAAGAAAAAGGTGAAATTATAATATCTGAGCAATAACGTTCAACAGTGTATTTTAAAATTTTTTTTTGTTTCTTTGTTTGCTTGATTTTTAGTATCTCTCTTACTTTCTCACCTCATTGTACAAGGACTTCTCTTTTAAAGAAGTTGTCCCATGTTGTCCAAAGTATACACATGCACACACAGAGAAATGGGTATATTGGAAAAGTTATTTTACTTAAAACTGAGTTACAGAAACATGCTTTAATAGTAATTACAGCTGTCTCTGACACGCTGTGCAGTGGTCATCTAATTTGTGGGCATTGAAGTCGTACAGCCACCAGCTACACGAGAGCAGTGTCCCTGGACTGCAATACAGCAGTTTGCTCCAGTGCCACTTATTTCTTTGCCTGGAAGCATAGGAGATAAAAGAGTAACCTTAAGACGATAGTGCAAGTCAATAGTAAGGTCCTGAATGGAGTGGGAGACGCAGCGCTGACAGTCCCTGCTGGACAGCAGTCAATATCAGACATCACACTTAAACTGTCACAATTTGACCTGACAATCGTTTTTCAGAAGGACCAGAAATAGAGCTAGCCAAGTTACCTTGCATTTCTGAAGAAGGTCACAGGCAGGTCGCTGGCAGATGGAAGTGTGTATTAAAGATGTCTGGTATGAGTATGAGCAGGGACATTTGTAGCCTGCATAAACACAAATGTTAAGATGCATAAGGGATTGTTACTGTCTAGCTGGAACAGGAAAGTTAAAAGATCTTTATAAGGAACAAAGAGAGATGTTTGCTCTGTTCATGTGAAAAAAGAAATTACTGGAAGAAAAGAAAAAAAAAAAAAGAGACTTATATAGTCAGCAATATATGTTCTAAAAATGCAATTTCCGGATTAATAACAAAGACACTGTTCTAGTTCACTAGTTCCTTTAGGACGTGCGCTTTTGACCCATGCAACATATTGTGCCCCATGGCTCTTAGCTGAACTGTGTCTTAACTGCACCTATTTTTTAAAAAATGTGTGATGTCTATTAAAACTAGCTGGTGCTTGTACCAGGACCCCAGTGGAAATGAAAGAGATGTCTCGGTGGACTGTCCATTGGTTAAATATTAAAGGATCAAACTTTCATATTTAAGTGTGTATGTAGTGTATTATATAAAACAAATTCCCATCTGAATATTTTAAGTTTTCCCTTTAATCTCGTGAAAGCCAGTGTTTCCACCCCCTAACTCTAATTAACCAGATAAAACAGTATTTCAAGGATATATCTCCTATGAAAGGAGTCAGGTTTTTCTGTGATTATATATATCTTTGCTCCAAGGCACTTATTAATTTGCTTAAAAGTCCATGCATCATTTCACAGATTGTTTTAGCACTTGTCATCTTATCAGTCCACGTCTGAGTAAGGCACACTTGAAAAAAATGAAGTGAAAGATTAAGTATTCCAGCATGCTCTACATTATAAATATAACTGTCTTCCTTTTATAAATGAATTTCCATAAAAATGGAGCAACAGAGAAGGGTGAGAGGTGATGGAGCACAGTGAAAGATGGTGGGCCTGACAAATGCAGCTGGGGAGGGAGTCTGAGGCAGCAGCAGGTTAGATACAGCTGGAAATCCTTTATCCCCCTGCAGCTGCAGTACTACTTGGCTCCACTATTTCATGTCTCACACCAGGGAGCCGTAGCAGCAAGTGCTCTGCAAGGGCAGGGGAGAGTGGGGGCTGAGGGCTGATGCCCTGTCCTATCCCAGCAAGGAGATTAGAGCCACCTGATGATGGTAGCCCACAGTCTCCATCATGATGATGTGTGTCCATGCTCAAGGAAAGAATGTCCTGCCCTTGAAGTATCACAGTAGACTGGAAACAGAAAAAACGTTTCCCAGGTTAGTGAAACTGAGGCCCAGGTCTCCAAAGGTATTTCTTCAGTGTCCCTGTGCACACACAAGTGCTCAAAATCTCTGCCAAGCCACCACTGGACATGATGGGTGTTTAAATCCTGTAGCTGGCTGTCCAGTGACCACACGCTATGCAGCCTAAATGCTGAGGTCACCCTGAGAGTTAACAGTGGCTGAGATCCCTGCCTCAACCCAAAATTGAGTTTTAGATTAGATCAAAGTCTAATCTCCAAGTCAAGGGCTTGAATGTCACCTTCCTACCTGTCAAATGAGGTCTCTAATCATGGGCTGTCTTCCCTCTTGCAATCTATACATCATAATTTGTAGATAGTGGGAGGGCCTCAACAGGAGACCTGGTTGGTCTGCAACGAACCGTGCAGCTCTGTGGACAGATATGTAACAACTGAGTAAGCTGGCTCTCAAATCAACATACCTGCATCAGACCACCTAGGTGAATTGGCCCTGGTCATGCAGTTCGACTAGATGATCATTGGAGGCCCCTTCCAACCGACAATATTCTATTCTATTCCATTCCATTCCATTCCATTCCATTCCATTCCATTCCATTCCATTCCATTCCTTCCCATGCTGTTCCATTCTACCTTTTCACTTACTGTTTGCTTGGGAGTCAGACTGGGCATGTCAACTGTTCTTACATATGTACAGACATCAACCAGCCCTTGCACACCAAAATAACCAGAAGGCAGCTGGAGGTGAATGGTATTTAGGTCACTCTGAGCCACTGCAGAGGCGGGTGACTATGTCTAGTCCCGCTTGTCTGCTTTTCAGACACAGCTGATTTAAGCAGATCCTTGCTCTGTTGATTTGTGATTTTATTTTTTTTAGTAAGGAAAAAAAAATCACCCTTACTATTCATTGCCTGCGAAGTTGTATTTAGGTTGAGAAATCCATAAGGTCACAAGGGCAATAAAAGTTAGCTTTGCAACATTCAAGTACCTTTGAGGATCTGGGCCCAAAGGCTTAATCCAACAGCATCAAATTCAATAGGAGCTTCCTGAAGTTAGAATGGGAAATTGAGGTAAGAATGCAATATGTTCTTTTATCATTTCTTTCTTACAGTTTCTATTGATAAAAAGCCTTGGAGTAGCAATTCTTCTTTGATGCTTCTGCTGTAAAATCAGAGTTCAAAGGGGCTGGCTTGGATCTGTACAATAGTCTGACTTTTTATCCCTTTTCTTCAGCTGCAGAATCATGTAAGCAAATTAAGCAATAGAATGAATTAAAAAGAAATGTTATGAAAATGTTATTAATTTTACTGGCTGCTTGGCTTACTAGAGAAACTTAGCTGAGGAATCAGAATTTGCCAGTTTGAGGGGAGAAGTAGAGTATGTGGTTATACTACACAGGTAGAGGTATGGAGAGGCAGAAAAGGCAAACTGGGAAAAGAAGGATGCAGAAAGGAAGAAATGCAATGTAAGAGCAGTTCATTTTAGTTATGAAGAAGAACTTAAACCTGAAAAAGTCAGGATGAATCTTTGCGATTTTTCCTAACATACCTGAAATATCCACATATGTTCTAATGCTAAGCTACTTCTTTTGCTTACAGTTAAATGAAGAAAACCCAAGCTATTAATTTGGTTTACTACCTTTTCTCTGTACACCTGTGAATGGCCAAATGGTTCAGCAGAAGGTTTGGAAAGTTTTTTTATGGAAATTTGTGAAATAACCTGCTGTTAGGAAAGTTTCATCCTGGTTTGACTCTGGTAGATCAGATAAGAGCCACTGAAGTCTTGAACAGAAATCTATCTAATGTAACTGGATGGTCACACTCTATGCAGAAATCGCTGTATTTCTCTGTCTTGCTCTAAGCTCTTGGTGTCAATGTTATCTCATTCCAAGGGAAAGTGTGTGTGAAACTTTTTCTGCACAAGAAAATACTTTTTATCAGGTTTAAAAATTGTTGCCTCTCAGTTTTATGGCAGTTCTGTTTACTCTTACATCATGTTAACAGCAATTTTGCCTGCTTAACTGCAGTTGAATTATTCTGCTAAGGGAGGAATCAGAGAGTGGTCCCACTGACACTCATCGTTTGCTAACTAAATTTGTCTGCAGGCAGCTGAATACCAAAGACCTTTTGATGAAACTTTTATGCAGGCTTTCCTACTCTGTTTGGTTTTTTTAATATTTGTTTGAGAGGAATATTTTTTTTTCCATGTGTCTGGACAGGAGAAATTCTGAATTCCAGAGCTGAAAAAATTTGATTTGTCTCTAAAGGAGCCAATAGATTGGAGAGAAAAATGGAGCTGGATGGGTAATGGAAGAAAAACCTCAGATGGAGAAGAGAGGGAATGGAGAAAGCAAGGAGCATCACGATGAAGAAGAGTAAAGCAGTCAGGACTGAGCATATTCACACAGTGTTGAACAGAAGGCAGAGCTTCCTTCCACTGGGGGGAGAAGCAGATATCCCAAGGCACTAGTAGATAACATTGTTAATAGAGAAAGGTCTAAAATTGCTTTACAGTAGGACACATTTCCTAGCAATGACACAGAGTTGTTCATTCTCCTGCTTAGCTGTGGGTCAGGTGCCCAGGTAATGTGAGTGAGTGAGAAGCTGGGGAGCCATTACACTGGAAAACACAGAAATACACAGGCTTGATATGCTTGAATTTTGCCTGACTCATAGGCAAGATTCGGCATCACTTTTCTGGTGGAACAGGTTTCAATATAAGCAATTTTATTAAAGACTTGATACACAGCCTGAGCAATTCTTCCTGTGAAAATGCTTAAAGCTCCATATGCTTCGGAGATTGTGGCTAAAGTTTTCTGGCAAAAAAATGCCCTGAACTTTGCATAAAAGCTTGTCTTTTTTTTTCTTAATAATGACCACGTTCTTAGAGAAGGGCCACTTTTACAGAAAACTGGATGTGGTCATCCTTGTGCACTTCAGTCCAAACTATACAGTGGTGTATGTTGCAAACACAAATAGCAAGTTTAGGGCTATCTTCTTAGAAATATTGTGTGGAGAAAACTTGCATTGTTAAGAGACGCTTTGAATAATTATACTGTTCGGAGGCAGCCCTTCAAGATTTATCTTTCAATGAGATCAGAATAATCAAAATGTGGAATTACTGTTTTTATATACAGTACACTTAAAAAATAAAAGCAATTTGTCAAAGGTTTCAGTTAATCTCTTCTAAGCATATTTTTCTTTATAACTAGTTGTCTCAGATATTTCCAAATTCTCTAAGGACACAAGATCAGTCCTTTGAAATTTTGGGGCATATTGCTTTTGGAAAGACAGATAGCAATCAGACTTGTAAGTATAAACCATGCTGCTTGTCTAACTATGAACTTAAAAGCTCCCTCCCTTAATTGAATAAAATATTGGTAATGCATTCTGAATATTCAGTTTTAGTGTTGCCTTTCTGGACTTGTATTAAGTTTTCCATAAGGAAAAACTGGAGATTTTAATGAGGTCTCCCAACTTCTCAACAACATGAAAAGTATCACTAGCAGATTAATAGCTGGAATGCAACTGGAAGTTCCCCCTGCCCGTCAGTAATTTAACTGGGATTTTTACTAATCTTTAGCAGTTTAAAACTACTATGCAGCCAATAGTATACAGCTAGAATTAGTAAAACCTATGAAGAAATTCCACACTGTGTGATACACATAATAAGCTTACACAGATTTGGCTTAGAATAAGTTGTTAATTGACAGCATATGACTGCCTAAAATCACACAGCTGCTTTGCAAACCATTCAGACAAGCAGTTCTAAATTAATACACATCTAATTCATTATTTATGTAACAAATTATCTCCTTTCACAGTTAACAATAAGGAAAAGCATTTCCAAATGGGTCATCACCGTAGCTGGCCACGGACTTACGTGTGATGCGATTTTCAAGGGCTGGAGAGAGTTGGCAACTGCTTAGGAAAAAAATGAGTTCATATTGGGGCTGGTCCTCATCTCACATCTCAAAAGGAGAGGAGCATAAATAAATAAATATTTTTCCAACTGCTTAGCTATATTTATTTTCCACTGCCTCCCTGCCTACAGCAACACGGCTGTCCCTTGAGCTCTTGAACCTGTTTATTTCCCATCCGCTACCTGTCCAATTGAAGCAGCACTAATTATCCCAGAAGGCTTTGCTCCTGTCAGTGAAGGCAGAAAAAGCACTCAAAGCCTTCTAGAGATGCACCAGGGCCATTGCAGGCAACAGGTTGAGGAGCTCCTGGTGAGACACATCTAAAACATGGAGCCACTTCCTGGAGCTGGAGAGGAGCAGGGGTAGAACATGAGAGGCAGCAGCATCTAAGAAGCTCATTATTACAGACACATGCACTTCTGACCTAATTAAAGTTATATTTATTTCCCTTCCGTGTGTAATTTATATTGCTTTCTTCCTGCTGTTGCTGAAAGGAGGTACCCTCCATAATTGGTATTTATCTCCTGAGATTGTTTTCTGCAGGTCCACTGCTTTTCATTAGGAACTTTTTTCATAGCTCATAGGTTTTCCTGTTCTCTACAGACTCTTCCAGATTTGCAGTTCTGGAGGAGAATCCTGCAATTCAAAAGGGAGAATTCAGGTATATGGTCTTTCTGTGCAGTGAAGAACCGACACCTTGGGGTCTGTGGCAAGCCTCAGGAGCCCTCTGAGTGCTAAATCAGATAATTTTATAGGACTAGGAAAAAAAAAAAGACTTTAAATAACAAATAGTAAAGTGTTATTAAAATTGTACACAACTCCTTCCCGTTTAATAATTCACGGAAATTGTGGGAAATGTAAAAGCTATCCCACTTACTGTTTCTATGTCCACATAGCACCTGTGCAAACCATAGCATGATATTCAGGCAGATGCGGATGATGTGCCAGAACTTACCCTACCCATGAGCAAAGACATTAAGAAAGAACAAATCTTTCCATCTTCCCTACTTCCCTTCAAGCGCAGGGACAGGGCAGACACAAAGGGGGTATTAAAGCACTCTTAGTATAGCAGTGTCATATTTTTATGTCCTCTGGGCTCTGAAAAAAAAAAAGGGGAAGAGAAGATGCTCCTATTGGGGCAGCAACTCGTGGCCTTTGCTCTCAATCTGACAAGAGCCAAATATGGGATGAAGTGTGTGACAAACGAGAGGCACAAAAGTATTCATGCAGGAAACTTGCAACGTTCTGGGATTCACTCCCTTCATATAAATAATTCATTCTGTAGCTGGAGACTCTGTTTATGACATGTGTAAGATTGGCAGTAAAATATAAGCTGGACCATGTGATTGTAGAGCTAGTTGAAAAATGGGAATTCAAGTTCAGGGAAAAAAAAAAAGAAGTGGGAGATTTTGAAATTTGTGTTCATTCCATTATGAAAAAGAACAAGAGACTTTGAACCACCTTTTCCCTTGAAGTAAAACATAAAAAAGGCGCTATTCTCAGAATAGCAATACTGGAGGCACTCATGTGAAATGAAATACTTGCTCCGCAGTGAAATTCCTTCTGTCTGATACAGACAGGAACTTGCACCTGTGGCTTCCATGTCCCAGTTCAACAGCCACTTGGGGAATAGCTTCTGCTTGTCTCTTTCATTTGGATCAAAAATTTAATCCCAAGTCCAAGGGAAAAACGTTGCAATTAAAACACTTCTGAAAAAAGATTTCAGTTTGATGAATCTGGTGTTTTGAAATGAAAAAGGTAGAATAATTTTTTGATATTGCATGTGCAGCTACACATGCAACATTTTTTCTCAGTCCTCTCTTTAGCTCAAAGATATTATTAACACTTCATAAGAACTGTTCCTAGGACAAAATTAATAATTAAGAATTTTTTCTTAGCTACTGTTATTGTTAGTTTTTATAATAGCACTGTGTTATTTTCCTCCCTCTTCTGAGTGTTTTAAAAATGCTGTTTCTCAAAATGAAGGTTCTTACTAAATCTGGACTACAGAATAACACTGAGAACAGGTCTTGCTTTAGTTTCTTTTATTAAAGATGACTAGCTGTTGGAAGGACATATGGTGTCTTCAATGGAATATTATGAATTCCTTCTCTGCTATGTATAGCTCTTCTCATCAAGCTTTTTGGCACTGCCCTCTCTATGATCCCGTTGTTCGGTTTTAATTTACCGACCTGTAGAAAGCTGTGCTATAGCCCTTCAAAAACACCCCAGTAATGGTGTTGAAGACCGAAGATGTATACAAGGAAATATTTAATGAATGACATTTGAGATGCTGTAATGCTAAACTGTCCATTACAGACACCCTCTTTGTCCTGTATGAAGTACAAAACGGGGAAATATGGCCACAGCTCAGCTGCCCCCATTTACACTCTTAGTCCTGGTCCTGCCCTCAGCGGGATGCAGAGGCATCAGTGGTGCGAGCCTTTGGCTGTTCTCTGACTCCACGGCCTTGGTGACACCCGCAGCAGAGGGCTGGGCAGAGAAGAAGAGGAAGGTCCCTGAAGGCGCAGAAAAAGGTGTACTAAACAAGAAGTGTGCCAAGTGGATCGGTAGGTGAAGCAAGGAGTTTGGATTTCCTAATGAAGGAAAAGTCATCCTTGCAGGATAAATGCATTTGTACCGAGGGATGTCACAGTCCTTGTGTAACAAAATGATGGGAAAATACACCTCAACTCTGACTGATGCATCAATTTGTCCTTGTCCTGCATGATTCTCTTGACCCACTTTTCCACAGCTTGATAATGCATACGTGTGCTTAGATATGGCCTTTAGTTGCACAGAGAGATGCACGATGGTCCACATAGAAGTCTGTAAGGCTCTGTGTTCTTGCCTCAGTAAATCTGTAGATTGGTTCAGTTAGCTGAAACCTGCAGTTCTTTCTGTCATGTGAAATAATGGTTGGTGAATGAGGATTTGGGACAGCAAAAAAGTGAGAGCTTAACAGGAAAATAGGCCTTAAAACTTGAACAAGTTTGCACTACTAGCATGGAGTTCAGTGACAAAGTATACCTGTCTCCCAGGCAAAGATATTTTGCATATATAATTATCTTGATATTGGGAAATACAGTTGTGAATATAAAGGTAAAGCTTTTCACTCTCTTGTTGAGAAAAGAGTGAGAAACTTTTGCTAGAAATAATGCTCGAAATACTAGGACAGCTGATAAAGCACTCTCCTTGCTTGACAAGCACTGACACTCCACTGAGAACCAGAAATTAGAAAAACATTTTCCTTAAGCCCAGAACCAAGATGCTGAAGATGGCACACAAACTTGTATCATAGAGCTGAGGCTCCCAGCATCCACATTTATCTTTGGAACCACAGACGTTTGGTTAATTAGAGACAGCTCCCTACGTGAGACACACAATATCGTCTCCCACTGCTAGGCAGTGAGCAGTGCCAGCCAAGCAGATCCTCTACAGTGTGAGAGAAAAGCAGCTCTGTTGTCCAGGATCCTGACAGAGCATGAAATATCTTTTAGGAAGACAGGCTGTGAGTGAGGGAACTTAAGATGGAAAAAGGCCAATGAAATTTCTGAAGTTCAGGCTTTGTGAAGCAAGGAGCTGGCGACAAGAAGCTAGCAGTCTGCAGAGATGATCCAGCTCAATGTTCACAGAAACTAATCTTTGCATTAGCAGAGATGAGAGATAAACAGAGGTTAGAGATAAGCTCAGGGATCTGCACTGAACCCAAACTGCTAAGCACTGCAATGGCAATAGATATAAAACATTGCAAATGCGTGCGGGGGGCTACCTGATTCATTCAGGGCAAAAAAAAAGTTTGCTGTTTGTGTTAAGAATGAGTTTTTCCCTGTGAACTATACAGACCAACTCTGACAACTTGTGCTACATCATTTCACAGGTACTGTTACAAAGTCAGTTCTATGAGTAGCCATTCATATTATTATATGAATTATAATATATCTCTATATTATCAGCGTTATCTATATTTTGTGAAGCGTTATTACCTACAGGCAATAAAAATCCTAGGAATTTTTAAATAAAATATTTTAAAACCGATTCAACAAAATCGAACCAGGCTTAGGCAAAATATCCTGTTGAAATGCTTTCGTGAAGATGAAGGCAAAGTCTCGTTAAACAGATGGCTGACTTCTAAGCCACCGATGACCCCCTTGAGACTGGATAACCCACCACTTCCAGACAACACTTCAGGCAAACCCTTGAGAGGGAAGGCAGAGAGCTTTAGAGTCTGCTGTGGAGTGGAGTGTCTGCCCCGGCAGTAAAGGTGCTGCCACAGCTTTCAGGGACTTATCCAAGGACTTTGAGGTGAGAGGGAGATCCCTGTGTGCAGTTGCCTGAGAAGCTGCCCTCAGGTTCTAGGTAAGCACAAAGAGTTGCCAGGAGTTAGGATGGCTCTGCATTCCATATTGTTCAAGCAATAAGAAAAAGAAATGTTTTAATTTTTCCTTAAGGAAAAGACAATCTCCTCTCTCCCCTACCACAAAATGTATTTTTCATTTGAGCCCTGGACTATAACGTATTGTCAGTCTTGTATTAAGTGCCTGGGATGGGGGAGATCTTTCTCATGGAAGTGCAATCCTGAGTTCGATTTCTTTTACTCTAGGACACTCTTCCAATACTCTGCTTATCTTTAAGCAGATAGCAAGAGTTCAAGTGCACAAAAAATGAAGGTAGTGGGGACTGAAACTCCCTCTATTGAGCACCTGTTGCCTTCTGAGACACTGCTCCAGACATTCCAAGAGCCACTATGGAAGTGCCCATGTCAAAGGGCGTGAAGGAACTCCGTGGACTATTAAGTTGAGCTACAAGTTTTGAAATTTTTTTGTCGGAAGTCCTGTCAATCTTTGAGCCACTTCCACATTAGTACTTGATTACAAACATTTGGGAATAAAAAAAATACTTAGATCTTGTGCTCTTTCCAAGCAGGCCCAACTGTTCAGAGCAGCTCATGCTACAAAGCTTCAAAAAGGGGGTAAGAAAGAAATGTAGAAATTGCCCAGATGCAGAGCTGGTAGCCTGTGCTCGCTACCAAAAGTCTTGGCAACTATGGCAGTCAAAAACACAATCAAAAATGAAGCTACTGAGAGTGCTTTGGGAAGTGAAAAGATGCCATCAGCTGGCCACCGGGTACTGGTTGGGCGTGCCATTTATCTCAAGTAATTTAAAAGTATCACGAAGAAGCTGAGAGATAACCCAAGAGAGAATGCTGTTGACAATCCAGGACTTGGGCACTGCTGAAGCTGGGTGGAAATTCGCTAGTGAAATCTAATTTCACAGAAAAAAATGGTCACTTTTGCCTGAAACATCTCTGCTTTGACAAACATTTGCTTCCCACTGCCTTTATCAATAGCATTAGTACCAGAACACCTGGTGCTTGCATTTCTCTTTTATACAACTGCCTCACGTTCCTAAGCAGATCAGGGTGATTGCCTCACAACCCCAGGTATTTCTGCTTCTCACTTCTTTTTAAATGACCAGGTCCTAGCAGAAGTGCTTTGTCTTAGTTATTAAGTGACTCGTGATGACTCTTCCCTATTGAATTCCATCTGATTATATTAAAATACTTTGCAAAGAAACTCACGATTCTTCTCTTTATTGACAGTTCTTCCCCATATTTCGTCATCAGTACATCTAATTATCTCACTTCTGCTTCTTGTGGCAAGACAATGAATGAAAATGCTGAATAAATAGAAAAGTATCCTAAAACCAATCTATAAGAAAGTCTTATTCTAATCCTCACTATAGCCACATACATCCTCTTTCAGTACTACTCACTGACGTCTTTCTTTTACCTGCTACTTTTCTCCATTCATAGTTTTTCTGGTCATCATTCTCTTTTTCCACTTAAGTAATAATTTCCCACCTTGAGCTGTGCCAACCGCTTTATAGCAATTTGAATAACTGTGGTATGTTTCATTTCCATTCTCTTTTTTAAAGAATTATGTCTCTGATTAAAGGCTATGTGCCTCTGTGATACAGTCTGCATGTGCTAAATCCATATGGCACTCTATCTCCTTTTCTATTTATCTCCATTTTATTAATTGCTAATTACTTCAAACTCTGTCCTAATGTCTAGTGTATAATGATATAATGTATGACAAGACACAGACTTGTCTGAGCACTTTTTTCCCCCTTTCTCCTCAAACACAGACATTGCACACATTGCATACACTGTAACTCAATCAGATGGTATTACGTCAAACCTGCTGTGCCACTGTAAATGCTACTGTGAATATCAATTTTCTCAGCATACTGGGATGGAGATTATCAAGTTGATTTTTTTTATTCCCCCCTCTTGCCCCCATTTAAATCTTACAGCTTTTCTTCCACTTAAAATTAATTCATTTCCATTTCCATAGACCCCACTCTCATTCACCATGCTCCTATATTGCTAATCTTCATAATTTTTGAGAAACTACTGTAGACTAATTATTTAGTCTGAGGACCCTATGGCAGCTATCTTTAATCTCCATCTCATTGTTACTCCATTCCTATTCACCTAATTCTTATTGTCTCTTGGAGTTTTTTTCTGACTTTTTTTTTTTTAATACCTGCATTTCAAGAATTTGGTTTTATAAATTTTCTTTGAAAAAATTTGCCACAGCATATTTTTTTGTCAATGATTTTATCATTTTATCCTGAGAGTTCTGACCTCTAAAAGACCTCTTTTTGTTTCTTGGACAGTTATTTTTTATTCCTAAATATATTTTGGGGGATCATTGTTCAACATTGAGGCATGAAAGTCTTCCTTGGGTGTAAGATTTTACCAGTTCTGTAGGGCAAAAATTTGATGTAAATTTGTCAGACCTGCTTCCTATCCCTTGACACCAGCAAGCAAGCCAAGTGTCTCATAAAACATCGCAATTTTCAGCATCACAATTGGCAGTTATTGGCAGTCTCAGTGGAGAGGACAATGACTAGATTGGCAATGAAAATGAATTATTTTGTCATTCTGAGTGGATCTCCTGTAACAAGGCTAAAGGAATTTGGCAGCTCATAATTGGAAATCTTGTTTTTTTCTGGCACTACTCTCTGTACAGTGAACGATGCAAAGGTTTTAGAGTTATCACTCCAGTGCTCATTGGTAATTAATCAGATAAAAATACTAGCCAAGAAATATCAATTCAGCTAATGAGAAACAAAAACCAAAATGTGAAGCATGCTCCAACTTGGAGTTTGCCGTCTCTTAAATGATTTTCTCATCTGCAGTTTGGAGACAGCTCTGCAATAGGAACAAGATTTTTAAAATCAGCCCTAGACTCAAGCATAATGTTTGTGAGCAAATTTAACAGATCAGAGGGAGGTTTCGTCAGATGCACAGATTTTAGTGCTTTGTGAACAACTGCTGTGTTTAGAAATGTGGCAACAGGTTTTTTTGACAGCGTCAATTAGATCTTCTACCCATTGGGTCTTGCTGAGAAAATTGTTATCTATTATAAACCAGTGCCAATACATGCAGCATGGGCAATTCCCTTTGGAGATGATTTAGGAAAGATTGCAACCATTTTCTTTTACAGGCTGTTAACTTGCAGATTATTTTCTCAAACTTACAGCACTGCTGAGCTACACACACATTTGTTCTGTAGTTTCTACCAAAACCACTGTCAGCTGATGCGAGATGTGTGCCAGGTTATAATGGCAAATAGAATAACTGGTGACTTTATACCCTGTAGGACTCCACTTTTCTCTCACATTGTCTTATTTGAAAAAAAAGATAGCATCCTTTACAGTTTTGAGTGGAAACACTGGGGATGGTTGTCCTTTAAATGAATCCCTCCTTTCCTTACCTGTTTTTTTCTTCTGCTTCTGGAGGGTGATTTTCTCTTCTGTCCCTTGGTACTGAGTATCTTTCTGGAGAATCCCTCTACCTCTTCATTTGGTTTTGTTTCCTTAATTCCCCTTTGCCATTTTCTGGTATTGAAACTCTCTCTGGCAATCCATGCAGTTCCAGGCTATGTCCAGGTTTTCCTCTATTTCAGTCTCCCATTCCTAGCAGTCATTACCTCTTGCTCTGTATCTCCCACAAGGGTTTCTCAGTTTTCTTTCTTCCTTCACTGTAGGTGCCTTTGTCTTTTTACCTCCCAGACCAAAGTGTGATGCCTGTAGGAGCCACAAAAGAGTGAAGATTGGGCTTTTCAGTGTCTGATTACACACCACCTGACAACCTGCCTCCTTAAGCTAGTACTGGCACAGTAAAGAGTATGGATAAACAAAGACATACTTGATAAAATTTCATCCTTTCTATGGAACACTTGATGACTTCAGAATGAACACAGTTGCAACTGAGGTGTGGTTGATGCTGTTCAATTTACTTATAAGTGATCTATAAAGGTCACACCTTGGTGATGGTTTGATGCGGATAATTTATGGCAGTAAAATGGAAAGTTAGCTGTAAAAGAAGTGCAGGATTACAAAATGATACTGAATTACAAAACAAATAGAGATGATAATTAACACAGATGTATGCAAAATAATGTACACGGGACAAAAATCCTAACTTAGCATGTATCATGAGCTGAACATCACCACCCAGAAACAAGGTCTTGGGGTTTTGAGCTCTGTGAAAACATGGAAGTAACACAGGCATTCACAAGCACACACATGAAA